>JAHBCN010000270.1:0-224164 GCA_019359885.1 Listronotus oregonensis
TATATATATATATATATATATATATATATATATATATATTATATATATATATATATATATATATATATATATATATATATATATATATATATATATATATATATATAATTCCATTTTGAAAATTTGTTTCTCAAAACTTTAACCGGAATTGAATTATTTATACTAGGTTTTATTTATGACATCCTCTAGTATTTATAAAAAGATATTTTGGTCCCTTTAACCATTTAATTTTTATTTAAAACGTATTAAAAAAAACAGTAAAATGACCATTTCCAAATGGTCGCCAAAAATTCACTTTTTAACCAATCTACTCTCGCAATATCATTTTTTCGTTGATGTATGCTCTTTAAGCCAGTAATTAAACAAAATGCCTGCAATGATCGGTAATATTGCGTTTCAAAATTTGTGATTTTGAATAAATTGCAAACTTTGACCCTTCAGTACAGATTTCTATTAACTTTAAATCGCAAAAAATTTAGGAGGATGTAGTGTTCTATATCTAAAATAAGCCCTTAAAGAATTTTATTGGCCTGAACTTTTACACTTGTCTATAATTGATTAAAAGTTAGTAAAATCGATAGAAATTGGAATCGTTAAATTAAAAATTTTAGATTTATACAAAAAACTTACATAACCTAAAACAAAGAACTTGTAAAAATACATATTTTTTATTTATAAATTTTTTTATAGTTTTTGAGATATTAAGGTTTGAAATTTAAAAAATAATATATCTCAAAAACTATAAAAGATACAAAAAATTATTGAACAAGAAATATGGCATTTTAAGTTATCAATATAAAAAGTTATATAAATGTTTTTGATGGGATTAATAATAAAGGAAATTTAAACAAAAATGTGATTTTGACCAAAAATTTCAGTCCAAAAGGGTAAAAAAATTATTATTTTAATATTGTAGTTTCTATGGTTGCTTTATTATAAATAATTTATTTTAGTTATTTCAATTTCAAATCACTTACAATTTGCAAAAAAAAATCCCAATTTTTTTTTTTTTAATTTTCAAATTTTTTTAGGTATGAAAAAATCCCGAAAATACGGTTTTTTAATTATAGCTCAAAAAGTATTAACAAATTTATATAACTTAAATTAAAGATCATGAAAAAATACATAATTTATGTGACATAAAATTTTGTTTCTAACAGTTTTTGAGATATTTTGATTTAAAAAAAAATCGTTATCTCAAGAACTATAAAACAAAAAAAGAGTTTTTCAAATTGTTTATATTAAAAGTTATATACTTAGACATATTTGGTAAGATCAATAATAAAGAAATATTAACGATTCTTTTTAAATTTTAAATTTCAATATCTCAGAAACTATAAAGGGTAGACGAAATTTTATAAAATTAAAAATTCGTATTTTTACAATCTATGTTATAACGTTTTTTGTATAAATCTAATAATTTTTGAGTTATAATGAAAATATTGAATTTAACGATTCCAATTTCTATTGATGTTACTATTGTTTTATCAGTTATAGACAAGTGTAGAAGTTCGGGCCAAGAAAATCCCTTTGAGGGCTTATTCTAGATATAGAACACTACGTCCTTCTAAACTTTTGTGCGATTTTAGGTTGTTTTATAGCATAATTTTTAGGAGCCTATTCGGGATATTTTGTTTGCATACAGTCCAGTAAATGAAGGGACAAAGCTGTAAATTAATCTGTACAGTTTTCCCTTGTGGCGCAATTCTTAGGTATTCGGAATGCTTTCGAGCGAAAAAAAGTTTATCAAAATTAATAGGTGGAAAGGGCTAAAATGCCTCAAGGCCGAAAATGGGTTTCCCGCTAATATCTGCCAAAATACGCGAATTGGAAGATTTTTGTTAAGACAAAAAATGAAGATCGACTTGTAATCTTCACAAATTGTTCTTATAATTTTTTTCGAGAAATCGATAGTTTTCAAGATAACGGGACCCAAAAATCCCCTCCCCTCATTTTAGCTGCCGCTCCACCGCTAGAATGCCGCTATCTTCATGGATTTACTTATACGCGGGCGGACGAATTGTTTTATTATTCGGGCAATAATATACAGGGTCTTTGATTATATTTACGTGGCTTCTGGAGCCTTTATTTTTGAAGACAGAAAATAATGTTTTATATAAAAATTGTAGGTTTTTTTCCATATTATCTTTTGAAATTATCAATAAAAAAAATTTGCAATAAAAAAATGGAAAAATATAGGCAACTTCAACTTTTTTAAATGGAACACCCTGTATGTTATGCGCTACAATAGAAGATTTTTTTTCTGATTTTAAATATATATACATTCATGATATTTGGATGAACCATTTTTGAGATATTTAAGCTTAAAATATAAATAAATTGAAAAAAAAATTCAAGAAAGCTATGAAAACAATAAAATTGTTTTAATAAATTTGACGTATTGATATTGTAAAAAGTTGAAATTTATCATTTTAACTATTAGAAGTAGTTTGTATTGCTTTTTTGTCGATGGGCTATTCGAAAGAACAAAAAATCGCTATTATGCGTCTTTTTTATGGTAACAATAATAATGTGACGACAGTGCAAAGGGAATATTACTTATTATATCCTTAACAACAGGTACCATCTATAGATATTATTAAATACATAATAAGACAGTTTATTGAACGAAAAAGCTTTAAAATGAAGAAAAGGACTGCAGCACAAAATGAAAACAAAGTTTTAGATATCCCCGTTTTTCAGAATAATTATTATACTTTTTCTATTGGACTTGCACTAACTACTTTTAATAATTTTAAAAAATCCTGAAATATCAATCTCGGACGCGGCATCTGAACTTAATAAAACAGATTATAAAATTTATTTAACCTTAAAATTTTCAAAATTTTATCCTTATAAATTAATGTCCGTTCAGAATCTTCCCGAACAAAACATGAAGGCCCAACCTAAGTATGCATTGGAAATAGCTAGGTTTATGCAGCAGGATCCAAAGTTTTTAAATAAAATTCTATTCACCAACAAGTCTTCCTTCACTTTAGCAGGAATGTTTAATCACAAAAATAAACATTATTGGTCCAGAAAAACCCTCACCAAATTCAGCAACATAACAATTTTATTGTCTTCATGGCTTTCTTGATACTAATATGAAACTTTTTTGAAATTTTTTAATAATTTAACCTAAAATATCTCAAAAATGGTTCATCCAAAGATCAATGTGAAATCAGAAAAAAAAGATCTTTCGTTGTAGCGCATAATATACAGGGTGTATCATTTAAAAAAGTTGAAGTTGCCTATATTTTTCCATTTTTTTATTGCGATATTTTTTTACTGATAATTTCAAAAGATAATATGGAAAAAATCCTACAATTTTTATATAAAACATTTTTTTCTGTCTTCAAAAATAAAGGCATCAGAAGCCACGTAAATATATTCAAAGACCCCGTACATTTTTTAATCATTCAAAGTTCATCGGAATGGGTAAACCCGTACCTATCATTGCATATGAGTTTGGGCCCATTCTGATTTTTCTAGAATTTAAAAAAGCGGTCAAAGTTTTTTTCACAATATTTTGAGAGTACCTCATTAATTTATTGATATTTTTTGAAAAAATGGTTTATTAACATTTCTTTTTTATAATGAGACCTAAGCAAGTGTTCAATGATCCCATAAAATTTCCTTCACAATTTTTTTTGCGTTTTGATAAAAAATTGTTTGCCCATCTGCATTTTTTAGCCGTTTCCGAAGTTCTACCACATCGATCTAGTGTAAAATGTTATGGATCTTTCGACGGCCGTTTTTGCGAAAAATATTGGTGTTGCGAAAGAAATGGTAAGGACCATTTTTGAAGATTTCGAGGTGATCTTCATTTTTTGTCTGAACAAAAATTCTCTAGTTCGCATATTTTGGCAGATATTCGCGGAAAACTCATTTTTGGGACTTTGGGGGCCATTTTCAGCGGGTTCCCACGTCGAAATCGTGATAAACTTTTTCTCGCTCGAAAGCATCCCCGAAGACCTTAGAATTGTGCCACAAATAAAAACTGTACAGATTTATTTCCAGCTTTTGGCACTTTCAGTTCTTCAGTTACTGGACTAATATTATATTTAAGAAAAAACAGTTTTCAGTGGATCTGCAGATGGGTGAAGGTCGTCTCTAATTCGGATTTAGACTATTACCTCCGATTCCCTTGGGCGGGGCGGCATAAAAGAAATAGAAGGTGCCTCAATACCAGTAGACGGTTCCTTTACATCAACAGAAGGTTCCTTAACACCAATAGACGGATCCTTACTGGCAATTGAAGGTTCCTTAACACCAATAGACGGATCCTTACTAGCAATTGAAGGTTCCTTAACACCAATAGACGGATCCTTACTAGCAATTGAAGGTTCCTTAACACCAATAGACGGATCCTTACTAGCAATTGAAGGTTCCTTAACACCAATAGACGGATCCTTACTAGCAATTGAAGGTTCCTTAACACCAGTAGAAGGATCCTTACTAGCAATAGAAGGTTCCTTACTATTCATGGAACGTCTTAAAGATTTACTAAAGAATTCGATTTTGTCCTCAGTTGGTCGTGCCCTAGGGATAACCTTAAAGTTGAGCCATTTGCTGCTACCACGGTTGATTTCTGATTGTCCAGTCGGGCTCATTCGATTTGAAGCCCGGGTTATCTCAGCTGGAGTCACGCCGACCGCATCTGCTGCCATTAGCATAGAGTCAGGACATTGAACCTAAAAAAATGTTAGTTTTTATTGTCATAATAACTAGTGATGGAACGGACTCATGTTTCACCGGACTACCGAACTCCGGACTTCCGGCCGCCCAGCGAACCGGATGCCGGAAGTCCGGCGCCGAACTATATGTCTTTTTTCCTAAAAAATAAAACATTAATCGGTGCTGCTTACATTTAAATGTCAATAAAAGATAATAAAGTACCAAGGCAATATTGTAAACTAAGAGTTTTCTTACAAAGACAATTTTCAGGCAAAGTATTCAGCTAGAGTAATATCATGTCATATATTATGGCAACCCTTATTTAAAAACCACACTTAAAAAATAAAAAAAAAAATTATAAAAATCACCAAAAAGTTCGTTAATTTATAATTAATTTTATAAATTTTTAAAATCATAAACAATTTTGTAGAATAGTTTACTTATATAGCCTTCAAGATTCTTAAAAATGCCATCTCACAATTTTTTTCGTGACAATATTATACCTGACATATATAAAAAATAGGTGAGAAAATTAAAACAAATCTTCAAACAAAAGAAAAAGATTTATGGCTATCTTCTGACATCTGATATTTGGACCTGCACAAATACTAATGTTAGTTTTATCAGCTTAACGGGACATTGGATCGGTGACGATTGGAAACAGGAAAATGTTATATTCAATTGTGATTCATTTCCAGGTAGTCACAAAGAAGTAGCGATTGCTGACAAAATTTTAAGGTTAGTAAACACTTGGGACATAAAAATAGAAAATATTCATTTAATGCTACGAGACAGTGGTGCCAATATTATTAAGGGCTGTAAAGATGCCAGCATTAAAAGTCAACGGGCTGTATCAGATTTGATTGTAGCTGCAAAACGAATAGCTACCCACTTTGGACATTCTTCTCTAGCTTGCGACAAGTTCAAAAAAATTCAAGAGGAGCATGGTTTTTCAGTTAAAAAAGTTAGGCAAGATGTACCAACTAGATGGAACTCTACATTCTATATGCTGGAAAGATTGCAAGAGTTGAAAGGATCCATCATCATTTATTGTGCTGAACAAGAAAATCTTGGCTTTAACAGTTTAACCAGCTACCAGTGGGAATTACTAAACTCCGCTGTAAGACTTTTGAGACCCTTTGAAGAAATGACAAAAACAGTTAGCTCTACAGAATGAGTAATTTTTAGGGGTTTCTTTCTACTGACTCAACCTCATACATGGGAACAACTAGGGATGCCCTACTAGAAAACATTGACAAAAGATTTCAACTAATTTACCAGAATCCCAATTATGTTATTGCTACTGTATTGGACCCTAGGTATAAATAAGCATTTTTTCCACCAGAAACTATTTTGCTCGCGAAGCAGTGTGTTTTAAACGAGATAACAAAGTTCAAGGAGATTACCACTAATAGCACTGAAAATTTAAACTTAACAGCAGTACATGACAGTGATAGTAATAGTGATGAAGAACCAAAATCATGAAACATCAAGAAGTGCCGTCAGTTTGGACACGTTTTGAAAAAAATGCTACTCCCTTTTCCTTAATCGGTAATGTAAGTGTAGACCACGAACAAAAAATAGCAGACCAGTTTGAAAATTATCTTAATAAGCCCCTACAGGAGAGAAAGTCTGATCCAATACATTGGTGGAAAGAGCACAAAAATGAGTTTCCAAATGGAGCCCAAGTTGCAAAACGATATTTAACCGCCCCAGCAAGTAGTGTGTATTTAGAAAGGTCTTTTTCAGAAATTGGCAACATTTATGAAGAAAAGCGTTCTAGATTAACCAGTCAAAATGCTGAAAAACTTTTATTTATTCATCATTGAAAAAGATACATTTTGATTATTAACAGTGTTTTTCCTTATTTGTAAGAGAATTAAAGATTACCTTTAATCAGTTAATAAATGTAAGCTGCTTTTTCTACCCAAGATTTTTATTTCCCTTTATTTTTATTTCCAATGACTTATTAAATTATATTTCCTTATTAATAACATTAAAAAATTTCCGGCCGGACAGCCGGATTTTTTCAGAAAAATCCGGCCGAACCGGAAGTCCGGTGAAGTGGCCGGACTTGCCGGATTCGGTACTTGAACCGGACGTCCGTTCCATCACTAATAATAAGTGTAACTCCTCACCATGGCCGCCGGCAGGCGGGGTCAGGGAAGGTCCGTCGACCCCCTTGGGTTTTTTAAAATTACTTAAAATAAAACAATTCCCGTCTAAATTCTCAAATTTTACAATATCAATTACAATGAATATGATTATTGTTTAGAAGTTGTGGTATTTTTACTTGTGTTTTTATTTCAATGGATTATGGGCTAGTAAATTAACCCAAACTGTTTGACCCCCTCTACATTTTTTTTTGCTGGCGGCGGCCCTGATTATATTAAAAGTATTAAGGCGTATCATAGGTAAAAAAAAGCACATAAAGATTAATTTTATTTTACCCGATAACCATCGATAACAGATTTATCATAAAAAAAATCGGAATTTTCCAGATTTCCATCCCCCAATCCCGGGATTTTCGGGACTAAAAATAATCTGGGATCCCGGACTTTAAATCCCTCGACTAGCTCTTAGACTATACTTACTCCCTTGGACTCGAATCCGAAGATGCTTTTCGGTCGATACATTTCCTTTTCAGACACCTTTCCTTCTGGGTTGATGAAAGTTTTGTAAAAATTTAAATCCATTTCCGATACTTTTTCCGATGTTTGCATGTCCATCGCTCCCGGATCATGTCGATTAGGATTATCTAGAAGGTTGTACGATTTGTAGAAGAGATACCTTTTTTTTGCATCTTCATCGACGTCTTCATTAGGCGACACTTGAGCATCAGGTAGCGTGTCTAAAATAAACAGTGTTAAAATAAAATAAAACAAAATTCGGCTGAATGTACAAAGTTTAATTCCGTAACACCGCGTATAAAAAATATGATCCTGTTTTACACTTTTCTATTAGCAATCAGGTTCACAAAACGTTTCTATGGTAACAACAATGCTACATAGCTATGTCAATCATTTAGTCGCCAATGTCATCAACTGAATCGTTCAAAAGTCGATTAAATACTGGCTCTTGTGGAGTTTTCCATCGCCTTTTATTGTAACGTGAAAAATCTAGAATAAGCTGGGATAATTCTTTTAATACAGAATGGAAGAAAAATGCAAAATGGATGACTCCAGTCCCACAAGACATTTTACAATGACCGTCGGAATGGGAAAAAACTAAGGTAATTTATTAAAATGAATTATTAAAATAAATTAAAGAATTATTACTTCCACGTCACCCCATTTCGCCGTTTTGGTTCGCAATATACAGGGTGTAAAAAGTATGATGCTCACGATTTTAATGGGCGATAGTGGAGCTCAAAACAAACCAAAAAAGCCAAAAACACATAGTTCAAAAGTTAATTGTTTTCGAAATATGGCTTTTCAAAGTTTAAAAAGTTTGGCAACACCGCGCCGCTTATACATCGAGTTGAACGTCAAACGTTTTTCTGCGAGTTTTACATTTCACTTTTTTAAAGATGTTTTACATAAAGGCTGATGCTAAAGCTGCAAAACCTCCAAAAAATTAGAAAATAAAAAAAACTTCTTGCAATTTATTGTAATATTTAATTTGGTAATAAATTTAAGAGTCCATTCTCGCCGCGAAAATTGGATCCAATCTGAAGTTCGGGGCATAATGTTTTTCTCAAAAACGGTATAAGTTATCGATAATTTTTAAAAACTATATGAAAGCCAACACTTAAATCCAGGCTTCTGGTGTAACAGTTTTTTAAATTTGAATTTAATTTTTAATATTTCCTTCAGTGAAAGTCACCCTAAAATCGGTTATGTTTAGATTCTATTTTCTCTTAACTCGACTCATATTTCAAAAATCCGTTACAGCAGAGGCATAGATTATTTCCTTACCCTTAAAATGGTGTATAATTTATGTCATTTAAGTGAAAAATAGTTACCGAAAAACGTTATCTCCTGTAGGCTTGCAATCGGAAACAACATCGCATCGATACACCGAATTTGGAAGAACCTAAATAAAATGTAATATTTTTAATGCGGCTATACGAAAATTGTGGTAGTGGAAGTTTGTTAGTCTCCGCCCATCGTCTTCACGTCCTTTCGCCCGACCCCTAAGGTGTAGCGTAAATGCACTCTTAAGTAAAAACAATAAATTATTGTTTGGCCTATTTTCTAATTTTTTTGGACGGTATGCAGCTCCGCAGCTCTTATGTATTCGCCTCCCCTGCGTAAAAATTACGTTTTTTTTTCTATTTTGCTTGGGGTTTTTATTTGTAATTAAAAAATAATTGTACTTACCACAAAATTAAGCTGAATATCCATTTAAGAACACAAATTATAGCTGTTTACGAACAATCACTTTTCTTACCTAAGTTAAAGTTAGTTTCTGACCTGAGCTAAGTTGTTTGATCGAACACGCAATTTCGGCTTGTCAAGTTACGACTCCCCAAAACGATAAAAATTTTGCTCAACTTAGGTTAGCCAAGATATCTCAGACAGAAATCCGGGTACCTTAGCAGGGGCAAGGGGGGAGGTCAGATTCTGACTTAGCTGTGACAAATCGTACGGACAACTAAGCTAGTTTCCCTCAACTTAGGTCAGAATTTGTGCTGTTCGTAAGCAGCTTATAATAAGATAACTGTCCGTCGTCACGGGTTGATACTACCCGTCTAAAGAGTTCAGAAGAACGAAAAGATGTTACTCACCAGTGTCTTCAACTAACTCATTCAGCTAAGGTAAAGCCAGCTGAAGCGAAGGTTAGCGTTATCGTAGGGCAATAGCCGACGATAATTCGCAAGGCGATGTTAGGCCAAGCAATGTTACACTGAATGAGAAGACACTCAATGCTCGATGTTCAAGCCAGGGGTTCAAATTTTGAGGAAGAGAGCAATCTTCAATCCTTCTACCCCAACAGATCCATGTCCAGCGGCAACCAGCCTATTGTGACATGGTACGCTCGGAATGAGGTAGCGCATGGTCGGTATTGCCTTACCACATGCTGACCTCCTCCAGTGGTAGCCTGTCACCAGGCTCGGGAAGGGATATGGTTTATTCGGCGATAGAGCGAGGGAGTAGACCGAAGATGTAAGCAGATATGTGTAGAGAGATTGCCGATGGCAATGGAGCGAAGTGTACCAGCGAATGCTGTCACTTTTCTCCCCTCTCTACCTGCTAAAGTGCGTCTACCCGGACGAGAACGGAAGGCGCATCGACATTCTCGGACGACCAGTGGTCGATTTTCATGTTAATACAAAATTATTTATTAACAATTTACATTTTACGATGGCATACAATTGTAATTTTATTAAAAATATTGATAAAACTTTTTTAAAAAGTGTTCCCGAGTGGGAATTGAAACTGCGTACGCGGTTTGTCTCCCGTTTTCGTCCATGTATACGCACGTCTACTCCGGGAGTTGACCATGCCGGGGCGCTCTTTTTCCGTCGCGTTTTCATAACACGGCATCGGCAATCTCCCTATTCATCTCTGATGTAAGTGCCAACAACTTCCGTCGTTAATAGCATGGACTGACAGCTATGCCAGGACATAGTCCGACACTATATGGTGAATAACATCGTTCTTCTGAACTTTTCAGACGGGTAGTATCAACCCGTGACGACATACAGTTATCTTGTATGTTGTCAGTGATCAACCTTAGCGTTGGTGAGAGATTTTCGCAGCCCCAACGGGCCATGGGAACTGTTGCTCCATAACAAATTATGATGTTTTAAAACAGCACTTTTTTATTTTACTTAAAAAATAAAAAGTCTCTTATTAAAGAGAAACAGCTTCCTTACCTTTAAATATTTAAAAACATTTAAAACTGCAACGCACGTAATAAAAATTAGACAAAAATACCGCGACCAATAAACGACTAACGTGACGGACTTCACGCTATGGGTAGCGCTGTTGGCAATTGTTTTTTAAAATTTGAACTGATTTTGTAGACTAAAACATTTAAAACTTAGTTTATTTTATAAGCAAATAAATCTACCTATAAAAGATTAAGACAAAAGTTGCTAATTGTTAAGCTTTTCAGAAATAATTGTTACCAAAGTTTGTAACTTTGATATCATTTAGACAAAAATCTGTCAAGTTTTGACACATATGTCATATAAACTTTTTTTATTTGTTTTGAGCTCCATTATCTCCCATTAAAATCGTGAGCATCATACTTTTTACATCCTGTATGTCGTAGTCTTTTAGTGAAATTCGTCTCTTTATAAAGAACCTAGTCACTTTATGAAGCATCGGCATATGGTGTAAAGTAATCAAACTACCCAATCTGACGTAGATTCGTCATATTGTGTAGTAACAATTTCATTGATAAAAAATTAGTAGTTGGTTGCGGCGATTGAAGCCACTCACTTCTATCACTTCTAAACCGATTCGTTCTAAACCGCTCTGACTGCTAACCTCTCTAACTGAACCGCTCTAACCGGTAACCGCTCTAACCAATACCGCAATTCTTCTTTGGCATTGGCTACCGCAGCTAACTTTAGAGTTGGCTTCAATCGCCGCAACCAACTACTAAAATTGTAATTGATATGATTGTGAACCAAGATATTGAACTGTAGGGGTCGTCGAGGCGGCAAAATTTAAATAGCCTGCTCTTGGCAAATGTGTAAATCCGCCACTGTCAACAGCGTTTCTTTTCCATATTTACCATCATTTTTTCTGTTCTGGCAGGACTGTTTTTATCTGGTTAAATCACTAATCAGAAATCCAAAATAGATCTTTCTTGCAATACTCACCCAGATTTTTTACTATACTTTCTCGTAGCTTTAAGAAATATTTGGAATCTAAAGATTTTTTTTGAGAAACTCTTGTGGCATTTACATTTTCTTGGGAACTTGTGGAGTCGGAAGATTCTAAAAAGGAAATTTTAAAAAAAATGTGAATAGAACAAACACAAAGGAACTGCCAATGCTTTTAAATCCTAGTTCTTTTTACCTAGTTCTTCATTTCGACCGTAAAAATAACCCCTTTGCCCCCTTGTTTATCTCTTCTTCTTCATCGCTCTCTGATATTTGTTCTTTTTTGGGAGATTTAGTATTCATCTTCACTATTTCTGGTTGGCTTTCTTCAGAAAATACAGAAGTGTAAACGTCGTCTTTAAGGACTTCCTCACGTATATCTTTTTCCGGAGTTAAGCTATTCATTGTCCTAAACGCAGCATTATCGGCATTTTTTAAAAGATTTTTTGTTTCACCTTGGGGTGTTATGTAAAAATGTTGAACTTCCTTTAGCACCATCTGTCCTTTAATGATTATTGGCGGTAGAACTTTAATTGTTAGTTTCTGTAGCTGAAATTAATTTAATAAATTAAAATCGGTTATACAGGGTGATTGAGTTTTTTTTAAACTGTGTATAAAACTTGTTAAAATAAGCAACTTTTTTAAATATATTTTTTTTCAAAAACCCAAAAATAAGAAAGCTACAAAAATTTTTTTAAAAAGGTGTCTAGGGGGGCCTGGGCATAAAAATATATTTTTTTCGAAGCTTTTTTGTTTTCCCAGTATGAGTCAGTCGCATTGTTTTAACCGGACGGGGGAGGGTTAAATTTTTTTTAAATCTTTTAAACCAAAATGGCACAATCAAAAACAATAAATACATGGATATTTTTTTATTTATGGATAGTGTCATTAATCTGCAAACGTTTTTCGAGGTTTTTGGGGATTTTCCCTTTCCCGACCTCTTTCCCAAAACCCCGCTGGGAACAAACAGGAAAAAAAAAAAGTGGGGACAACATTGCACGAAAATCACTTTAACGTGTCCAAGCACTACAGCCCAAAGGGGGGCGGTGAAAATTTAAAGACAGAACTCAATAATCACCCTGTATATGGGATGTTCAAAAAAATATCACATTTTTAAAATGTACAGGGTCTTTGATTATTTTACGTAGCCTCGGGAGCCTTTTTTTTTAAAAAAAAAAAAATGTTTTATAAAAGGTAGGTTTTTTTTTTTTTATCTTTTGAAATTATCCAAAAAAAAAAATTCCAATAAAATATGTAAAAATATAGGCAACTTCAACTTTTGTGGAAATCCTTATATTATGCGCCAAAAAAGATTTTTTTTTCTGATTTCAAATACATATACATTGATGATATTTGGATTAACCATTTTTGTTTTTTAAGTAAAAAAAATAAATTAAAAAAAAATCATTTTTTAAAAAAAAAGCATGAAAACAATACAATTGTTTTAATAAATTTGAGGGATTGATTTGAAAAAGGGAAATTTATCATTTTAACTATTAAAAGTAGTTTGTTTTTTTTTTTTGTCGATGGGCTATTCAGAACAAAAAATTTTGCGTCTTTTATGGTAACAATAATAATGTAACGCCAAAAGGGGAAAATTGCTTATTTTGGATATCCTTAACAACGGGTACCATCTTAAAAGATACTATTAAATACATAGTAAAAAAATTTTTTAACGAAAAAACTTAAAATGAAGAAAATGACTGAGCACGACATGAAAAAAAGGTTTGGATATCCTTCTTTTTTAGGGTAATTATTATATAGGGTGTCCCAAAAAAACGCAAGATTTGAATTAAATAAAAAAAACACCGTTTTTAGTCTTTTGATAGTTATATTTTTTTTGACTCATAAAGTAATGGTGGGATGTATAAAAACACCCGGGGAAAAGGCCCCCACGGCTTTGCATGCACAGGCACTCTTTGTCGAAATTTTCCATGACCATTCTATAAATTCGAATTTTGTTTATAGCGTTGAACTCCCCCTTTAATGCACGGGTGGTTTGGGGTTTTTTGACATAGACTTGTGATTTCAAAAAACCCCCTAAAAAAAATCTAATGGGGTTTAAAAACCCCACGATCTAGGGGGAATTTTTATCACCGAAACGAAACGACCTGGGAAAAGTCTCATAATTGAATTGTTTCACGGGGGAGCATGTGGCACCGTCTTTTTAAACCACATATTGGAAAAAATATCCAATTTTTGGGAGAAAGAACTGTGTAATCATCGCGATATCGAGCACCAGTAACAGTCACTGCTTGATAGCATCATTTTCAAAAAAATGGCCCAAATTTTCCTCCAGCCCAAAACCCACCATACAGTCAGGGTTTTGGGTGCATTTGTTTTTTACAACACATGTGGGTTCCGAACCCAAATGCGGCAAATTTTTTGGGGATTAACAAAGCCATCAAGATGAAAATTTCTTCATTTTAAGGGGATTTTTGAAAAAACAGGGGCCATTTGTTGATTTTAAAAATCCATTCAACGAACCCCCTCTGTACATGGTCAAGGCTTCAATTGTTGTGTTAATTGAATTTTTTAAGCATGAAGAAAAGATCTTTTGGGGAGTAAACCAGAGAGCTTCAAAAATTTTAACTTCACGACGTCGAATTGAGGTTCCTGGATTGTCAGCAACACTCCAGCACTGCTTCGATATTCACATTTGAACGGCTTGTTTTTGGGCGAATGTGTTTGGCGTCCAAGGATCCAGTCTCCAGTTTTTTTAATCTCTTCACAGGACGAAGTTAAAAAACTATTCCCACCATATTTTTTTAAATTTTCGAACACAGCCGCCAAGCTTTTACTATTTTTGAAATATTCTTTAATAATGAAGACACGTAGTTCTATCGTGTAACGCTCCATTTTTAATAACCCTATACTGTTAGCTGTCAAATTGCTTTTTTTTCAGGGTTGCCAACACTTCACTGCACAAATGGCGGCAAATTCAAATCTTGCGTTAATTTTGGGACACCCAATACTTTTCTATTGGACTTGCACTAACCACTTTTAATAATTTTAGAAAATCCTGAAATATCAATCTCGGATGCGGCATCTGAACTTAATAAAACAGATTATAAAATTTATTTAACCTTAAAAATTTACAATCCTTATAAATTTACGTCCGTTCAGAACCTTCCTGAACAAAACATGCAGGACCGACCTAAGTATGCATTGGAAATAGCTAGGTTTATGCATTAGGATCCAAAGTTTTTAAATAAAATTCTATTTACCGACAAGTCTTCTTTCACTTTAGCAGGAATGTTTAATCACAAAAATAAACATTATAGGTCCAGAGAAAACTCTCACCAAATTCAGCAACATAACAATTCTATTGTTTCCACGCCTTTCTTGATACTAATATGAAACTTTTTTGCGTTTTATTAATAATTTAACCTAAAATATCTCAAAAATGGATCATCCAAATATCATCAATGTATATATATTTGAAATCAGATCGAAAAAAGATCTTTCGTTGTAGCGCATAAAATACAGGGTGTTTCATTTAAAAAAAGTTTAAGTTGCTTATATTTTTCCATTTTTTTATTGCGATATTTTTTTACTGATAATTTTAAAAGATAATATGGAAGCATCCTACTATTAAAACATTTTTGTTGTCTTAAAAAAAAAAAAAGCCAGAAGCCACGTAAATATAATCAAAGACCCTGTACAGTTAAAAATATACAGGTTATTCAAAAAGTAAATGAAATATTCTTTTTTTTATTTGTTTTTTTTTGTTAATAAAATATGACACTAGGTATGTTAAATTTTTAGAATCGCAATTTTTTAAAAATATTTTTCCGTAATTGATCATTCACTCACTGCGGGGAAAAGAGGTAATACCCAAACGCCTAATCATACTTATCATTCCTCGATGAAATAGAAACACCCCCAAGATGCTCTTCTTTTAAATCCCTTCGGCACTTCCCGCACAACATGTTTTCATTTGTTGGAATTATTTCTTGGATTGGTAAAATCTCCATTTGACATTTACGACATTTGTCTACTATAGGTGCAATTTCCTGGTTCTCCAGATTAATCATTTTCAGAGTTTTCGGCGATGGAGTTATGGATTCTATGCGTATGTTAGTCTGTATTAAACTTTTGGCGGTGCAGCAAATCGTTTGTATACTTTTCGTATCAGTAGAACTAAAAATATAATTTAGGATAAAGGATTAAATATAGAGCTACGTCCAGACCTGAACATTTTAGGTCGAACAGGGCGATTGAATTCGGCAAAAATAACGAATAACTTAAAAAAAGGTTCATTTTATTCGGCTTGTTTGCTAGGTTTGCCGCGTCTTTATGTTATTATGCTCCATACAGCCCACTATGTGGGCTGTATGGGTAGCTATGCTCTGTCATGGGGCGTCTACAGTGTACAGGGTGGCGCCTTTTTGATGGATTTTAAAAATATTGGGAAAACTACAAAAGATAGAGCAAATCAGCACGTTCTCAAGTTCAAGTTTCGAATCCACTGCAACGCTAAAAACAAAGATCGCGACTAACTTGATTCGTGTCGAAGATACAGGGTGTTTTACAAATTTTGGCGATTTCATTACACCTGTGGGTCTCGGTTGTTAGTAAAGATTAAAAAAAATTGCAATTATCATTTTTATATAGAATTTTACATAGTGGCGTTTTAATTTTTTTATTAGTTACGTTTTTAAAGATGTAACCCAAAGTAACTTTTTTTAATAGGACACCTTGTATATTACTTAACTATTTGTTTTCCAATAAAATTATCTATCTATTGATAATATACCCTAAGATTTAATTTTTGTACATCCTGTACAAAATCTACATTGCAATAAATTCATTAATTCTTAAGGGGAGTTAAGTTTGTTCGGTCAAAAACATATTGTTATTATATATTTTGAAAATTAGTATATTATAATACAAAATTTGAAGAATATTTAAAAAAAAATGTACAAAAATATAAAAAATAACGGATTATTGCCGTTCTCCGCTTGTAAATTTTTTTTTGCGGTGACCGCGATTTCTCAACACTGGAATAAAAAGAAACAAATTTGTTTTAATTAGTTAATTAGTTTCTTTTTCAATTGACAAGAAGTTTTTTTTATTTTATCAATTTTTAAATTCTTTACATCATTTTGAAGTTAAAATGTCAATGTTTTGACAATAAAATCGACCTATTTGTTATTGTAAGATTAATACTAATTAAAAAATCGGCTCAGTAGTCAGCAAAACTAAGTTGGAGCAACTGTCATTAAAACTGTCATAAATCCGTCAATTTTGCTCCGTTTGACCTTAAACTATAATACTCGTACAATATTCTTAAAATTTTACACATTCAAAATGTTAAATTAAAAAAAAAAATATGAAAAAAAAATGCTTCAAACTTTACCCCTTTTCCTCTAACCTGGTTACTTTTATAAAAATATTAAATATTATTTCTAAATTATTAGCTTACTGTTTCTTTTTTATTGATTGTTAATTTTAATTAACTAAGTAATCAAAGAATAAGAATTGCATACTGTCTGCTTTTCGTGTTCTTTAATTTTGATCTAAATGAAATGTTATTGAATTTTATCAAAGATAATACTACTACGGATAAGATAAGCCATTCAATGCTATATTTTTGATACCCCTAATGGACTTTGGCTAACGCGAGCCGATGTCCATCGAGAGATTTTCGCGCTATGTATTTTAATCCTTGAACGAAAGTTAAACAGTGTTGCCGGCAGGCCTTTACTATTGGCGTGATGAAACGCGACTAGAAAATACACAACACGTTTAGCCGCCCGCTTTCGCTACTTCGTATTCCGAATAAGGTACAAGCGACAGACATTGGCAACGTCACACATGGTTTCGTATCTCGTTTTGCTGGGGCAGGGGTTACCGACTTAATTTTATTCGCATTTACGGAAGCATTGATATCTCCGAACTGATTCAGAACACCCCATTTAAATGAACCATCTATCCGTAGTAGTATTATCTTTGATTTTATATGGGAACGGAAAAAGTGAAAATATTTTACAGATGTATTTTGCTAGATCTCGAAAAAGAAGGTAACCAAACAAGCATTAATAATTAATTTAAAAAGATGGGATGAAAACCTAGTCACAGACCTAGTTGTCTATGGGTTGTTAAAAAAATGATAATAATTATATAAATGTAATTATAAATAAATAATAAAATGGAAAAAATAATATTAAATAATAAAATTTTATACCAGAAGTGCTAAATTAAAATACTATGTTAAGGTTCTTGATGTCTTTTCTTTATAAATTTGTTTTTTACTACAAATAACTAATTTTTTTGAAAATAAATATAAAGAATATAGAATCCTAAGGTTATTTTGTAATATTGAATAGTAGAATAATATACAGGGTGTCCCATTTAAAAAAAAAAGCAACTTTGCAATATATTTCTAAACTGTAACAGATAAAAAAATAAGCACGCCACTGGATTCTAAGTAAAATGCTAGACAAACTTTTAATAATTTATTAACTTTTATTTCTACCTTTACTAACAACCGATATTCAAAGGTGTGCTAAAATCGTCCAAATTTGAAAAACGCCCTGTACTTCCGAGAATAATTAAGTTAGCCGCGATCTGTTTTCATCGTTACAGTTGTTTAGAAAATCAGACTCAAGAGTGTGCCATCAAATTGTAGTTTTTGCAATACTGTCTGTGTGCCACCCTGTACAGGGTGGCCAACTAAGAATGCAAGGTATTGTATCTGGATTTTTTGATTATAACTCGTAAAGTACTGAATTTAGATAAAAAGATTATATAACCTAAATTAAATATTTCGTAAAAATACGTAATTTGTGTCTTATAAAATTTCTTATAGCTTTTATAGTTATTAAGATATTTACGTATAAAATTTTCTCTCTCGGGTTTTCGCGAGCGTGTTTAGGCATCATTTAGCTACTTTTTCATGAACAAAAAAGCATACCAATGCATTTAATTTTATTGACAAAATTAACCATTTCTGTCGTCAAGCGGCGACATGTGAAACTAACAAAACTTCAAATATTGTAACATGTATATCCCAAGAATAGCTCTTTTCAACTAATCCAAGTTGCCTCCCAATCGAGGGAGAGGAGGACATTCGGCTCGTTCTGTTGGGCTGGTGGACATGTCCTGATTATTTGAATTGTGTTTTGTTAGTTCTCTTCGGTCTGTTCTGGGTAACTTTTTAGGCCTGGACGTATCTTTACAATAGAAAGAGCATATAATAATATAAACAATAAAAAACCTTTCCCATGTATTGTTCCATAAAATACTGATATTCTTACTTGTCACAACGACACGAAACTCCAATACTTCTTGTTTCTGGTTCAACCTGAATTTCTTTGGCTTTATTTTCTATTTTACTTGAGTTACAAGTGCAAGATTTCAAATCCTTGAGTGAAACTACACCTGAAAAAAATATAGAAATAAGTAAAAAAAACAATATCTGTTAACTATTATAAATCCACAATTTCTTTATTTTCTTTTAATATTTCATTTGTGTAAAACCTACTGTGATCTCCACTCTTTTTGATTCTGGGAGTACTGCGGCTGCTCTCCGTACTTTCCGATATTGTTTGTAACTTTGCCTGGAGCTCTTCAAAGCTGCTTGTTACTGCTACATGGCCATCTTCAGGGCTGTTCCTAAACTTATCTAAGCGAAGTTGATCAGGCAAGTCGTCCTCTGAAAAAAGTTAAAATACAAAATTTTCCAATTTTATATTAAATTTCTTATACAGGTTGGGCCAAATTCGACGCTTTTGATAGGAAACTCATGTTTCTGTATATTTTACACAAAAACTGACCTCCGTTTGCAAGACCTAAAGTTCTTATAGCCTAAACCATTAGGAAAGAAGTTTAGCACTGGACACGACAATTGAGCTGCACCAGTTTGGTTGTGGTCACCGCACTGGTGAAATTGTCAATGGATTTCAAATGACCTTGAGGTTTTGCATAATTGTCTTTCAATTCTCCATGGTAAAAAATTTAGATGCAAGAAAAAATCAATTCCGATTAATAACATGTTGATGAAAATCCCAAAGCCCACCAAAAATATTGATATAAAAAAAACTCACTGACTTATATAGAATTTATTTTAATATCAAAACTGTATCTCACCTGTTTCACTTCTTCTTGTCCTAGGCCTCTCCATTATAGGTTCTTTAGATACACAGCATTCTGGAGCTACTAGGCCACCTTCAGCGGATTTTTTTCTGGCGTTTTCTAGATCTTTTTCAAAGCACGGTCTTGTTTTCGAAAACAATTTTTGCGCTGGTTCCTGTCTTACAAGTTCGTCAATGGAACCACTCCATTGCCTTTCGTTGTCTTTTTTTATGAAGGTTTTATTTAAAGAAGATGATGAGGAGCTGGCTCTATTTTCTGCTTGATTGCTGTCTCTTCTTCTCAGTCTATGAACTGATTCCGGGGAGCGTTGCGCAGGTTTTTCTATGGATTCTCGATTGCATTGTCTTGTTTTCGGTCTTCTGGTATCTTCTTCGATAACTGCGTCATTGATATCGCTGTAGAAAACAGAACAAAATTTTAATGCCTTTTTTTAAGAATTGATATCTTCAGTTTGTTTTTTTTATAACTCCGGCAACTCAGCAATCATTAATTACACAGGTCCATAAAAAAAGTAGTGTGGTTAGTTGGGGCGTATTTTTTTCACTAAACACGAGTCTAAAGTCAAAATTGGGGGTTAAACAGCATAAAATCGAAAGCCTTATTTTAGATAACGATTTTTTTAAAATTTAACACGTCAATATCTCAAAAACTATAAAAGATACATGGTACTTTATATGACATAAACTATGTATTTTATAAAGACCTTTAATTTAAGTTATATAACATTTTTGTCCAAATGTAATATTTTCATAGTTATAATCAAAAAACCGAAATTTCAGGATTTTTTCAAGGTATACCTCTGGAAAAAATTTGTTTTTTTAATTTTTTTGCAAATTTTGAGTGATTTGGGATTCGGATAAATATAATAAACGATTTATAATAAGAAAAAACTCCAAAAGTTACATTAATAAAAAAAAACCTATTTTTGACTAAAATATTTTGTCAAAATTTAATTTTTGTTTGTATCTCCATTATTATTTATCTTATCAAAAATGTTTATATAACTTTTTATATAGACAATTTGAAAAGCTCTACTTTTTGTTTCATCATTTTTTTTATTTCTCTTATAGTATATATAGTACTGGTCCAAACATTCCGTGGTAGCAGGTTTATGCCGGTAAATATACCGATTTAATTTACCGATTCCTTATTTTTGTCAATGACAAAATGTCATCAATGTGAGACTTTAAAAGACACAATAAGAAGTGAATCAATTTATTTGCAAACTACGATTGAATATTACAGAGAGAGAAACAAGTAGAAACCTCAAGATGATAATATACAGAAAAAATACTAGAACGTGATTTTTATCGGTTTTTTGGGTTTTTCTCGATTTTTTACTGTTTGACCTTCAATTTTGACATCAGATTCGTGATCAGAGAAAAAAAAGGGCCAGAAAATCTCAGTCTGACACCCAGCATATACAACTTTTTTTTGGACCTGTGTTTTGTTATTTACAAGGTTGTTGGAGTTAAGAATCATATCATATTTGAATATATGATAATATTTGATTTAAAATGGTTAGGAATTTATTTTTGATTTTTAATAAGTAACATGTGATACGTCTGAAAAATTTATAATAAAAAATTATTTTTTTAAAATGATAAGAATACAGATTCACTTAAAATATGTTTACCCTGTTATTAACATCTCAGTCTCCTTCTTCAATTGTTTTATGGTATCTTCAATATCAGTGCTGCTAGTGTCTTTCTTAACTTCCTCGGATGCTTTCGTCTTTATACATTTCATTTTGTCCAGAGCTCTTTTTACTTTGTCAATAAGCTGATTGGCCTCTTGAATTTTCATCTTGATAATTTCATCATCAAGCGAGTCGGTATCCGAATAGGATATGTCTTTTGGTTTTTGCGATGGTTTGTATGGTTCCTCTTTGGTAGACGGTCTAAAAAAATATCTGTTAAGAATGGTTTGTGGAATAAGCTGTTTTCTCGCAATGCAGTTGTTAAAAAAATTGACCTGATGTCAAGATACATTTTAAATTTTGATACGAATTAAGCATTATGTATAATGTAGCTTATAAGCAAGAAAATAATTTTAATAAACAAAATATAAAAATTCCAACAAAAACAGTACCACCCAGATAAAATAAAACTTTAATTCCAATTTGTTGTGTTAATTTTCAGCTTTTTTGAAGAGTTTTAATCCATTTCACGCGACAAAACAGCTCAAATTTAAAAAGTATTATTGCCTATATATTGGTGAATGCGCTAGAATAATTGTCATATACTACGTTCTTAAATGCTCCATTAAATATGCAAAATAATAAATGTAAATGGTAATTACAACGTCAAAATCCATCGCAATTACCATACATACATTCCACAAAAAAGAAGGTTGAAGCTCTAAAAACTGTTCATTATTTTTTGCAAAAAAACGCCTCGTAAGCAGAGCTGTCAAAACTTGAAGTACTTCAAGTAAAATTTTACTTGAAGTATTTTTTTGTACTTCAAGTATTTTACTTCAAGTACTTTTTATTAGGAGGTACTTGTACTTGTACTTCTTTATTTTTTATAAAGATACTTGGATTTTTACTTGATTTGACCAAGTAATTTACTTGAAGTATTTATTTAAGTACTTAATGTAAAGAAAGTACTTCAAGTAAATAAAAAGTACTTGAAGTAAAAAATCAACCAATTACTTGAATTTACACGCCTTAGATAATCGTACAAACAAGTTAAAACAAGAAATATGCGCAACCGCTGCTGTTTCTATTGTATTGCATTACAGTGCTCATTTGAATTTGATCCTACAGCAAGACAAGTGTAACAAGTGTAAAATCTTTTATTTTGATACCCAATTTGTTATATTTAATAATGATTACTAACTGCCATTGTTCATGATAATTTTATTATCGAACGCATTCAGGATACGAAACAGTTGCCAAATCACTCCCGAAAATGTAAAAAACGTGACAGTTTAAGAATATTCTGTTGGTGCGATTTGACGTTTGATGGAGCGGTTTCCCAACTATTTCGTATTGTGAATGCGTTCATTATCACCTTCATTTGAACGAAAATCGCCGTATTTTAATAGGCAACTTAAACAAAATTTCCATTCATAAAATAGAAACGACATCAAAATTAAAGTTAGGTTGTTCCGACTTGATTTTGTGTTGATGGGAAATTAAAATATTTCCCAAGAATAGGTTTTGAGTGCCAACCTGCTGTAGGCACCCATATGAAAACACTCGCTTTTGACAGATGTATCGGATGCCACGGTGCAAACGCCAACCGTTGGCATCCACAGGAAAAACCCATTTTGGGAAAAACCAATATTTCCTATAATAGTTTAAGGCCAAGCGCTCACCCGAGTACGGCATTGTAGGCCTGTTGTCATAAATTTACATACAAAATTTTACATTATTTCGGACATCAGATGCATAGATCCCGACTTAAAACGGACACTTAGCAACCCTACTTGTTTTCCTAACTATAGTTTTTACCGACTGGCCTACTTTCCAATGACGTAGCGCTCAGTCCTTAAAGCTTTTAGAGTTGTTGGAAACCGTTTTGAGGAATAAACCCTCTAACTTCCTTACAAAAATACTACTCAAGTATAATTTGTTTTACTTGAAGTACTTTTAATTACTTCAAGTACTTTGGTTTACTTCAAGTACTTTGGTGTACTTCAAGTACTTTGGTTTACTTCAAGTACTTGGATTTACTTCAAGTAAAATATTTGGGTGGTACTTCAAGTACTTTAATTTACTTGAAAATGCAAGTACATTTTAATGAATACTTGGTACTTGTACTTAAAGTAATTTTTAAAAAATCAAAAACTTGGTACTTGTACTTGAAGTACTATTTAAGAGTACTTTGACAGCTCTGCTCGTAAGTTACTTTAATTACCGACTTTTTAAACCAATGAGATACATTTTTTATTGTTGTAATCATTGTAACTGACATTTTAAAATATTGCGATACATTTTCTGTTAATGTGTCTTTGTCAAACGAAAATGGACACATTATAATATTCTACTTTTTAAATAAACAAATAAAAATTACTTATTTACTTCGCTTTCATCCGAGAAGTAATATTGGAACTTAGCCCTGCTCGCTTCTGTCGATTAGGCGTTGTGAATACGTATGGTTCAGCACTTGTGACGTAGATAACCTTTTCACAGGACTTGGGTAAATTTTTTATGTAAATATTATTATTAAATACCGCTGATTGGCCCAGGAAAGGGCACTTAAAAAGGATAAATATGTGACTCTACTGCTAAAGGGGTTCCCCAAAAATTAGTTAAGTGGCACTTCAAGGGCACTAAAAATAAATTTTGGTGTTCTTTTATTAGTTTATTATACATATTATTTATCTTTAAATTAAAAGGGAGGTAGCACCTTCCACTATTTTGGTGTCAATGTACGCCACTGGTTGTGGTATATTAAAATAAAACAACAGTTGCTAATGTATTACAGACGTTTTATTATCTGACATCAACTAACAGCAAAAACGATTGTACAAGCCTTAAACATTAAATACATTACAATAAACCTCTCAGTCGTTAAATAAATTAACAACTTACAAAAATGTACAATTTTGACATTGTCAATACAATAAATATACAGTATATATTAATTTTTCAGCCCCTTTTTCATTCGTTTTTATTTAAGACCATCTTGGGCAATCAAATAACTAATCGAGAGACGCCAAATTCCTTTTTACCAATTTATACTGCAACTAACAAAAAAAACTATATTTCTGCAATCATTTATTTAAAAGTACAGTAAAATCCGGTTATAACGACATTAAAAGGACTATAAAAATTACGTCGTTATATGTAGAGGACGTTATATCAGAATCATTATAGAAACACTTTTTAAAACAAGCATTTAGAACAAAAACCAAGAGTACAGGGCTTGCAGATATTAATATAACGTGTATATATAAACATCGTCCGGGGATTCCCCCATTTTTTTGTAAATTTTTGTACCGCAACCGTCAATATTCGTCGTTATAACCGACGCGAAAAATCAGTAAACAAAATAATTTGTCGTTATAGCTGGATTCGTCGTTAAAACGAAGTCGTTATATCCGGTTGTATTTACATTATTTCAGCGTTATATTCGGATTGTCGTTATAAGCGGTGTCGTTATAGACGGATTTCACTGTATGTTTCGAAAAAAGTTTAAAAACTATTTTAAAACTTTAGATGTAATTTTACACAAAAATAACCAGTTTAAGCCATATATTGACCAGTTGAAAGTCGTTAAATATTAAGAAATATTTAAATAGTTTCTTAAAAATTATGAGCGAGTGTCGGAGTTCCTATTAAGCAAAGTCCATTATAAACCTTGCGTTTTTTTGACTAGCTTATACTTTTTCACAATTAAAATAAATATTCATCTATGGCCCATATGTACCACCTTAAAATCAGGCGCGGTCAAAACTTAGTTTACATCATCCAAAATATGACATTTTTTTTTAATTTCATTAAGTTGGTTTGACATTATTATGTGGTAAGGCCACGGAAAAATTTGGTTTTGTTTTATGAAACACACTAAATTTTGACCAGCGCTACTAATATTTTTATAAAATAAATTGTTTTATTATAATTACAAATACAAAATAATGTGGCTTATTTCGAAAATCACTCGAGAGTCGATTTTCTCGACGCCATTTTATGTACAACTCGGCTGACAAATATATAATATTTACAGCTCTAACAATGTCACAGGGTCATTATGATGCCCTGTACAAAAAAGCATTATTTAATGCTCAATAATATTAAAAAATCTACGCATAAATATACTCAATATACATTAAAAAAAAAACAAATAAAAAGTCTTTGTAATTAAAAGAACGAAACAGTAAAACAAAAAACTTAAAAAAAAACACAATAATTTGTACATTTTTTCGATTTATATACAACGAAAAATATATACACGTAACGAAAACAAAATTTAAAATTTACCACAAAAAAAAATTCGATAAACGACAAACTGCAAAAGAAAAAATATTTAAATGTACTTATAAGACAATATTATTAAATATATTTTATTTTCTCGTTATTTCCTCTACTTTTTTGCTGGTATGTACAATATTTCGACGATTGTAGCCCTATTAATTCGGTACAGTTGACGGTTATATCTTTCCACCTGCACGAAGCTTCTACGCCGTCAATGATAACAACTAAATTCCACAGCCATTTTCTCAACAATACTTTCCCATTTTTTACATTTTCTATCTCTCCATTATCCAGCCTTTAAAAATATCAAGCATTCGCGATTTTTATCCATTGTTTCCATGGCTTCAAAACAATTTTTGTGTATATGTTTATTCCACATTTATTTCATTGTGGTTTTACGATTCACGTTCTTTTTTCACTTTGTATTCTTCTCCCAAAATGGTGGCTATTTCGCCTTGCATAAACGCCCATGGGACGTTTGAGTTTGCCAATGGGCATTTTTCTCCACTTGGACAGTATACCTGCAACAATCGAAAAGTAAAATTAAAATGTTTTAATTAAAATTTGTAAGAGAGATCTCTACCAAAGCAACAGTATTGAGTGTCAACTTTTTATGATAGTTTAGTTTGTTAGAACATTTAAGAGGGATAACAAAAAGATTTATTTTCTAGATAAGGACAATTTTTAATCAAAATAAAAGTTTACAGGGTTTTTATTATTATTATTAAATCAGTATTAGAACTCTTGAGGTGAAAATAAAAATATTTTTTAATCTAGTCTCAGACAGTTACCACAGTAATTATTCACTTTAGAAAACAGGAGACTACCTACACAACAATAAAAACTTTACATCAACGAGCTTAAGAACTAGAATTATCGCAACGCCAATTTGTAGGCTTGGTCTTTGGTATAGTAACCTGTTTATTTTTGTTTTGAAAAAACGTAAATAAATTGCCAGATCTCAAAAATCAGGAAATTATCTTGAATATTTCACTCATGTATAAATTTTCCCACAAGACACGTTAAAAATCAAAATTTCAGCGGAAATTTCACGTTTTCCACTTACTTACAAACACAGAACAATCGAACCTGTTTCGTTTGTATTGTCAATTAGAAACGTCAAAATCAGTCAAAATGAGTCGATTTTGTCATGTACACGATGAAGATATGGATAAAGTAATTAAAAAAACGATTTCAGTTATAGTTTTAATTATTTTGCATGAAATTGAAATTTTTTTGACAATAAAAACCATTTTAATAGTATAATACTTCAATATTTCTCCATTCTAAAAATATTCTCCCTAAATACCGCTCGTGCATAAAAATTGACAGATAATTTTCATTCAAGCTTGTTATACAAATTCCACTCGTTCTTCGAACTCGTGGAATTATAAATAACAAACTTTCATGAAAAATTGTTAAGCACTCGTGGTATTACCCCCGAAAATGTAATAAAATTATTGAAAATTATTGGTTTTTGTGTTAATATAGGCAACATCGATTTAAATATAAACATTTATTGATATGACAGTTCCGAGATCCGATTGCACCGGCAACAAGGTTGATTTGGACAGTTGCTGTATTCATTTGATAAAAAATTATATTAAATCAGGTCTTGTACGGCACTTTGATGTTATTTTGTCTCTTTCTATTAGGTTGTATTATTCAATAACACGTTTTGTAAACTGACTCGATCAACAGCAATCGAATTAAGCATCTAAAGTAAATGACATATCTGTCTGTCACTTCAGATAATAAACAAACATAGTTTTCTGGCTTTAAAAATAATTCTTAAGAATAAAGAATCATCGATTTATAAAAATGTTTCGAAGTGATGTTATTCAGTGTGTTTAATCAAAGTTGTCGGTGCAGTGTGCTTACAAGAAATCTCCCGCCTCTCCCCTTTGATTATATTAATAACAAAAAAAGTTTGTTTACTTTAATTCTATCCAAGAATTCGTTGCTTCAAACACTTTGACTAGGATACAATTTAGGATACAGTTAAAGTAGATATCAACAATCAAATTGTGCATAATCAACATTGTCGATAATTTGCCATGTATAAAAGCCAAGCATTCATTTCTGAATATCTCGAAAACGGTTTAACGATATTTTTTTAAACACTAACGCAATGTAAATCAAAGTATTAGAAAATTAAAAGGAAGTTCAAGAGTTAAGTATTACTGAATTCTGAAATTTATTTGCCTACTACCGCAATTTGTTTAGAACTATGGGGGAGATCAAGGTTCTTTAAAACCCGCAAGAATCGTTTATGTTATTAAGGAAGGGGGTAATGTTATTAATTTTTTTTTGCATTTTTTTTTTAAATTTAAGTTTCTAAATGGAGAACCTTTTAAGATTTTTGTGTACGGTACGTAAGGTAAGCCGATAAAACTCGCTTATGAACGTTTGCCAAAAATTTCTAGTGTTTAAAACTTTAAAGCGTTTTTCCTGCAACTCACCTTTTCAATATTCATAATATACAGAGTGTTCCATTTAAAAAAGTTGAAGTTGCCTATATTTTTCCATTTTTTATTGCGATATTTTTTTACTGATAATTTCAAAAGATAATATGGAAAAAAAACCTACAACTTTTCTATAAAACATCTTTTTCTGTCTTTAAAAATAAAGGCTCCAGAAGCCACGTAACTATGATCAAAGACCATGTGCATAATTTACGAGGTAACTCTGGAGAGTTTTTTTTAATTTGTTAATATTTTTAATTTTTCACTAACAAATTAGCCGATTTTTTCGCAAAGATCACGTTTGTTACTTCAAGGTGTCCCCAAAAAGTGAAAAATTAAAATTTCGAAGAATCCTCCCAGCGTTACCTGGGGATAGAGATTATCTAACGAAAAAACTTGGGTTGAACCTTAAGGGGCACCGCAATTCTGCTTTTTTCTGAGACGCTTCGAAATAATTGCGGCCATGGCTGAATTTTTTAAATATTTCTTTATGAAAATTTTACTTAAGATTCTTTAAATGTTATACTTTAATGTAGCATTAGTTTAAAAAAAGGATTTTAACTGTGTCTTCCAAAAAAATTCGCAAAACCGTATCTTTTTTTTTCAAAAATTAATGTTACCCCCTCCCTCTTAAAACACATATGTCTAATTACCTCTGATCCTGCTCCCTGCCTCTTGATACTGTCCCTGCTGCACGGAAAACAGAATTTGTGATGTGGGACACTCGGACACTGAACGAAGTGCGTATCTTCCAGCCTCTCCTGGCACAGTGTGCACTTCAACGTAGCCGTGGCGGCGGGTGTTGTGGCTGCAGTTACACCTTCGTTACCACCGGGGATCGCCTCGTTGCCGGTAGCCATAGCGCCGGCTTCGGTTGAGGTGACGGTGGTGGAGCTCACGTGACGGGAACCGCTGGAACGACGACCACTAGTAGATCCAGCTAGAAAGAAAAAGGGTTGGTAAGATAAAAAGAAAACTGGGTGGTGTAGAATTGGGTAAAGGGTTAAAATAACCAAAGGACCCGCACGAATCAAATTAAATTTGGATTTCTGTCAAATTACCTGACATTTTCGGGGAAAGTAGTTCAAAGTGTGCTGAACAAAATCCTTTGATGTTACATATAGAAAAAACATGACTAAAGGATCTACAGAGGGGGGTACACATGCACTTGTAAGATATTGAAATCGAATTTAGGCATTCAGAAAGTTTGCTGATTAAGCGATATTTCCAATTCCTAATGCCTAAACAATTTTTTTCTATCTGGAATAATAACGTCGCTAGAAGCTGTCAAAATTTGAGGAAACATCCACATAAGAAAGAACGCCGGTTGTATCTCAGAAAATGTTTATCGCACAGGGTTGGGAAAAAATATTTTTCAGTAAAAGTGGTCAAAAGAAATAGCTGAAAATTATTTTCAAGTTTTTGAAATGGTCGCTGCAATCTTGAATCTAAAAAAATGATGTTTCTGTGAATTTTGCTTTATTAACCTAACAAAAAATACCTGATTTTTAAAGTCGAAGATAATCTGAACCTTTTTGTTTGACAATTTTTGCTGTATCTCTAAAAATAAAGTGGTGGGGGTATTTAAAGGTTTCCGAAAAAACACTGTATCTTCGAAACGGCTAAGCCGATTTTAACAAACTTGGGTTAGTTAAAAAGAGCTATTCTTGGGCTATAAATGTTATATTATTTGAAGTTTTGTTAGTGTCACATGTCGCCGCTAGAGGGCTTTTTTCGATATTCCGACAGAAATGGTTAATTTAATAAAAAATGTAATGCATTGGTATATTTTTTTTAATGAAAAAGTAGCTAAATAATGCCTAAACAAGCTCGTGAAAACCGTATCTCGATATCTTGTTCCTTACCTTAAATTTAGGCCAAAGAAAATTTTATACGTCAATATCTCAAAAACTATAAAACCTACAAGAAATTTTATAAGACATTAATTTTGTATTTTAACGAAACCCTTAATTTAGGTTATATAATCTTTTCGTCTAAATGCAATACTTTATGAGTTATAATAAAAAAATCGAATTCCAGGGGTATACTTTAAAAAATCCTGAAAATTCGATTTATTGGTTATAATTCGTAAAGTACTGCATTTAGGCGAAAAGATTTTATAACCTTAATTAAAGGTTTCATAAAAATACATAATTTATGTCATATAAAATTTCTTGTAGCTTTTATAGTTTTTGAGATATTGATATTGGTATAAAATTTTCTTTGGCCTAAATTTTAGGTAAGGAAGAAGATATCAAAATATGGTTTTCGAGAGCTTGTTTAAGCATTATTTAGCTACTTTTTTATGAGAAAAAATCATACCAATGCATCAATTTTTTTGAGAAAATTAACCATTTCTGTCAGAATTTCGAAAAAAGCCCTCTAGCGGCGACATGTAAAACTAACGAAACTTTAAATAATATAACATTTATAGCCCAAGACTATCTATTTTTAACTAGCCCAAGTTTGTTAAAATCGGCTTAGCCGTTTAGAAGTTACAGAGTGTTTTTTACGGAAACCTTTTAATACCCCCCACCACGCTATTTTTAAAAATACAGCAAAAATTGTCAAACAATAAAGGTTCTGATTATCCTCGACTTTAAAAATAAGTTATTTTTTGTTAGGTTAATATAGCAAAATTTATATAAACATCACTTAAAAATAATTTCCAGGTATTTCTCTTGACCACTTTTACTAAAAATATTTTTCCCCAACGCTGTGCGATAAACCTTTTCTGAGATACAGCCGGCGTCCTTTCTTATCAGGACACCCGGTACAACTTTCAATTCTAAACATAAGTTTAATTTTACTGCATGGCATTTTAGCTTCAATGTCATATATCGACAATCATTGTTTTCCACACGAAGTTTAAACAGAAACTTTTTCAAAAGTCATTTACCCACAACCAAACCAATCAGAAAAGCCTCCGTTATAAAGAAATACTAAAAAAATGAAACTGTACTTTATATCTATATAAAAAAAAGTTCAGACAAGGCATCGCAACAATCCTTTCTCAAGTTACACAACCAGTCAATCAGTACAAGTAATATCACCGTTAATTAAACACTTTTTTTCTTAACGAGCAGAACATTTAACGGTACAACTGAAGAAATCTCTTAAAGAAATAACCATTCTAACGGGACATTTTCTTCGCAAGAACTATCCCAGAATGTAATGTACAGCTATATGACAGTTTATTCATGGTTTCCTTCTTGTTGAAAGCAAAAGTTTGCCGAGCTGAATTATTTTGAATTTATTTATGTTCGTTACGTTTACTTCGTGATCGTTTACTCGGAAATTTCGTAACAAATTTCCTTCTTGGAATATTTTTGTTTTCATTGTAACTTTATTTGGGTTTCTGGTGTTGTAGTTTATAATAGTTTTAATAGAAGGAAATTTCCTATGCTACTTTTTGGTTTGGTTTTGACGATTTTTTGGTGAAATAGGCCCACATTTTTTTCATTGGCTAAAAACAACCTTGGTACCTTGGTAACAAGTTTATTTTATGTTTATATATGTTCATTATACTGAAATCCAAATAAAGAAACGTTATGAATTTTCTGTTTTTGCACTGAACGAAATAAAGGAACCTAGCATTAAAACTAATATTGGAACTTAGCAAACTTCTGTCGTTACAAGCCGTTTTGGCCTGACGTTAAATTTAAAAGACCAGAAGTAAACTTCAAAATTAATAAATTTTATGCAAGGGGCCGATTTGGCAGAAATAAGGGTTTTAAATTAGGGTGCCTTTATGTTGGAGCCTTGACAAACGAGTCGATCAGCGACAAAAGCAGCGCAAAATTTTTTTCTATGCTTTTCTTCGTTTAAAGCGTTGCTCTACTTGTTGATCCACTAGAAATGCTGGTAAGTATCTGGAGTGGGGTTCACTCTATTTTAGGCTATAAAAAATCGAAAAATTAAGATCGGACATTTTTATTCTGTTTTTTACGGCGATATATGATACAAAAATAGCTCAACTAAAAGAAATTGAAATTAATATGACTTGGCCATTAAAAATGCCGAAAATGATACATTTTTTATTTTCTCTTTCCTCATGGAAAATCCCCAAATTAAAAAAATTCAGCCTGTTTTTGGACATAAAAAAATTAAAAAATTGACATTTTTAATATTTTTTTTTATTTTGTTTGTCTTCACGACGCGTTTATAATAAAAAAATTATTTCTAAAAAATTCAAATTTAGATGATTTTTGACCTTTTAAATTTTTTTTATGTTTTTTAACAAAATTTTCAGTCATGGTTAGCCCTGGTAAGTCATGGTTAGTCAAGCGCCATGAAAACGAACAAAATAAATAATACATCTTAATTACCTAATTTTTCGATTTATTGTGTGCAAAAATACGGTAAATTTTTTTCTCGTTAAATTATAAATTTTATAATTATATTATATAAATATATATATATATATATATATATATATATATATATATATATATATATATATATATATATATATACAGGGTGTTACAGAATGTTGTCAACAAAACCCGGGGGCGGGTTTAACATTAAAAAATAGGAAAAAAAGATCATATAAACAAGGGTCCGGAATTGCTTCGTTTTTGAGATACAGGGCGTTGAAATTTAAAAAAAAAAATTTGATTTTTACTAATTTTTAAAAAATCCTTTTTTCAATTTTCTTTAAATTTGGTGTGTGTGTTTGCAATAGTAATGGGTATCTTTTGAATTAATTACATTTAAAATATTTATTCCATTGGCGTCCCCGGGGGTATCTTAGGTCATATTAATGAGAAAAAATATGTCACGCCACTGCGTTTTATTAGGTTTCAGTTAGTTTTTAGATTGCGCAACTAAAAATACAACTTTTTTGTCTCTCTACTTTTTTTTGAGTCTCGCTTCGTTTTTAAGGAAAAAATAATTCTCTGAACGCGGCTTAAGTAAAACGAGAAAATAATGTACAATGCTTGCAATTTTATTAATTAATAATTCAAATAATAACTAAACGAAATACATAATTTAAATAAAACAACAAATTTCAAACTGTCCAAAATTTATTCGTTAATGTTCTCACGTCAGTGGCGTTCGTGGTGTAAGCATTTTATTTTAGTCAAAAAACGGCGCACCTCAAATTTTTTGCAAAAACTACTATCGTCTCCCTAAAGGAAAATTAATTCTGCTTAGAAAGTGCCTCTTGGACTTTTTCGTTTTAACGCACCGGTTTCGAGATAAAAATTAATTTATTAATCATTAAAATTGGCTTCTTTCGGAATTTTAAATAAAAATTAATAATCTAGATAGCGTCTGTAAATGGTTGTCATAAGAGGATATTGTAGAGTGCTTAGTAATTTGCTTTCAAAGTGTTTTAATTAGTTTTTAATAAGTTACCTTTAAAATAAGTAAATAATATGGTGAATTATTCGTTTGAAGAATTAGCCGACATTCATTTTATGTACGGAAAAGCAAACGGGAATTCACACGAAGCAAGACGTCTCTATGAGGATGCATTTCCTGGCCGTCAGTTACCTTGTATAAATACTTTTTCGAATGTCCATATACGTTTGAGAGAAACGGGAAAACTCACTGGCAATTTTGTGGATTGTGGGGCGCCAAGAATTGCATGAAATGTGGAAAATGAAGAAAACGTTTTAGAAGCGGTGGAACAAAATCCTGCTATCAGTACAAGGCGTCTGGCAAATCAGTTGGGAATACGAATCATGTGAATGTATGGCGGGAAAACTCCGAGAGTACCAGCTATATCCTTACCATTTACAAAGGGTTCAAGGTCTCTCTGAAGCAGATTTTCTACCCAGACACAGTATTGTCAGTGGTTCAGACAAAGAACTGCAGAAAATAGGCAATTTATTTCGTTTGTCTTGTTCACCGATGAAGCTTCGTTTACCAGAAATGGTATTTTCAACTTCCATAACGAACATTTCTGGGCGGATGGAATCCCCCCATCATCCATCAATCGAGCACCAGCAGCAGTTTTCGATCAATGTGTGGGCCGGGATTATTGAAAATTATCTGGATGGTCCCTTTATTTTACCCAACAGATTGAATGGACAAGCATACCTGCATTTTCTACAGGAAAATCTGCCCATCCTTCTAGAAGCTGTCCCTCTTAATGTTCGCAGTCATTTATGGTTTATGACGACGGCGCGCCTGCTCATTTCAGTCGGAATGTAAGAGATTATTTAAACCTTACGTTCCAAGGAAATTGGATTGGGCGAGGTGGGCTTATTCCCCGATCACCGGACTTAAATCCGTGCGACTTCTACCTCTGGGGACACCTTAAGCAACTGGTGTATTCCACTCCCATAGCGAATGAGGCCACATTAGTGCAACGTGTAACCAATGCTTGTGAAACAATACGCCAAACACCTCGAATATTTCCAAGAGTGAGAAGAAATATGCGAAAGCGAATTAGAGCATGTATCGAAGCTCAGGGTAGCCATTTCGAGCATTTCATTTGAATTCAAAACTTAATACACTAGTTTTTGTTACAAATAAAATTTAGTTTGTAAAATTTTTTCTAAATTATGTATTTCGTTTAGTTATTATTTGAATTATTAATTAATAAAATTATTTAAGCATTGTACATTATTTTTTTTAGTTTTTAGTTGCGCAATCTAAAAACTAACTGAAACCTAATAAAACGCAGTGGCGTGACATATTTTTCTCGTTAATATGACCTAAGATACCCCCGGGGACGCCAATCGAATAAATATTTTAAATGTAATTAATTCAAAAGATACCCATTACTATTGCAAACACACACACCAAATTTAAAGAAAATTGAAAAAAGGATTTTTAAAAATTAGTAAAAATCAAAATTTTTTTAAAAATTTCAACGCCCTGTATCTCAAAAACGAAGCAATTTCGGACCTTGTTTATATGATCTTTTTTTCCTATTTTTAATGTTAAACCCGTCCCCGGGTTTTGTTGACAACATTCTGTAACACCCTGTATATATATATTGTTTGTTTTAATGAGTTTTCGAAAAAAAACGGCAATATTCAAAAAGCAAAAAAATAAGCATTTCGTTAAAAAACATAGAAATTTATCATTTATTTGATTTTTAAAGGCCAAAAAGTCATTTAAATTTTGATTTTTCAGAATTATTGTATTTTTTATCATAAGTGCGCCGAAAAAAAAAAAATGAAAAAATCGTAAATTTTTTTTATTTTTTATAACCCATAATGGGCTGGACCCTTACACAGTTTTACAATTTGAAATTTTTTATCACATTTTCAATATTTTAAAGTATTTCCATACCACTCTCTATACTAATGAGTTTTGCCTGATTAAATCTGGTCATTACTGTTCAGGTTACAGTCAAACGTGTTATGAATACCAAATTGTATTTTAATTGAATTCTGAAAGGAATTTTTTTGGCGGTGGGTCGACTTCAAGCTGTTTACCGTTATGATTGATATTCCTCGTTATGTATGTTATTTCCAACGTTAATAACAATTTAATTTATGTATGGATGACGCAAGAATTTAAAAAAACCGAATTTTTATATATTTACATTAACAAAATTTTACTTTTTTTCGTTTCTTACCTGTGGAGTTCGGCGAGTGTTGACTACCTCTACTCGCACTTCTAGGCGCGGCATTGCTCGGGGGACTACCTCCTGTAGATCGGGGACTTCCAGGGGGTAAATTATCGGCAACAGACATTAGAGCAGCCATTGGGCTTTGTACCGAGCCCCCTTGAGGCTGTGATTGAGGAGCTCCAGGAGCTGTTGTGTTTGCGTCCGGTGGAGATCCCGTTCTGTTTAAAGGCGAACTGCTTGAGCCATTTGCTGAGGCAATTGACACAGGCACTGCAAAAAAATATGTATTTTATAACTTTGCTACTGGAGTGATTTTCCAAACAATTCAAGCAGTAGCGGTTTTATGATTTTCAAAAATTTTTATCTAAAAAGTGAAATATGGGACCCACACCAAATATGTTTTGGAATTTGCAAAAAAGTTGATTTTTTATTTCGTTTCAAAGTTTCTATAGTTTTTTAATTTACTTTTTGTGCTAACTACTTGTTTCTTTTACCATTTTTATGTTAAAATATATACTGTAATGTCTTTTCAGCTACAATGTCAACATAGTTTTGTTTCTAGGATATTCCTTAGCTTTTGTTTCATAGCCTACTGTGTTTAAAGAAATAAAGTTTAAATAAATCGCATACAAAACCAATATTATCCATGGTGTGTTATATTTTAAAAAAGATAATTTAATTAGGGTATATTTTTATATTAAATATACAGGGTGTTCCATTTTTAATAATGAGGTTAGGTCCGATAACTTTTTTACCTGACCCCGTATATTTATTCTAAAAACCGCAGATTATTCAAAAATCATTATAAAGAAACTTTTGTATAAAACATTTTTCTGTATTTCTTTTAACTAACATTCTATATCTCTTAAGCGAACGAAAATTTTCAAATTTGTAAAATCAAAATTTTTTAAGTTTCCCCCAAAAAGAGCACATGACCCCTATAATACTCAGTGGCGGCTCCTTTATTGGGTCATTTGGTCAATGACCAATATTTTTGACTAATATTTTCGAACAAAAACATAATAATGATACAAATAAAAAAAACTATTTTTTTTCAATCTTTTAAATTTTCCTTTATTATTTTAAGGATATAAACTAGTTGATCGATTACTGGATTCCACAAGCTTTGCGCAGCGATCTTCAGATCGTTGGTTTCGCTTGTTGGCCAAAAACCAGGCTGCCTGCCTTCATTGACCGCATTGTTTTAAACAAGGCCGAGTCGAGTTTTCCCGATCTAATTTACGATTGGGCGATTTTGGCTGCTTTTCCGAAGCAGTGTAATATCATGATCTGGGTCAACAGCCGCGAAGAGGAAAATTACGCATTTTTCAAGGGGTTTGTTTGTTATACGGTTATTATAGAACGGATTATATACGATTTTAGGAATTTATTTTTTGTTGGTGTATGTTTTTGTAATGTAAATTTGCAAACAGTGCATTTGTTGACAATTTTGTGTACGTTACCGATCACAACTGTAGAGAGCAAGAGATGCATCTCTATTTAAATAGAATAAAGACATTTTTACGCAACACAATGGGGGAAGGTAGACTCTCTGCGTTGGCCATGTTAAGTATTGAAAAGGCCTTTATAAATAATATTGTAAATTACAATGAAGAAGTAATCAATCATTTTGCAAGTGCCAAAGACAGAAGGATTGAACTAAAATTTAAGACTATTTAGGTAAGTTAAGTAACTCTTTTTATTTTTTATCATATAAATAGGCTTATTTTTAACCTATAAGTTGCCGTTATACCTCTGGCATAGCGATATTACTTACTGTCAGGTGTGAGATTTTTTTTTAGAATATGTTGTGCATTTTTTCTGTTTAAGCAGATGTCGATGCATATTATTTGTTATATTGTTATGTTTCTTAATATATAGAAATATAATTCTTCAAATAAAATAATCTTGTTAAATCATTTATTTTTTAATTTTCTTTCTTGTTTTTTCTTTGGAGTAAACGTCTGTGTGAAATAAAATGCCTAAAATTGATTTTTTTTTAACTAAAAACCAGTTAAGCCATATGCATTTGAAATTTTAACTAATGACCTCCCCGAAAGATTGACCACGAGCCGCCACTGATAATACTTTTTTAAGAATTTCTAGACCATTTATAGAGAATATTTACATTTACCTTACGCAAGCGCAGAAACACGAAAATTTCGTCGGGTTGGTATTAATCTAGAAATTTTTATTTAATGTCAAATGTCTTTATGTCATATTACAGTTTGACCATTTTTTATGTTTTGACAAGGTTTTGCCTGTTTTTTGTGCTTGGTTGGTTATAATTTTTTATTTTTATTATGGGAAAAAAATTATTTAAATAAAAATAAACGTAAACGTAAGGGTTGAAGTTTGAAATTGACAGCTCGGTTAGGGGAATTTTAAGTTTGGTTACAGTGCTCGCGCAGACTTATTTTCATTATTATTTAATTTAACTTTAAGCTGATAAAAGTTTGCGAACTTCTTATACAAAAGTTAAAGTTTTTTTAGATTGTGTATAAACGCGCTTATATATTGGTGTGCAATGATCTTTCACCAAAGTTAAATTAAATTTAAAGTCGTCCGCATAAACAAGCCTTTAGTAGAATCAGGCTTTTATATACGTTATAATATGACTTAATTAGTTGTTTGCTTTCTAAATATATTTTTAATATTAATTTTATCACAAAAATGTGGCAAGTTGGTTTCTTGTCATAATGAAACATCAACAAAGTACTGGTTTTTTTGCATGATACATCCTGACTAATTAAATTAATGTTGAATAATCTAATTAGAACACAACAGTTTTGTTTATGGTTTGTTATCTTTTAAACTATAATAGGGCACCTTTAGAATACCACACCGCATAAAAATTCTTTTTAAAAACTGTATCAGCATAAACACGCATTGTTTTCAATGGAATTTATTTTTATTGTGCGCTGGTAAAATTATTAACTGGAAAAACCTGATTGAAAAAGCCGTAAAAAATATTACAATTACCTTTGGAATTTTTAATTACATTTAAAAAACACATAAAAGCAAAAGTTATGTTTATTTATTTTTTATATTTTATGGCTTTTCTAAAAAGAACATAGCATACCTAATTTGTTGTTGGTTGTTGAAGGATATAAATAATACATATATGCTAACAGGGTTCGTTTAACACGATTTTTTTTACATTTGACCCCTTAAGACCCCCCGTTAACATACGCCCCTGACAAATAAATATCCTACTCGCAGAAAGACTTCAGGGTTTGCATTATGTAGGTACCTATACCATATTTGTATGTAATTACTATAAACTTCAATGAGTTTCAAAATTATTAAAGATAATAATATAAAACTTTAAAATTAAGGACAAAAACAAAATACATACTGATTTATGACCAGAAATGTAGGTTACCAAACAATTCTATGTAGGATAATCTTATTTCAAAGCCGCGTTTATCTATTAAATTGTAAAATGTGTACCTAATAACATCTTATTTTTTGTAATTTTAGTGTTTTTGGTATCGAAGGTTAATACAGATAGGTACTTAGATATTTTTTTCAAGCTTTGTATAAATATGATCATTATATCATTCATAAAGCACATAAAATCAGTCGTACTTGAATTGTCCCTAATCAACGACCCACTCGTTTTGTAGTAATTTGTCCCCATTATCTCTACATTTCCGCCAAATTAGGCACCGTCGCCCTCCCACTTGCCAATCCGACAACAGCGCTCGTGACGCCACTTCCGTTGCCGCTATTAAAAACACAACGTCAGAAAAACCGGTCGCGGTCGCATTCCTACATGGCGGAGTTAGCCGATTGCCCTCGATCGCTCGCGATCGCGCCTTGCAACGGGCCGTTACGTCACGCGGTCGACCGGCAGCGGAGTACGAAACGGGGTCACGTGACCGCCATGACCTCTCCGTCCGTACGCGGCGGCCATGTTGGCGGAGACGGCAACTGTTTCGCAAAAAACACGTCTGTGTTGTTGTCAAGCGAGGACAGGTTTCGCGTTACGAGGCGACGGTTGCATGCGATCAGGAGATACGCAGAAATGGGTCCTTGGATTTATCCGATTTGTTGTTTGGTTATTTAGCAAGAAGAGAACGTGTAGGTAGTGACGTCAGTTTATTATGTTGAATAACAGAACTGGACAAATTCTGAATGTTTAAAATATATTTCACTCTACTTTTACTGTAGTAGTAAATCGTAGTATTATTTTTATTGTTATGATACTCTTTGTTTTGTGATATATTATGGTATGTATTAGATTGCAGGAAGACTAATTAGTTAATAAAAATTACGTATCAAAACCCACTATGAGAACATTATTAAAGCATTTTTTAACTAGGCACTGCCTATTGCAGAATTAGTTAAAAGAATAAAACAGTGTCAAATTTAAATGCAGTGAAGGAACCAGACTAATGATCACCAGGATTGCCGGCATACAAGAAGCAGAAAATTAAAACACCTGTGGACTTTTGACTAAATACAGCGCAACATAAGCCTCAGGGGACCAATCATCACTCTTGCAGGTGTTTTCATGACTTAATTCATTACAACTCTATATAGAGCAGTAGCACAAGTGCGACAAACGGCCTCTTTTTGTCCTACAGTATTTTTTAGTGTTTGAGGATTCATAAGGACTTCCTTCTCACTAATTGATGAGATATAACTTAAATTAAAAACGCATTTTTATTCATTTCCCCGCATTTAAAAACACATACCTGCAAGGTCAGTTGAGGGAAGATGTTTTTTAAGTCTTCAGGATATTGTTTGGTAATTAATCGGTATCCTGAATGAACATTTATCTGCCCTCGTCTCTGCGTCGCCCAAGTTAGAGCCTTTAAGCTATAGTATCCATGTCTAAGCCTTAAAGGGCTGATTTTTCGACCTTCTTAACATTCTGGTAACGGACATATTCTAATTCCAGAGTCCAAAAGGGTATGAAGTTGGTATTATAGGTTTTTTAAAGCTAGTTTGTCGAAATAGCATTTGGGGATAATATAGAAATTCGCAAAAAACCGGAGAAGGCCATGAATTGAAAAAAACCCAAAAGCAAGGTGAAGCGAATAGAATAATAGAAATTACGGGAATCTGCAAAGCAGTGGTGCAGCAGTCTTTTTTAGATATGTGTAAGTAGGAAGCTAAAAATCATTTAAACCAAGGTTGAGCGGATTGCATCTTAGAAATACGTGATTTCACAAGGAACCGCGGGAGGCAATTGAATTAGGAACGAATTTTTCTTATTCGAATGGTACGTTGAGACTAGAGGCCTAAGTTTAAGGTGTTCAGAAGTAGCTTGTTTATGTATATCTTGTTAAAGGTAAACACATACTTTTTCGCAAGTAAAGTTGCTGCCGCTTTGAATATTTTTTATGACATTTACTTTCATGCATAATTCTGCAATATACCATATGCAAAGTTAACATATAATTATAAAACTTTTATCATTTGTTACTTACTACCCATTAAGAACTTTTTACAACTAGATAAAAAGTTGTTAAATGAATATTAACCAACTCGGTAAAATATCCGCATAGTTATGTAAATTTTCCAAGCAATAATTGCCTAATCGGTAAAATGAAAGTTTGCCGCTTCGAAAACAAAGTTTTTGTACGTTTGTAGGTTACATGGCAGGTGAACAACCTCTGAAAACCGCTGATCTGTTGTGTAACACTTTTTGATGCATGCAATGAAAAAGTAAACAGCAGACTTGTAACCGGTGTGTTAAGTTGGTCATCAAAAAAAACCTTTCGATAACTGGAAAAAACCGTTTTTAATTTGCATTGCATTTCATTTAGGTACAGGGATATTCAACTGGCCATGATATGCAGTTTGGACCATAATAAAGTGTAGTATGCTGTGATTTTGATAGAACAGATGATATGTTACAATATGTCTTACATTGTTTTGATCTGGTTGATGTCAATCGACAGTGACTAGATTTTTCATATGTTAAAGAAAACTTTTGAAGCAATTTGCAGTATTTTGAAAGGTAGAATAGGAAGTCCCAATTCTAAGAATTGTATTCCCAATTTAAATTTATTCATTTAGTAACTACTACGATCTCTTGAAAGAATATAACGAACATCTACGATCATTTATACACCTGACCTAAACAGAAATGTTTTGTAACAAAGAAACAAAGAACAGGTGCTTTACAAACCCCTAATCAATTATCTTTGATACAATCTCACTTCCGAAAAACATAATTACCAAAAAAAACGGTATCTAATTTCTAGCTTCTTCGTTTATCCCTTATTAATGATATAAGTTGAACAAAGAAGAGTGAAACATCGAAGCCCAACCGTATTCTCAGCAGGTGCGCGAGGAGTCATTAGTGATCATTTCAGGGACTTGCTTGCCTACAGCTGTTTAAAGAAAAAAAAAATTAGAGCAGATGCACAAAGTGTGGAAAATTATTTTAATAGTAATATTCGAAGTATGAAGCGTAAATTCCGGTAATTAATGCGTTCTAAATTACCTAGTACACTACATAACCCAAAACTCATTTTTATTTGGTAAACATAGTAATTTACGAAAAGTACCGTAGAATGAAGACTAACCAAACAGAAAGCAGTTTGTGTTCCGAATTAGAAACAACATTAACGTATCTAAACCATTAAATGCTCTAGAAAAATCGTATAAGGTTATTAACCTTTTATAAAAAACAATTGCTACGTCAATATGTCATAGATTAGTATTAAGTCATTTTTTGAATCTAAATAATTTAGTTTGCCATACCTTTTTGATTCGTCAGACACAGATCGTTGAATTACATGATGCAAGCAAAGGGAAAGTTTTTAAGGAAATTTACGAGCTGCGTGTGGAAAAATGACGATTCAAGTTGGATTTAAATTGTTGTGCCCTGTATTATAAGGGAATGAACCTTGAGAAGGTCGTTGTAGAAGGTTTTGTTCTCAAGATCAAATAATTTTATGTAGGTCCATTTTATAGTTAAATATAAATATAATAACTTCCTAAACTTATTAAAATATTTCTCGCTAAGTATTGTTTCTTTTTCTTCTAAGGGGTTTTAGACAAGAAGTTATCGAGGTATTAATTAGAAAATAAAGATGCTAACAAAAATTCGTAGTATGAATGTAGTAGTTTATAAGTTATAAGCGAGGTTATTGGCGTGAAGTAATAATTATATGTTTACCAACAGAATTTATAATAAATTGAATGTAATTTAAGTAATGCGTGTGTTTGGTAAGTGCAGTTTACATTTATTTAACAAAATGTCTGGACCGTGGCGTCTCCCACAACTCTTAGCGGTATTGATTCCATTTAAAAAAGAGCTGCTGGCCTTATAAATGATGTACTGCTTACAGGAAAGCTTCCTTCTCTTGCCCGCCCACAGGCCATAGAAGATTTGTCGCCTTTTTATGAGTATTTTTATGGCTTCGGCTCCAAAAGTCAGCCTGTGTTATTTCTCCTTTGGCAGCTCCCAATAGCGTAACACAAGGACCATTTTTATGCATTCCTTTACAGTCCAACTGAGAGATGCACCGAACTTCTCACCATGGCTGTCTAGGCTGTGGAATTGCTGTCAGCAGAGGTTTTCCCTTCTCCTTCAAATCTCTAAATGTCATCATTAACAAGTTTCATGTTAATAAACTACCTCTTATTACACGTAAGACACACATGGTACGTTAGTACTTAGGCTGTAACCCTTCGTTGACTGTCACAAGATAAAAAAAAATCAGAACGATCAGTGGACAAAATTCATTAGTGAATTGTTAATTGACTTATGTCACATTTATGCCTTAATAATTTACTTTTTTAAGGAATTTACAATTGAACAATAAACACATAATTCTAGATTCTTGGTTAAAGGTAGATGCGTTTGGTATATTATCCTCAATAAATGGATCCAGTGCCAACAATGATAATATAGTGACTAATGAAAACACAACCTACTGTTGTCAAGGGCGAAAATACCACATTAAAATATAAATAGGCACGTACGTAAACAATTAATGATAAACACCGGCGTTATCACCTTAACTATCATTAATTACACTATATTATTTACCAACTATTGTCATAATCATGTCTGCCGATAAACTTATTTGAGTTTATTTTGGTAAAACTTTGCGTAATAAATGAATGTTATGCTTTGTACAGTGTGAATCCTTATTTAGAAATGGGGATTGATGTTTTGAATTAACATAAATGTTACATGCAACCATCAAGTATCTTATTTTAAATTAAAACATCTTGTTTGTATTTTAATTTTCTAAATAAAAATTAAATTGGCATGCAAAATTTCTATCGGCCCTGTGAGCTTTCTCCCAGATCTTTCCCCGATCGATACTGGAAAAGCCGAAACGTCATCATAAATAGCATCCTTATTGATTTCTCAACAGCGCAACGTCGCATTTTATCTTCTGCAGGCCGGCAACGCCGCTATTTTCCTCTCGCCTCTCGGAGACCACCATTCCGTTGACGTCACAGCTTAGCTTTCACGACTGGTCTTACACTTATCTGTCTACACAAGACAAGACGAAAGAAATAGTTGTGCCTGTCTTATACCTGCTTCATGGCCCCCTTTCAGAATTACCGTTGTTCGACACCGACCAAGGTATTTTTCTGTTGTCGTAATCATGAAGTTAGATTAGGTGTTAGATTTACCTGGTTTCAGATCAGAGGTCAATGAAACTTAAGTATGGGTTGCACTCCTAAATGTGGAGCTTGACTGGTCATAATTTATTAGAGGTTTTATGGGTTCACTTATGTAAAGACATTAATAACGTAGAAGGTTAAAGAAAGTTGTTACTTTGGATTACTCATCTTTAGACACTCTTTTTCCACCCGTCGTCATTAATTTACCGATGACAAAGAAGTTATATATCTCGGCAATATAACATTTCGTGCGTAGTGAGTGGTTTTGTTTTTAACCTAAAAGGTATACCTATAGAACTGAGGAAAACTTAATTCGCAACAAAGTCCAAATTAACTCCTGTGGGTTGCGTATTTTTCCTGGTTCGTTTGCTTACCCCTGCACGGTCGTTGTGCATACCCAAATAAAACAGAGATTCCTCGATGAATACTATTATATTGGATGTTTAATGTTTTCTGCATTATTGTAGATGCTGACGTCCATGTTGTCTAGCTAGGGATAGTAATAAATGAGGATGGTGCAAAAGGAGTACAACTCAGCGTAAACCAATCCGAAGCTCTAATTGTAGCACCGATCCCCTAAGGCGATGATCATGGAGGTCTGTAGTATTTGACTAACGTCCAGTAACTCCGGCCATTTGTGTATTAGGTTCCTGTTCATCACTGCAGCAATTTTAAAGGACATTCCAATCTCTTGTTCAAAAATTCAACCCCTCTCAAATTTAGTTAGTTAATAGAGTTTTTTGCATGATTTTTTTGGTCCTTTTAAATTTCTCTAAGGACCTTTATATTCTGCCAGAATCTATGATGTAGCTATTTTGTAACAAGCATAATGCGTTTTGCGATTTTTAACTATTTCTCTCTTGTAACAATTTTAATCACAAAACCTTTCCCTTGCGAACATTTTTCTCTTCGACGAATACTAATAGATTAAATTAGAAAAAATGCTTTTTTTATATTTTTTACCGCTCTTTTTTAATTAAGATAGTTTACTTGTAAAACGGCATTGCTTGAGTATTAGATGAAATTGAAATATTGGGTTAACAAAAAAGTCTTTTACCCAACTGAAAGAAAACGAAATTTTTTATTGTCTGGAAAGGGAGATATTAACAATCAAATTGTGCATAATTAACATATTTTCGATATCTGCCATTTATGAAAGCCATGCATTCATTTCGGAATATCTCGAAAATGGTTCATAAGATATTTTCTTAAAAACTAATGCATTATAAATCAGAGTATTAGAAAATAAAAAAACCTGAATTTTTTGTTAAAAAGATATTAATTTTTGAAAGTTTACTAGGTCTGTTTGTCATTAGGAAATAGTATACACCATTTTATTCTTTTTTTACGTAATCGCTCTTATGGAAGGTGTATTTTAGGACTAGGTAGGTCCAACAAGTGTAAAATAGTGTAAAATATTACTGAATAACGCATATGTGTTGGTGTGCAGCACTTTTGGTAAAGCGTATTCGATCTTATTTGGAACAGCGCTAAATTTGTGATCCATTCAAAATACTGCATCACGAATTTAAAAAAATAGGAAAAAATATAATAACCTCGGCCCGTTGAACAATTAACTTTTGTTAGAGAGAGATGGGCGAGTTCGGCGAAGATGGCATTGAAGAGACGAAGATAGAAGATGTTCATCCCGATCGATATTTCGATTCTTGTTACATACATTTTTCTAAAGGATTTCGAGCAAAAACATGCCTGCAACCTTATACATTCTATTATCACTAGTCACTAGACTAATATTGTCCGAAACATGATCGTGTTTCTTCCGTTGACTCTGCTTCCAGATTTTTTAACCTCCCGGAAATCCTCAGAATTTAGAACATAAACAACTCACAACGATCACACCTATTAATAGACTCACAGATAAAACCCGTTAATGTTAAATCCACTATAAATATTTTAAGATTCAACCGTCGTTATCTGTTCTATAAATATCAATGTTTACATGAAATATTTTTTTATACTACAAATGAGATCGGATAAATACGTTGCACGTGGCGTTCATGTGCCTTCATAAATAAACATTGGCCTTTAGATAGAGAATTCTTTGAACCTCATTCGTTCTGATTAAAAATGGCGGATACACATTAATGTTTATTTTTAAGCTTGTCAGAGTCGTAAACAGAAGTCGAATAAATATGTTAGTTCTGGAAACGTGTTATAAATATTGTGGTAATTACTTTAGCTATGTCAATATTAATAGTTGGCTTAAAGGTACCTTACAGAATAGGCACGTTGCACATATTTTTTTATTGGCTTTGTACCCAAATAACACTTCTGAAACTATTGCTTATACATATTTTATTGCAAGGGGCCCATTGTAGAAATAAACTTTTGAAGGTAACATTAATAAAGAACTTTAATATTTGGTAAGTTCTTCACAGACAACATCTTCGACATAAATCAATGATTTCGCAGAATGATATGATTTTGTAATGATGTAGTAACCATGGTAATAAAGTTACACCTGTCACTAGTGGTCATTAATGTTCAGTAAACTCTAACAATTTAATATGGCTAAATACTCGCTCCAAGAACGTCTGGTTATTGTCCAAAAATTTTACAAAAATGGTCGTTTTTTGTGAACACTTTTTGCGCCATTCGCGCAAACTTTGGTCTAAATAATCGCCCTTCTGTGCTTGCCATTCGTCGCATCGTTGAGAAATTTAAAAGTAATTTTACTCTTTACGATGTAAAAACTCCAGTAAGACGCCGAAATGCCAGAACTGTTAAGAATGTTGCTGCTGTAAGAGATAGTGTTGCAGAAGATCTAAATTTATCAATTCCTTGTCGTGCTCAATAGTTAGGACTTAAAAAACAACAACTTGGCGAATTTTGCAGAAAGATTTAAATTTACACCCGTATAAGATTGTTTTGACCCAATAACTTAAGCCACTGGACCATCGTCGGCGCCGCGGATTTGCTGCTTGAAGTTTAAAACGACTTGAACGAGATCACAATTTTGCTGAAAAAAATTATCTTTTCAGATGAAGCTCATTTTTGGTTAAGTGGATACGTAAATAAACAAAATTGCCGTTTCTGGTGTGAAAACAATCCACAACAGATTCACGAGAAGCCTTTGCATCCCCTAAAGGTAACTGTATGGTGTGTTTTATGGCATGGTGGTATCGATGGACCATTTTTTTTCCAAAATGAGGTTGGAGATTCCGTTACAGTGAATGGTAAACGATATCGACCGATGTTGACACATTTTTTATGGCCAAATTTGGATGCGCTTGATTTAGAAGATATGTGGTTTCAGCAAGACGGCGCTACATGTCACACTGCTCATGAAACTGTCGCCATACTGCAAGAAAAGTTTGGTGAAAGGATAATTTGAAGAAATGCAACTGTTGTCTGGCCACCAAGAAGCTGTGATTTGACCCCTTTAGATTACTTTTTGTGGTTAGTTGTGTAGATTATTTAAAATCTTAGGTTTATGCAAACCGGATACAAACCCTTGAGATTGAACATTGAACGCTGCATTCATTAGATTTCGCCCGATTTATCGCACAAAGTCTTCGAAAATTGGATTCGTCGAATTCACTCGTGTACACGAAACCGAGGTGGACCTTTAAACGACGTGCTTTTTAAAACATGAATATTATCGATTATACTTCAAGATAATATAAAAAGTGTGGTTATATTTGAAATCACTTCTATTTTATTTAATTTTAAAATTAGATCTTTCTTATTGAAAAACCCTTTATTAAACAGCCTAGCTTGCTTGACTTTAAATACAGAAAAATCCACAACTTTTCAACTAACTCCAATAAATATATCATCTCTCCGAAAGAATAGCGACTTAAAACAAAACAATATTTGTTTTATATTCAAAAAATTAAATAAAATTTGACAGAGAATACCCTGGAAATGTTTTTGTTGCTGTGACTGTTTTTGTGTAAGTTCCTGTTAACCTACCTATTAACACTTAAAAAGGAAAACTAAAAGTGACCCTATTTTTTCGAGGTGACGAAATATATCGGCATCCAGGTCTGAAATACCTCTAGGAAAAACAATATTTCTATTATTTGACGTTTCCAGGATAAAGAACTAAGCCAGAAGCAATGTTAAACACTCTCATATCAAAAAAAAAATTGAGTTTCCTACCAATTTTTTAAAGCAGCTTTGAAATAATTCACGTCGTCCTCTCCTTTAATTTTTGTATGAAATTTAACAAAGCTTTGGCAATTGTTCAATGAAATTTTACCGACGTTTACCTTGACTCCCATACAATGCAGTTTTTGAAATATTTTGGAACGATATTTAGACTTTTGATTGACACCAGAATGTTAAATAGCGTAATTATGTTTACGATATTTGTTGTACTACGACTGAGTTATTTAAATTAGACATCATGAATTTGTCATTGGTTATTTAGAATTTCAAGCTGTTGGACGAAGTCTTAGGAAAAATAAGTCAATAGCAATCAAATCTGGCAGCTCCTAGCATCAGTTTTATCACTGTAGAGAATACCATATGATGCTTTTGAATTACTGATGATAATGGTATTTCATATATGTCTTGATTTACGGAAAAAAATATTAGGAATCTTAGAAGGAACATGTTAAAGTTAGGATGTGGAAATCCATTCATACATCTGAATTATATATAAATAACCATTTAAAAAAGGTCATCATTAGGAATTTTGTAACGCTGAAAAGATAATATGGGAAAATTTACATTTTAGAAGTGATATTTACTTAGGTAGTTACTGGCTTTCTTTCGCTGCACCGATATTTTGTTATTATCACATAGGAAATGACACTAAAAATAATTGTACAATACAGTCTATACAACATTCATTATCTATGGTTCCAATGAAGGTTAAGACTAATCGCTTTCCCAGAACGAATCCTTCTCTTACCACAACAAAAACAAATTTGCAATTAAACGCAATTTTCTAAACCACATGACTAATAACAGACATAGGTACACAATAAACAGACTCTTATCCTACAATTTCTCGCTTGTCAACAGGCAACAACAGTCCGTACCAGCAGACGCCATTACTCGCGATCGTTGTTGTGCAACGCCGGAGCGTGTAGGCTTTCACTCGTAGCGGTCAACCTTGTGACGTCAACAGCGGCGGCGGCCATGCCGAAACAATTGCCTGTGCAACCGGTTCCGCTCGATGTGCCTCCGCTTGTTCCGTCAGTGTTGCCAAAGTGTAAGGTTAAATAATGTTTTGTTTACTATAAGTATTGTTTGGTTATTCGGTTTTGATTAATATAACGTTGGCAAACTTAGTTTGGATTTTTTAAATGTATTTTTTAAGAGGATTTAAGAACAGTGCATGTGCACAAATGTCAATTTCTTATTCTCTTTAAAAATGTATGTTCTATCCTATTCACTTAAGCTACGTAAGCTTCTTCTATGTGTTCTTTTAACAATGATTCGCAAATTCGAAACCAAATGACTGTAAAGGAAATTTGTCTTGTACAAAATATAATTTGGAAAATATGTTAACAATGGCAACAGCGTTCTCGATTGGCCGGTTCTGTTCCGCGCGCACTGAAACGAATCACGATGCGATGTTGCCTAGCTTACCAGAGTAAGAAGCGTAAAATGTCAGCGTTGCCGTTTCAGTCTGCGACAAAAATAGAATAATTAATTAATAACATGTTTTGATGCGGCGGTTTTTTTCCTAGTTAATTTATATATGAGGAGGGGTCAAATATAAACCGGGATTTGCCTGTAACTGCTTATTTAACTGTAATAAGTATATTTTTTACATTATTCACCCACGAATTCAAGTTGTGAGAGTTTCATAAAGCAACTTATTTAGCCCGAAACTTCTCATGCATAAAACAAAACTTTGAGCCGCCCAAAGCTTCTTTCGGCGGTTGAAAAGTGATTTGGGCATGGAAATCAATTGGTGATAAATCCGGAGTATAAGGTGGCTGTGGAAGAATATTCCAATGCATTATTTCAATGATATTTAGAGTTAAATTGCAGTATGGGATCTGGCTATCGTGCAGGAGTTTCTCCTTTTTGAACGAATTGAAAATTTAATTTTTATGATTAGCAAGTCAGAATAATAATGAGCATTAATGGTACGTCGTTCTCTTAAAAAAATCGGTCCAGAGAATATTCTCGTTGTCCGAAAGACGGCGGCCATTACTTTACCGTCCAAACGCATTACTTTTTTGTAGTACTGAGGAGTTAGAGTGGCGTTAATTTGGACTTGATCCTTTTAATTTTGCGTAAAAAGAATTATTCAGGTTTTAACGCAAATAAGTAAGGATGTAGAAAGTGCATTATTTTTTTCTTGGTACCGATTGAGAAGCTCAGAGGAGACTTTAACAAGTTGCTGTCTTTGTTTCGGAGTCAGCAATCTGGGGAACCATGCTGCATCACAAAGTTTTCGGTAATGCAGATGAGAATGAATGATTTCCTTGACGCTGCCAACTATATTTTGCTCTGTTTATGACATTTTAAAGACCAATTCTAGACAAGAATAAGGTAGTTTTTCGATTTTGACAAATCATGTACAGTTGCAAAGACAAATTATGACCACCATCCATCATGTTGTCATTGAATATTAGTTACAAAAAAAAATGAACAGGATGACAGCTTAGGTGACAAGTTATACATCATCTAAAAATTAAATATTTGGCGAATTGTGAAAATAGTGGATTTCTAAAAATAAAATTATAAAAATACATTTTGTGTTACAGAAATATCGGATAGAAATAAATTTTAAATAATGTAAACGCCTAATTTTGATAGGTGAAATTTGTTAGCTTAACCTATTTCATGTGTACATTTTATGTATCTGGCCTTGAGTTTCTGGAATATATATGTATTTAAATGTGCTTTGAAAAAAATATTGCGCAGTTTTTATACTTTGTAACTGTAACGTGAGTCATCTGTCGTGTAAGTTTTTATTTATCATTAGAGGTGTATAATACATCGCCACCGCAAACGTTTTATTATTTTTAGTTATATAATATTTTTAATCATTATTCGATCTAGACAACCAAGAAGAAATACTTATTTTTACGATATCCACATATTTACCATGTTAGTGTATGCATTATGCCGAAAGTGACTTTTTCTTAGATATTTAGGTTCTCCAATAGAAAAAAAAAAAAGATTTAACGCGTTTTAGGATCATGGTGATGTTATTCAATTCGTATTTAATGGACCTAAAATACCGTTTCGACCTAAATTTTAAATGTCATGTGACGTAACGATTAGATGCCTCTCAAAACAAGTTCCCAGCATCACAGCTGACTTATACCTACAAATGTTGACCTACATATTTTCCCACACTCTCGAAACCCTTTCTATATATTTTTACAGGTAACACGGTGTTTCATGCAACAAAAAACACGTTAATGAATTGTTCAGTCAGAAGAATAAAGAAAAGGCAAAGAAGGCATTATTCTCTGGTCGGATGCATCCGTACTAGCAGATGCAAGGTTATTGCTTGCAGACGTCGTGTGTAGACCCATAGAACCGGGTACCGTGAGAAATTACTCCTCTTTCAAGGTCAGTGGTAAAGAGATGGTCAATGAGGATGGGTAACTAGAGGATTTCTTGACGTGATACGAAAAAATATGATTTGCCTGTTTAAAAAAACTGAGCAGCACAGGTATTAGCTGATTTAAAGAAGCTATAAAAGGTTAAAAAATTGTAATTGTTTGCTCTCTTGGATTAACATATATGCATAATAATATATTCTGGCGATTTCGCGATGCCGCGCATCATTTAGCGGCCAAAGGACAAGGCTACAAAAGTTTAAGGCAGGAGCCAAAAAATTGTATTAATTAAATAATGGTTTAATTTACCAAATAATAAATAAAAGAAAGGTGAATAGAAGACCATTTCGTGATCTAAATAGAAAGTCTCGTTGACATTTTGCAGTCGGGTCTTGTTCAAGACTTGTTTGTGTCGATTTAAAAACTTACTCTTGTCAAACAAGAACTGGGCATGTGATCAGATGAGAGAGGCGCGAAATTTTTTTATTAGTATAAGTTAAAAGTCTGCAAAAATAAATTTTAAAAAAATTTAAAAACCTTAATAATTACTTTAAAAATATTTTACAATTCTCAGAGAATAAACAAAAACCGTCTCGCAAATCGTAATTATTATTTTTAGATATTAATAATGTAAATTTCTGTTTTATGCATTTCACAGTGGTCAGTTTTACACCAACATATTATGGATTCATTACATTCCTCTCTGAACAATGACACTGTTGTCATGAATTTTAATGCCGTTGTTTTACTTTTAGTAAACGCCACCATGCATTAAACCAGAACCGTATTTACCGGGCTTAAAATTAATTTTAGATTTTGATGAATTGTATATTCGTAGATATTAAAAGTCAAGCAAAACTTTATCGACTTCCGCTGTTTGTTTTTCTCTCCCATGCCAGAGGAAGTAATAACTAGTTACTGATTATTTACAAACCGACGAATTATTTTTTTAACCTCGAAATAGACAAGGCTAATTTTAAGTTGAGTAAAATCCGGTTATAACATTGACGGTTCCGTAAAAATTTCGTCGTTATACGCGAAAAAATCAGTCTTAATTTTTTTACTTTTTAATTCATTACGTCTGGATGTTTGTTTTATTTTTTCTCAATTTTTTTAAATCTCGTTGAAATAGTTGTGTGTATAACCATTTAATTCCAAAGATAATTTCCCATTGTTCTCACCATTTTCTGGATTTGTCTTTATAACGCCGTTTTTTTTCTACAGAAAGCACCTTTCTATAACACTTAGATGTTAAAGCCATCATACTTTTATACTTTTTTATTTACTCTAAAAAACATTCGGAGCGAAAAGCAAGCTTACACAGTAGGACATTTGGGCGCAGCCGTTTTGGCGCTGTCATTTGATCGCCGCCGTTTTGGCGTCGGACGTTTTGGCGCCAAAAATTTTGGCTTTGGCGATTTGGGCGCCTATGTGTTATATATTTTTTATAATCATGGCATGTTATACAACGGGATTCGGCATTTAAATTATTAAAAATATATTGATAATTAAAATAACATTAAAATTTGGGGAAATAAAGACAATTAATTTTTTAATTTTGCCGGTAGATAATAAAAATATAATGGGGGTTTTTCTCTATTTAGAATAGCTATTAATATTAAGAAGGATATTTCTATAGGCGCGAAGCAAGTAGAAATAATGGCAGATGGTTCTGGTTAGGTAAATTACGGACATATTCAAATTGTAAATTAATTTTAATAAGTATCTAGGAGCCAAAACGGCTAGCGCCAAAATGCCCGGGCACGAAAACGGCGGTGGCCACTCGGTGGGGCCAAATCGGCATCGCCCAAATGTCACATACTGAGCGTACACTACTTGCTAAATTAATATTACGTGTATACGTAAACAACGTCCAGGAATTTCCCGATTTTTCCAAGTTTTTGGATTGCAATCGTCAATCTTCGTCGAAATAACCGGAGCAAAAAATCCATAAATAGTATAATTTTGTCGCTATAGCCAGATTCGTCGGTTGTATTTACATTATTTTACATATAGACATATATCCGGATTGTTGTTATAAGTGGTGTAACTATACATATTTCTGTTGGCAAAGCGAAAAACAAAATTATTAGCAACAGTAAAATGAATTATTACCAATTTCATAGCTTTATTGTTCCACGTAACCCCCTTCGAACATATCCCACCGAATCCTATCCTGTTCTCGCAGGAAGTGCCCAATATCCTGGACGCAACAATTAAAACGAAAAAATCAAATAATTATTTAACGACCTCCATCGCACGCTTTTAATTGTAATACGATGGTTTTCATTTTCGGGCAAGGTTGACGTTGCTTAACAGGAAAACAAAACAATAACGCATCGTCGTCTGACGTCACGTTATTGGTAGAGACTACGTGACGAGAATATCTCCGTGACGTCATCGCAAGGTCTTTGAATAGTATAGCTATTAGAGAGAGATAAAGAAACTATTAATTAGATTCTGATTACATGAAGTGCATGTGAGATTTATGTTAATAATTAATTATTTATAATTGTAATATTTTTACCTCTTTACATAATACTCTTAAGATAAGTCTAAGGCTATTAAGTACCATTGAAATATTTACAATTTTAAATCTATTTGCAAAAAATAAAGGTTCGGTAGGAAAACAATACAGATATAATTTTAAAAAGTGGCTGAATCTTGCACGGCGAGAGTCAAAGTCCAAGTGTATTCAACTTATCAAATTTATTTCTGTGAAGATCACATTAACGTAAGTTTTAACTTTATATTATAAATTATAAAATAGTGCGAAATTACAAATTTGCATAACATAACCTCTAAATTTTACTTATCCTGAAATGCATATTTTAGGGTTTATACATACGATTATACATAGCCAATATATTGTTCTGTCAAGTTTGTGATTTTATTGTCAAAATTATGGCACATTATGGATCTATTTTAGTTATAAAGTTAATATTATTGAGAGAATTACTTCCTACTGCGGCGAAAGAGTTTTAAAAATTTTTAACCATTGACTTTCTTGTCACTAATATTTGCTCAACAATATTTGAAATTCTGTCCCGAATTTTTTTCTAAATGATTAAAATCTATATATTAGAGTTTTACTTAAATTTGGACTTTTTTTGATTATTATTTCGAATATTATAAAACTTTTTTGATCCAACATGTTCCTTACATTTTAAGTCTAAACATGCTCTTTGAAATATGAAAAAAAATTATATCCACAAGAAATAAAACAACTGCCGCTCAACCCCAACGTTGGGTGCCACTATGGATTTTGTTTCTAAGTCAATTAAACCAAATAAACAATTTATTTATTAAAAATTATTTTATTTAAAACATGTTTCTTTTTAGAACACTGTTTAAATGTGCAGCGATCTTAAATCTGTATTTTTACTCTGAAGTATTAGAGTTCCCTACACCTGTAAATATGGACTCGCTTTGTGGCATTTTTAAAATTATTTTAAATGATCAATGATCATATAACTAAAGCCTTTAAAGTCAGACAAAAAGTCCCCCCTTTTAAACCCAAATTTATGACGATTAAAAAATTTTTTTATACGGAAAACTCCATATAAAAGAAGTCTAATTTATACAGCATGCTCAAATACTTACCACTTCCCTTAAACGCTGTTCCAGCATCAAACGATCCAGTCCTTATGGGATGCTTCTCTTGCTTAAAGGTTCTTTCTGTAGATACCACAAAAGGCTGGGCTAGAGATACGGCAGGTAAGCTTTCTCCCCTGGTCAGAGGAGGACGTACCATGGGGCCTTCCTGCCTCGCACCGTGTTCATCAACCGAAAGCATTCTTTTGGCACTAACCTCACCATTATGGTGGTGTGTAGTGTGATGGTCTTCCTCATCGGCTGTAGATAGACCTCGCTTAATACCCTGTGTGGGTAAGCTTGCCTGTCGGGTGGTAGAGGGCGGGAGGTAGTGGGATTGTAGCGAGTGATGAGCTGCGGCTGCAGCTAGGTGGGTAGGGAGGCGGACCGTAGTCCTGGTGACCTGAAAAAAATAGGGATGAATTTTGAGGTAAAGGTAGAGTTAACCGAAAAACAATGTCGGTATTAATTGAACAATAAAGCTGAAGATTGCCTGGCATTAAAAACTATATGCTCACCTAACTTTACTCTTTATCTTTGGTGTTATTTGTTTAGGATTGCTGCAAAGTCTGTTTAAAATTCTTGGTGATTTAAATAGAATTTATTATGATTGTTGTAATATATTTAACCCTAGAACTACAAACGCTTTTTTTACCTGTAAACTACTAACCCCGCAGATTTTTTATTATTAAAATTATTCTGAAAGCAGTAATCTAACTTATGAGTACTCGAACTTTTTCAGTTTTTTATGCTCCAGAGAATGGTGAAGAGCAAATTCAATTTAATCAAGATTAAGTTGGTTAAAAATTCATTTGAATAGCTTTAAGTACTGAAAAACAGTCAAACCGCCATTAAAAAAAATTTATAACTATTTTTCTAAACAACTGATTCTCAAATTTCGAACAGGATTTAAAGAGGACGCATAAGGCTTTAAGAATATAAAATATGATGTTTTGCTAAAAAGTCTATTTATTGGCATTTGAAAATTCAAACAAATGGAATGATCAACGGAAGAATCAAATAAATATTCATAAAATATTGGTTTTCAAGAATCTATTTCTGTTTTTCATATGGATAATATGAAAAAAAAAATTTAACGGATATAAAAAATATTCAAAAGTACAGTTACGATTTTTGGGGGTAGATACCTATCTACCCCGATTTTTCTGTGGTTTAATCATCATACACAAAGAAGCTATTTATTGCTAGGCATTGATTGTTATTTATAATCATCAAACTCTGTCGGATTTCTCCATTTGTTAGTTGAAGTGTTAAAAATAATAATTTTATTTTAAACCTCAAAATATGTGATAACGAGAATAATTTTAATAACTCTGAAAAGGGTCATATAGAAAATGAAGCGAAAGCTGCTTTATACACGCTAGTTTCGCGGAAATCAGAGAAACTGTAGTTTTATTAATAAATTCTTTTTCAATCATAAGCTTCTTTTGGAGAATTCCTGACGCCAATATTTTACACAATTCTGGGGATAAATCCCTAATTTAAAAGATTGTATACCTATAATAAATAATTTTAGATCAAGTTTATTCTTATTTGTTGCCCTTTTATGCACATGTGCATAAATGAATGTCAGTCCAACATCGAAATGTCAATTTTTTTTTTACTTTTTGTGTCAAGCAAGAGCAACCTTACCAACTTGATTTTGTCCACCGCAAATAACGTCAATATTTTCGATGAAGAAGGTAACTGTACGAGTATGATAAATTCTTTATATTGTAGTGATGTATAGACAATAAACAATCAATTAGCAGAGGTCATTGAATTTCGTGATTATCATAAACAACTTAAGAAAATTAGGCTGTTTTGGATTAAACAACTAAGTCGGTTAAGTTCCTGTCAAGTCTTCTTTCAGTTTTTACTTTATAGGTACACGCATGCAGGAAAAACTGACAGTTTAACTGAAACTAGACTGACAATTGATACGACCGTATAAAGGGGCCTTACTAGTTAAAATAGATAACTTCTAGTAACTGAGCTGACGCTAAACAAGACTTAAAAATCTGAAATCATTAAGAATAATTTCTCAATTTTTAAAGCTGTAGCTGTGTGGCACCATGTTTTTGATAAAGTACGGTATTTCCTAAGCTGATAATCTAGCAGAGTTTTATTTTATTAAATATAAACTACGCAACGTAGGGAATAACAAAGAATGAATTTATATATTTGTGCTCTTTCCAGAGTAAAAAAATAGTCCCAACACCAAACTAAGAAGAAAAACAAATTTATTTCTTTGGATGTTAAACTTGGAATAAAAGTTTTTATTTACCATGACAATCTTCAAACGATATTTCTACTATTAAAACCTCTTTGATAACCTTTTTATGGTTATCTAAAATACATTTTAGCTTCTAATATACTTACCAATGCTTCGTGTTCAGCAGTTGCTTCTACCTGAGGCCTTTGTAATCCCTGACTGCCTCTTGGTGGCGGTGGAGGTTGAGCTGTGGGGTGCCCTTCAAGCATAGCCCCTCGTGAATGGTGCATACTATAACTCTGATGGTGCCCGGCAGATTGATTCTGCGATCTACTGCTTGCCACTACTTCCCCATTCTGATGTTCTCTGTGCCCCTTAGTAGTGTGGCTTGAAGCTCTAGCCTCTTGGAAGCCGTGGGCTCGTTTTAATTGTCTTGCAGCATCTAAAACTACTTCGATTCTGTCCGCTCCCTCGTAGTTGACGCATCCTCTGCATACTGCTTCGGAAAAATCATGGACCATTGCCCATGGCATGCGAGGGAGGTCGCAGAGGTAGCATTGTTGCCTCTTGGCTTGCTGCATTTGCATTACTGACATCTTTACCATAAAGTTTATTTTTCTGATATTTTAAACCTAGTTTAGCAATATTTTTTGGTCATACTTTCGAAACGAATCCTAGTTCCTCCAGATTTTAGCGATCAATATGCTATGGACCACAATAAACGTATAAAAGAATATCAGCGAATGTCTTGAAATAAAAAGTCCTTTAAATTTATATTGTGTGTCAATTTTTTTTACAACAAATCAAGATTTACAAAATTAGATTCTTATTTTCAAAATTTAATACAGACATGTCCTACTCCTGGCAATGTATGAACTTCTCACATTTTAAAATCCACGTTGCCATTTTGAGTTCACTTTTAAAAATAATCTTTTGAATGTGTCACACCGTTCACACTAAGTTAAGCAACATCCAGAAATAAGTACAGTTCAGATCCACTCTCCAAAACTGTCCTCTATAAAACCGTATGTCTGTTTCTAATAAGAACTGTAACTACAGCCCTTTAAACAACAAATCGCGCACGAAAATACAAAAAGTCACAAAATTTGTGTCGAAGGACCAAAAAAGCCCAGTTTACACTGAGAAAACCGACAAGTGCTGTACTACACGAAACCGACTCGACGGACCTTTACTGGCGAACTAAATGCTCCGCGGTCTGTCGGAGTTGTGCAAGCGCAAGATTGCTATGTTGGTATTGCGGTGTTGTCACTTTTTAAGTGTAAGATTAAATGCCTTCTTATTTATCCATACAAACGAACCTAAATAATTATAGTAATAAATCTCGTAATAGTACGGTATTCATTTGGTTGGTATTCAATTAATGAGACCTGCTTCACCTCTTTTTTGGTGGCACACGATAGAGATAGGTATTTGCCTGCAAACCTAAGGCAGATTATTGTGTTTGTGGTTGGTACAGAGACCCCTAGTTTTTATCCGGATTGGCACACGATAGAGATAGGTATTTGCCGCCAGACCTAAGGCAGATTATTGTGTTTGTGGTTGGTACAGAGACCCCTAGTTTTTGTCCGGATTGGCACACGATAGAGATAGGTATTTGCCTCCAGACCTAATGCAGATTATTGTGTTTGTAGTTGGTACAGAGACCCCTAGTTTTTATTCGGATTGGCACACGATAGAGATAGGTATTTGCCGCCAGACATAAGGCAGATTATTGTGTTTGTGGTTGGTACAGAGACCCCTAGTTTTTATCCGGATTGGCACACGATAGAGATAGGTATTTGCCGCTAGACATAAGGCAGATTATTGTGTTTGTGGTTGGTACACAGACCCCTAGTTTTTGTCCGGATTGGTTCAAGATAGGGATAGGTATTTGCCTCCAGACCTAATGCAGATTATTGTGTTTGTGGTTGGTACAGAGACCCCTAGTTTTTATCCGGATTGGCACACGATAGAGATAGGTATTTGCCGCCAGACATAAGGCAGATTATTGTGTTTGTGGTTGGTACAGAGACCTCTAGTTTTTATCCGGATTGGCACACGGTAGAGATAGGTATTTGCCTCCAGACATAAGGCAGATTATTGTGTTTGTGGTTGGTACAAAGACCCCTAGTTTTTATCCGGATTGGCACACGATAGAGATAGGTATTTGCCGCCAGACATAAGGCAGATTATTGTGTTTGTGGTTGGTACAGAGACCCCTAGTTTTTGTCCGGATTGGCACACGATAGAGATAGGTATTTGCCTCCAGACATAAGGCAGATTATTGTGTTTGTGGTTGGTACAGAGACCCCTAGTTTTTATCCAGATTGGCACACGATAGAGATAGGTATTTGCCGCCAGACATAAGGCAGATTATTGTGTTTGTGGTTGGTACAGAGACCCCTAGTTTTTATCCAGATTGGCACACGATAGAGATAGGTATTTGCCTTCAGACATAAGGCAGATTATTGTGTTTGTGGTTGGTACAGAGACCCCTAGTTTTTGTCCGGATTGGCACACGATAGAGATAGGTATTTGCCGCCAGACATAAGGCAGATTATTGTGTTTGTGGTTGGTACAGAGACCCATAGTTTTTGTCCGGATTGGCACACGAAGAAATAGGTATTTGCCTCCAGACATAAGGCAGATTATTGTGTTTGTGGTTGGTACAGAGACCCCTAGTTTTTATCCAGATTGGCACACCATAGAGATAGGTATTTACCGCCAGACATAAGGCAGATTATTGGGTTTGTGGATGGTACAGAGACCCCTAGTTTTTATCCGGATTGGCACACGATAGAGATAGGTATTTGCCGCCAGACATAAGGCAGATTATTGTGTTTGTGGTTGGTACAGAGACCCCTAGTTTTTGTCCGGATTGGCACACGGTAGAGATAGGTATTTACCTCCAGACATAAGGCAGATTATTGTGTTTGTGGTTGGTACAAAGACCCCTAGTTTTTATCCGGATTGGCACATGATAGAGATAGGTATTTGCCGCCAGACATAAGGCAGATTATTGTGTTTGTGATTGGTACAGAGACCCCCAATTTTTTTCCGGATTGGCACACGATAGAGATAGGTATTTGCCTCCAGACATAAGGCAGATTATTGTGTTTTTGGTTGGTACAGAGACCCCTAGTTTTTGTCCGGATTAGCTTAAAATTTAATTTTTATACTGTAATTGTTTTCCAGTTTATAAACATAAAGGTTTTTAAGCATATACTTACTAAAGGCAGCCTTGCCGCTCGGCCGTGCTAACAAGTGTGTGAGAGAGAAAAAGAATACCAGTATAACCTTTCTCTCTTGCCCCACGTGCCTGTAGCGTCGGCGGGAAGGGGTATAAACCCCGCTCTGCGTGCTGATTGGTGGGCGGGATACATACTCCTTCCCGCCGACCACGATCAGTCACGTGAAGCGGGAGAAAGAAATGATGTACTGCTGTTCATCTTTCTCTCTCGCATACTTCTTTCCTGGGAGCCGTCACTTGATTCACTACCGGAGGCAGCGCCCTCTTGGCCTTTTTGTGCCTCACTTACTCGCACACACACTTACTCGCACGGCAAGGCTGCCTCTAGTATTTGCTCTAAGGCAAAAGCTAATATTGAGGTGATATTAATAATATACATATTGTTGGATAAGTATTAGAATAAAATTCCTTTAAAAAAAAACATAAAAAGTAGATAAAATAGTTTGATTTTTACTGGCGGCCGCCTTTGTTTTTTATATGGACTATTTTTACAGGCACGTGCGGGCAGCGTCACATTATAAAAACCGAAGGCGGCCGCAGTTCAAATCAAACCTTTTTGGCTACTTTTTATGTTTTTTTTTCCTTTTAAAGAGAGCCGAATTTTCATTCTAATACTAATCCAACTAAATACTACCCAGAAAACCTTAGAATGTTTGTCCTCTTTAATTTTCAAGTCCTAAAGTATGATAGCTGTCATATCTAAGAAAAGTTCAAGTTAGCTTTTTTTAAAATTAACAGTGATAAAATATATTAAATTTTCCCATTAGGACTTTCTTATGACATCGGCATCGTCGCCTCGTAATTGACTATTCCAGCTTTACAACCTAAACACACAACCGCTGGGTACCGCGCGCAGCCTGTGACGTAGCCCATTGCCATGATTGGCCGTGACGTCACAGCCGTAACGATTACCCGACCGGGTCCATTTACTCGTTCGTCTTGCTCCTCGTCCCGCTCGGCGTGTTTGCTGATTGTAAGGCAGTGTTGTCGGATTTTAAGAAATGTATACATTTAGAAATACTAACAACTGCTAATAATTGGTTGAGATTCACTGTTGTTTGGTTTTTGTATATATTTTTTAAATTGTAAATGTAAGATAACGTTCTACTAATCTGTGGACTTTGTGTGTAGCAAAAAAAAAATACAAAAAATAATGGTTATTTTACACATAAAGTACCTAAGCCACTTTTGTTTAAACAGGTCGCCCTTTATATAAATGCTTTACTTATTGACCTTGTAAAATATGCGAGATCGATTTGATTTTTACTAGTAATTTGCGTCTGATGGATCCCAAAAAAAAGATAAATAGCGTTTCTCGCTAGACAGTAAATACTTTTTTATTTTTTTTCTCGCTAAATTAGATAAATACCTTTTTTAAAACTTTACCAGAAAAAAATACATGTATCCAAAGCGTCAGTAATAATTTGGAATTTAATGTATTTTCAATGCTTCCCAACTTGGCAACGCTGTAACGGGGAACACATTGGGTTAAAATTCCGGGAATCTAGAATTTACTGAGAAACGCGAGTATTGAAAACAGTGAATGTTTTCGCTCGTTTTGTTTAACAATTTCTAATCGAAGTCATAAAAATAACGAATCACACAATCTTATGCAAATGTTTATTTTAGCAATTTTTTTAACCATCTAGAATAAACATTTATTAATTTTAACCATTGATGTAAGAATATAACGGATGAGAGATTGTATCACATTTGTTTAAAGATAAAATAACTACCAGTCTATAATCTAACTTAAAGTAAAAACAAATTGTAACCAAGAAGCCTCATGGAAACTTAAAAAAAATCAATTAACAAATAGGGTTAAAGAGCCCCACAGACTATCGTTCTTTTTAACCTTCTTAATCGCCGATTAAGACTGCTCAGCCAGACGATTAAACAAGATTGGTTGTTGACAAGATCATATTTTTCACATATTAATTTCTTTAAAGAACTTTAATAGGCTATTTGACTGATTTTCAAAAATTGTTCTAAATTATTCTTTGGTACCTAACAAACACAATACATTTTATATTTCTGGGAAATCTGCTGTATTTTCAATAAAACTTAATGTTAAAGTTTAAATTATAAAATTCGCGCTAAAAACACTGTCTCTGTAATGGCGTCGACATATGTTTCGCCTGACGTCATATGCAAGTAATCAAGTTAACAACGAGTGCAACTACAGTGAATTTTGATAATAATTTCTCAATTTATTGACTAAAATGGTATATAAATGGTGTGTAGTGTCACAATGTACCAATACTTTTCTGAAAACACCATAAAAACTGTTTATATCTGTCCCAACAAATCCTAAAAGGCGAAAAAAGTGGTTACATTTAGCTCGAAGAGATCCAAAAGGCTTTGTTTTTATGTGTAAAGATTACTTTAATGTTATATACAACAAAATATCTCCTTTAGATAACTTAACACTTTAAGGTATAACCTAACTTTTGGATTGGAATAATTTTGTTTGTTCTAGAAGTTAAATACCTAGCAAGTTAGTACTTTCTCTTTTTATACTTAACGGTATTTTTATTGAATTGCAGATGAAAACTGATATAACAAATTACACGAAATACAAAATGGGCACTTTTTCAATTCGTCTCGCATAAGAGATGGTACTCCTTATATTTCTACACTTCATAAACATAACATACAATAAGATTTTGAGAAATACTGAATGATGAACACGTAAATAAATAATTTTTTAGAGGTATTTACACAGCTGTTTTTACATTTTTGAGTTCTGCAGCATAGTAGTCAGCGTTATTTTTAAAGAAACCCACAATCATAAATGCGTTTATCTCAGGTAGGTTTCTGTTATAGGCTTGCACACAATTTATGTCCATTTTGAGGTAGGAAACGGATAATTATGTTACTTGAAATATGTTTTTTATATAAAATGGTCAAGAAACAGTTATTTAAATAGTTAAAGATCGAAAATAACACCTGAAAACACACAACACAAAGCTTGTGACATTGATTTACTTGCAAGTGACGTCACCAAAGTTGTAACCAATTACAGAGCGTTCCAGTCGATAAATTAATTTCCAAAATATTTGAATTTTAATACATATATTTTGCAATAAATATGCATATTTTCCTTTAAATTATAGAAAAATATGCTTCTTTATACCATTTTCTGATAGCATGACCACAATTTAAAGCTTATTTTCAATGGTGGCAAATAGCCTATTAGAGTCTGCAAATTGGTTCAACTATCTACGGATGGACAAAGCAACATACTTAGAATTGCTAAGTTTATGTTACTTTAAAAAGCAAGATGCATTTACGACCATCAGTTTCTTATAGAAACTAACTGCAACTTTAAGATAGTTCGCGACTGGTCGAACTTATGAAGACTTAAAGTATTCAGTTGCTATATCGCCCCAAGCCTTGAGGACAAATAATACCTAAAACATATGATGCGTTATATGGGTCATTGAAGAAGAAATATTTAAGGAAAGGTAAGTAATGATACAGTTTGTAAACTTATTTATTTTTTAAAAACATTAAATACACATATTAAAAGGTCAAATATTTGAAAGTATTATATACTAAGTGACATAAAAATCCGAACACCCAGTTTAAATGGTTTTATTTTAATAAAATTTGGTGAATTTATTTATCTTACTGAAAATAACAATTGATGGAATTTGCAGCCTTATCAGTCTAAGATTTCGGTTTTTATACTGCTTTTTTAAAATTCACTAACAATCTAAAAATGAATATTGCAGCCGCAGTAAAGATCCAAATTTGGCGGATTTTGGTTCTTGACATTCTTTACGATTGGTTACGATGCCTAGAGTACGGAGACCTGTACGATTTCGTCAACTTAGTGAGTTTGAGAGGAGCCGTATAGTGGGACTTCGGGAAGCTGGACTTTCTTTTCGGGAAATTGCAGTTAGAGTGCAAAGAAGTGTAGACACTGTGGTTAGGTGTTGTCCGTGAAGATCGTCTCCTAAGATTATTGGCTTTAAGGGACCATTTCTCCACTACCAGGTCCATTGCAAATGAATGGTTTGAGGAACATGGAAGAACTATTGGCATGCGAACTGTTTACCGACGAATGAGAAGTTTTGGCCTCTTTTCATACCGACCAGACTGGGTCTTCCCTTTAACTCCAGAACACCGACGTAATCGCCTGTGAGTGACGAGTCTCGATTTTGTTTAGGCATGCACGATGGTCGAGCCAGGGTTAGAAGGCGACGTGGTGAAAGGAGGAATCCACAGTTTTTTGTTAAAAGACATGTTTAGTACACTGTTGGAGTCATGGTTTGGGGTGCTATAGCTTATGGTTCCAGGTCACCTCTAATCTTCATCAGAGGTAACATGACCGCGCAGCGTTATATCCAAGAAGTTCTAGAACCCCATCTTTTACCATATCTTGACACCCTGGCAAATCCAAATTTCCAACAAGATAATACCCGACCACATGTTGCGAGAGTCACAATGGACTTCTTTCAACATAATGATGTCACATTGTTACCATGGCCACCAAGATCTCCCGACTTATCCCCAAATGAACACGTGTGGGATATGATGGGTAGGAGATTTTGCAACGTCCTTCTCAGACTCTAGGAGCACTTGGAGAGGAGTTGGTGATTGCCTGGAATGAGATACCACACGAGGACATTGACCACCTGATCAGAAGCATGCCTAGACGCGTTGGAGAATGCGTAACACATCGGGGTGCATCCACACATTATTAAAGGTAAAAGGGCTTTAAAGCAATGCAATATTTTAATCATTTACTTATTATGTTTCATTAAGTACTTATACAAAATTTTATTTAAATAAAATTATTTAAACTGGGTGTTCGGATTTCTATGTCACTTAGTATATTAGTTACAAGTCATATTGTCTGAATCATTGGCAAAAAAGTTTAAAACATTTTGGTAATCTACCGGACTTTCTTCTGTGTGTGGTCTTCTTCTGTCTTAGTTTACATATTGTTATTTTGGTTATTATTAGGATATAAGAATACCGCGCCATCTGCATTCGCTTCCTCCTTGATTGTTATAGACATGCTTGAATTGCTTTGGACTTCTCTTGCATCACAAATGTTGATTTTTGAATACCGCGAGATATTACCTAATTGTGCTTCAAGCAATATATCAGTCATAAATTTCTCTGCCATGATTGCGGTTTCTCTGGGCAGGTCTCTAAGTTTACATGCAAAATATTTACCGGTTATATCAAAGCTGTCCTCTACTTCATCTAACTCTTGATTTACTGTTTGTAAGACATCATCAGCTGTGCAAGATGTCCTTTTGAAACGTTTCCGCTTGTTTGAACTTTCAAAGTTGGTATGGAACTTCGTGTTTTGGTTCTCAATAGATGGAACACTAGATTGTTCAACTGAAGAATAATCAGAAGCAGTTGACAATAGGGGATTGAGCGGCTGTAACATGGATGCATCATTGTTCATCTGAAAAATAAATGAAAAAAATTAAAAAATAACGCTTAAAAGAAAAACGTTTTCTAATTTTACGTAGTTTCTGAGAAAACTATCAACGACTTAAGTTAATATGGCATATTTTTAAATATTCCTTGTTTTCAATTTTTTTGTTAGTTTTACGCCCTTTAGCAGCGGAATTAGAAACTTGAAAATAATTTCCAGCATTTTTTCAAGATCAGTTTTACTACAAATATTCTTTTCCAAAAGCTATGCGATGAATGGTTTTCAAAATTTCGCAGGAGGACGACCATATCAGGACACCCTGTATACAGTGTGTCCAAGCTAAGAATGAACAGCATGGGAATCTTCAAGACTGTAAGAGATAGGTGGGTGGTTTAAATTTGGGAAGGTTGTGTATTGGGAAGCGCAATAATATACCCTTGCAATATTGAAGTTATATTTCGTACTTCGAAAAATATGGCGGAAAAACTGAAATTTTTGATTTTCGTTTTTATTTTTTACTAGTTTATTTAATAAGTTGGAAACATTTTAAAAATACATTCCGATTTGAACTTTTTGCGGTTTATGTATTGGTAAAGTCTTTTTTTCGACGTTTCGTTTTCGTTAAACCATCATCAACTTTATTTTTAAACCCCATTTTATTCCAATTACAAAAAACGTATAATCATTAATATTTACTTAACAAATATGGAATGCCCCTATAAGAAAAAACATGTGCGTTACTTATCTAACTCATTGTCTCATATGGAAAATATGATTATTTAACAGAAAAATATCATATGATACATCATTAAATTGGGATTAAAACTGCTTCAAAAAAAATGCAATAAACAACCGAGGACCGTATTAAAAAAAAGGTTGATGATGGTTTAGCGAAAACGAAACGTCGTAAGAAATTTTTTACTTCACCAATGAATAAAGCCCACAGTTCCAATGAAAATGTATTTTTAGATTATTTCTAACTTTTGAAGTAAAGTCGTAAACAAATAAAAACGAAAATAGGCTATTTTATTTTTTCGCCATATTTCTGGAAGTACAAAATATACCTTCATTTTTACAACGGTATATTATCAAGCTCCCCAATACGCATTTTTGCCAAATTTAAACTACCCACCTGACTTTTACCGTTTCGAAGATTATTATGCTGTTCATTCTTATATTGAACATACTGTATAAATATGTATAATTCTTAGATTTTTGTTTTGTTACCATGCAGCCATGGTGACTTTCCTTTATGAATAGCTGCTATATAATTTTAATCTTTCTTTTTCTTACCGTATTATCGATTACAATAACAAATAATTCCTTAAAACTCAGGACCACGGCCGTATCTAGGTATGGCCGCGCCCTTGGCGGGGCTTAACATTTGCGCCCCCCCCCCTCAGACCGGGTGGTTTGGGGAGTATACCGGGTGGTGCATTTGTAAAATCGTTGCATACCTGCTACATACCTTAATGAATCCACCAGTAATAAATAAAATGTCCTGTCAACTTTTTAATTCACGTGTTACTTTGTATTAGTTATTTCAAAATGTTTTACAGTATTGAAGAGAAAATAATCGTTGTAATCATTTAATAAATACAAGTAATTACATTGAACTAAATAATGAGATTTTTACATAATGGAACAATTTCATAGGAAGGTGAAAAACACACTTAACACAACACATTGAAACTAAAAGCTAATGTTTTTTAATTAGATGCTCAAACAGACCTCCGTTAACTGCTAAGCAATATCCTAAACGGTTATAAAATTCAGTTCTTACATTATGAAGTTGAAATGCCGATAGTCGATCGCACGCCGCTGAAATTGAAACTTTTAATTCTTCTAAATTTTGATAACTTAAATTTATATAAATAACATTTTTGATATGACCCCAAAGGGAGAAGTCGTTTGGCGAAAGATCAGGAGACCTAGCTGGCCAATTTATGGTGTAATTTGGTCCTATATAGTGAGTCCATTGAAAACATTTTGAACATATTCCCTTACTTCTCGTGAATTGTGTGCAGGACAACCATCCATTTGAAACCAAATTATTGTCTTGATTGTCAGGTGCAACTTCTTCCAATGCCGGCCCCACTTGATTTTGTAATAGTTCTAAAAAAGTTTATGTTCCCAAATTGTGATTCAAGAAAAAAGGTCCAATAATCCGATATCCAAATATACCCGCCCAAACGTTTACCTTTTGAGAGTATTGAGTCTTTGTATTGGTTCATTGTTTAATTTGAAGGTGCATTCGTCACTAAAACAAATATTGCGTAACAAGTCCCTATCGTTATTCGCCCTTTCCATAACTTCAAAACAAAAATCTACTCTTCGGATCTCATCGCCTGCCCTTAATTCCTGATGTCTTTGATATTTGTACGGATGATATTTATTTTTCTTTAATTTGCGTAGTACTGTGCTGTGATTCTTTCCTACAACTTTGCCAAGAAGCCTGGTGCTAATTCCTTTATTTTCTTCTATATGAAGTAAAACATCTAAATCGGCATTATTTTCTTGAGCTCTTTCATCGCGTACATTATTATTTCGCTCTAAGCAGTTGCATTTATTAATAACAGTACCTTTTGTCTCAAACTTATGAACGATATTTTAAACTGTTGTCTTACTTGGAATGTGTCTGTCAGGAAAAACGTAGAGAACATGGCGGATACTTTTCGATAACTATTTTCCATATAATACCATTTAATCATTGTTATTTTCTCTTCAATACTGTAAAACATGTTGAAATAACTAATACAAAGTAAAACATCAATTAAAAAGTTGACAAGACATTTTATTTATTACTGGTGGATTCATTAGGGTATGTAGCAGGTATGCAACGATTTTACAAATAGTTTTTTTTTTAAATAACTTTTAATTGCCTTATCAGAAAAAAAAGAAATTTAGAATCTGAGCTAATCTTATCAACGTCTTCAAAATAGTCATTTTGTTGTAAATTCAATTCAATTTACAACAAAATACAATTTTGTTGTAAATTCAATAGGGGAGCCAATATTTCAATGTATCAAAATTTACATGGGATTTCCTATTGCCAGTCTGGCGATGCACCACCCGGTAGAATACCCCCCAACGAAAAGGGGTTTGTTTCTCAGAAATTTTACAAAATTAAAGTGCAAGTTGTAAGTTTAAAGTTTTTTGATCCGATAATTTCGTTTCTTTAAAATACCAATTTTGTGGTAAAATTTGTGTCAAATTATATATTTTCTTTATATGAAAATATTAGCCTACTCTTTGAATGAGACATGATTTACTTAAAATAACTGTTTGTATCTGACTAAAAGAATTGAAATATAAGTTAGCTATACATCCTTATTTGCGGATGATTAAACTTAAAAATAAGTAGTCTTTAAGTTGAAAATTTGTTATAAAATTGTTCTGTTTAATTTAATTATTTGATTAATTTTGTCAGAAAAAAATAATAAAAATATGACTACGGTATTGACAACTGATATAAAAAAAATTTTTTCATGGCCGATTTTGCGCCCCCCAGGTAGCTGCGCCCTTGGCGGTCGCCCATCTCGCCACCGCCTAGATACGGCCCTGCTCAGGACTCAAACTTAAAAAATAAATTAGATATAATTTAACTTACCGACTCTTCATTTGAGGATGCTTCATCGTCAATGGTATTCTTTTCAGTTGTTGGGGTATCTTGGTCAAGCAAAAACAACAATTTATTAAAGTACCATAGGTGTGGCTTATATATATCGTCACCTTCTGCTCCTGATCGTTCAGAATCGCGCACTTTTTTAAGTTCCTTACGAAAATTTCCGCGTAAAGAATCGATTTTATTCTTTACAGTTTGAATAGTAGCATTTTCATCTAGCTCCTTCATTTTAGTCAGAAGCAATTGATATCCTTTATGCTTCTTATTACGATTTTTGTAGTCACTAGACTTAATTTTCCATAAACAAGGAATACTTTTGTAGAGGTCTATAAAGTCTGCTAAAAACTGTTTATTTAAATACCTAATATCCATCTTATTTTACTTTAAGTAAATTACCAGCACGTTATAACTTAAACTACTACACTTGGTACACGGCAATGTGCGAAAGAGAAGAATGACGATTAAAAACGATCTCCGCACACAGTTCGGTTTTAAACGAAGACGGACGAATCGACGATTCAGATTTCAAGCGCGGCCAGAAATTTTCACCGTCGCGTCGGACCTATGTTCGGTTCAATGTTGCCAGGTCTAGAAAAATTTCCGTAGATCAAGATATTTTTGGAGTAATCTAGGGATTTAGGAAAAAAATCGTTAAAACATCCAAATCTAGGGATTTTCAAAATGCTTTATGAAAGCCAAAAAATTATAAAATATTACTAAACAGTCTTGATTTTTACATCGAGGCAATTAGGCGTTGAGCTAAAGGGCATGAGCGGTTTCATTTCTGGGGAGTAAATGTAATCTACAAATTTAAATTTGTTATAAAGGTAGGATAAATGTTTGGAATGATACTTTGTAAAATTCGGTAGCTTAGTGACGTCATGACGTCACAAAGATGACCGCCGGGCGAAAATCGTAATAAACCATTTTAAGTCTGGTTTTATTTGTAAAGAGTGTAAGAGTGAAAGTATCTTACAAATTTTAATTCAGCATAAAGCCAGGATTAATGTTTGGAATGATACATTGTAATATTCGGTAGTTTAGTTACGTTACGACGTCACTAAGATGGCCGCCGGCCAAAAATGGTATTTAACTATTCCAAAGTCTAGTTTCATGTGTGAGGAGTAAAAGTATCATACAAATTTTGATTCAGCATAACGATAGGATTAATGTTTGGGATAATACTTTGTAAAATTGGGTAGCTTAGTGACGGGATGATGTTACAAAGATGGTCGCCGAGCAGGTATCGATCTTGATATTCTAATTAATAGTTAACTTTTGCCTTTTTATTTCAAATATGGATTTCGAAGCAGACTCTCCACCACTGGCAAAAAAGTAAAAATGATAGATACAACCGATAAATGCATTATTTACTGTACCAGCGACAACAGCAGTTTAGTAAGTCTGTCATCTATCGAATCATGAAAAAATTTCCCGAATGCAGCGACAATAAGCAACAAAGACACAAAAGATTGCTGGAAATTGCAAAGTCAGTTACCGGAGAAGAATTTCCTGTATTAAAGTACCACCGTCAATGTCAAAGCATCTTTACTATGAAATCTAACCTCGGTAGTATTACGGCTAAGCAGAACGCAACATTACCTGATGAACTACCGGTGCCTTCTTCAGTGCGGTTACGTAAAAACTTATAACACCAAAATACGTCAGGACCAATTCTACCATTTATTTGCATTTTTTTTAAGAAAGAACAGAAGTACAAGCCGGTAAGTAAAACAAGTGAGGAACTAGTGCAAAGTGTAGAGTTGAGATCCAGTGATAGATCAAAGCCTCTGATATATCAAAAAACATCAGCAAAATCGTTGGGTTAGCTGAGACTATGTGTTTTGTTTCAGCAGAAGCAAAGTACCATTTTTCATGCGATCGTAAGTACACGCACAGTGATAGTTCAGTAAAATCATCTGAAATAGCGGAAACGACCGTAGAAGAACAGGAATTTCAGAAATATGCTATTGTGGAACAAGCTGCATTTAGTGAACTAACTAAGTATATGGAAGAGCTTCTTGATAATCCTAAAGTTGTGAGATTTACCGAGGTTACCAGCCGTTATGTTCAATGAATTAAGCACAATGGAGTCTCAGAAGTAAAGTCTCACAAAAAAAAACTTAAGACGGAAGTTGGAAAATATGGCTCCAAAATTCATTTCGTTTCTAACGATAGTGGTTACCTGTTAATGCTACCAAACAGTATGTCAAGAGATGATTTAGTTCGAATGAATGACCAATTATCTGCAAAACTGAAAGCAATAGAGACACGTTCCGATTAGAATTTGATTACTGCTGCATGTCTAATCCGTTATGAAATCCTGCAACTTACATTTTTATTTTAAATTAATTTTAAGATTTATGTTTCAATTCGAAGTTGTTAAATAGAATTAAGTAAACACAAAGCATATTAAATTATAATAAAGCAATATCACGAAAACCGCTGCCATCGTTGCTATCAAATTTTACAAATTATTATCCAAATCACTGATCCTGTCTTTTATGTTTAATTAAAACTTGTACGATACTGTTAGTTCTCGCAAGTTAAACCTGACCTTAGAATGGTATACTACGATTTTCATCCGGCGGCCATCTTTGTGACGTTGTAACGTAACTAAACTACCAAATATTACAATGTATCATTTCAAACATTAAGCCTGGATTTATGCTGAATCAAAATTTGTAAGATACTTTTACTCCTTAAAAATGAAACCAGACCTAAAATGGTTAATTACGATTTTCGCAAGGCAAACATCTTTGTGACTTCATAACGGCACTAAGCTACCGAATTTTACAAAGTATCACATAAAACATTTATGTTACCTTCAAGACAAATCTAAATTTGTAGGTTACACTTGCTCCCCCGAAAGGAAACCAAATTGCCCATTTTTGGCCACTTGGCTCAACGCCTAAATAACACAAAATTGGAAAAGGCTTGGGAAGTTAAAATTTTACAGGCATTAAAAGTCCTAAATTCCTTAAACATTGAGCATACAGAAAGCCATGGCCATTTGGCCTTAGTGTTTTTAAGTATGGTTACCGATATTAATACTCTAGATTCTAAATAAAGAAATCAGACAGTTAAATTTTTCAGAATTTGACTTTTCTGTTAAAGATATTGAATTCCAGTACTGAAAAGGGTGGTGGAAGTCTTGCATTTCCAGAACTTTAAAAAATTATTGAAATTTTGTTGTCATTACCTCACAGTAGTGCAGGTGCAGAAAGGTTGTTTTTTTATATAAATCTTAATAAAACTAAATTGCGCTAGGAGCCACAACAATAGGTGGACTATTACATAGTAAAAGGCATATATCTTTCAATAATAACACTTAAATTGTTTGTTTTATTTACTGAGAGGCACTCGGGTGCATAGAGGTAAGTAACACGCGGCATCGCCATTCGGGAAGCCGGTCGTGTTTTTGAATGTAACACGCGGGCTGACCATTTAATATCGATCTGAGTGCTATTTGACTAAACTTTTTCTCGCGAAAAGATCCAAAATTCACATTTATTTGTCTTCTATATAGGTTATTTTATTGTATTGTCTAATTTTATTAATCATGGATTTGTCGTGCTTACCAGATGGCTATTGTTATTTAGAAAAAAATAATGTGTTGCGTTGCAAGTTAAAAAATAAAGAAAAGTAAATATAAGTAGCAATAATAATAAAAATGTTTATGCTTAAGCCTTAAGAATTAGGTTATTGTTACCTCCATACATATTTGAGTTGTCCTTATGGGCTTTTTGACGGAATAATTTGCCCAAAGAAAGGTTTGGTAATTAATTGATAATTGATTTTATCGTTGTAGGCTTTATTTTAAAACCCTTTTAAAAAAGAAGTTTTTAGATTTGTCCTTTTTTTTTGAAGGGTTTAAGAAGCGTAAATCCAGGTCTTTTTTTAAAATATTGTCACCCTTATTAATTTTTTGTGCCACTGCGACAAATATTTAGGAAATATACAGGGTGACGCGGATCTAAATGTACATACGATACCTTGAGATAGAGATATCCTTGGAGGTTTTAAATAACCCACATTTAGTAGTCCTAACTAAGTTGTAATATTTCTGGAAGCACTTAAAATAAAATATTTATAATGGGTAAGAATATTTTTTATATGGGTGGGTTTAAAATGCCATATGCAAAAATTTTATAATACAGGTCAGTAATAAAAAAAAGTTTTCAATTTATTTAAAATTTATCACCCTGTATATCAGATTTTTAAAAATTATACTTTTACTTTGAAAGATGATAAATGTGATCCTAATGACATGTTTTTTAATGTTGCCGCATTTACCACGAAGTCATACAAATTAGATATTTTTTAGAAATCAATGAAAAATTAACCAAAAAATTATTGGTAGTCTAATAAAAGTGCCCATATTGCCTAAAAATAGTAAGTACCGGCAAAAAAATCACACAACTCTTATTATTAAATAGTTTTGACGTTATTTGTTTTGTTATCAAAACATTTTTACTGCACTCGTATATCTTTTTTTGAAATGCCTTACCAGTTTTCTAATTAAGAATATGCCAACATTAGTTTTGTGTACGCTTATTGCTGTGGTAATGGAAGAGCAACGGCTCCAGAATCTGTAAGAAAGTTGCCCGGAAAAAATGTCCAAACCATCAGAAATTCGCAAACGTTTTCGCTTTTATTTGCGAAGAAGGGCATTTTCCTACACAGAATAATATCGACTAACCTGTTAGACACCCAGTTCAAAAAGAATATGAGCCCCACCATATTCTGCAAGGGCTATTTCTGACTTTTTAAAATAAGACCTATCCTAAGAGATGGATACGCCGCGGGGGGCCTTATTCCTGGCCAGTGAGATCCCTGGATTTCAATCCATTAGATTTTTTCTTTTGGGTCCACATAAAAAATTTGGTATTTGAAGAAGAAATCAATACCCGTAATCCGCATCACCCTATATATTTCCTAAATATTTGTCGCAGTGGCACAAAAAAAATTAATAAAGGTGACAAAATTTAAAAGAAGACCCTGGATTTATACTGCTTAAACCCTCAAAAATAAAATGCAAATCTAAAAACTTCTTTTTTAAAAGGGTTTTAAAATAAAGCCTACAACGACAAAATCAATTATTATCAATCAATTACCAAACCTTTTTTTGTCGGCAAATTATTCCGTCAGAGCCGACAAGGACAACTTAAATATCTGTGAGGGTAACAATAACCTAATTCTAAAGGTTTAAGAATAAACATTTTTATTATTATTGCTACTTAGATCTACTTTCTCTTTATTTTTTAACTTGCAACGCATTAAAACTCTGCTACCTAAATAGAAAACAAATAATTGTGCATTTTGGATCTTTTCGCGGGAAAAAAGTCTAGTGCAAAGTAGCACTCGAGATCGCCAGTAAAATGGTCAGCCCGCGTGTTACATTCGAAAATACGAACGGCCTTCCGAATGGCGATGCCGCGTGTTACTTACCTCCATGCCACCCGGGTTATGATTTTTGTAAGAGTATTATTTTTAATGTTTTACGAGGATAAAAAAAGGTTTTGCTAAAAGTTCCAGTTTTGTTATTCTTTTAGTAGGTATTATACCCCGAAACAAAGTACCAGGTTTTTTTTGTCATATCATTTGTCAAAGTCCTTCCTTCCTCAATTTTTAGAAAATTTATTATAAAAAAAAATCTAAAGATTTTATAAAATTTATCTCATACGTCAATAAAGAAGTTTTACTTCAAAAATTGAATATTAAAACTCTAATTTTCTGTAAAATTTCGCTGATAGGGCGGCATTTTCTTCAGTGCCCAGAGGCGGCGCTAAGGTTAAATCCGGCCCTGACAAGGTCTAAGGGGGCCTTTACTGTTAAATGGGTCCAGAGTTTTGCAATGAATTGGTTTTAATTTTTTTTCTTGAAAATAAAGCAAGATAGAAAAAAATATTAGGAGACATAAAAGTTGTATTTTTAGTTGCTTATTCTAAAAATATTTAAAAATTGCATATTTTAGACTTGTTTTTTAAGGTTAGAAAGTATCTGTGATGTAATAGCCAATTTTGACCTCGTATTCGTGTGGCTATGATACCAGCGATTTTTATTTTTTATTTTATTTTTTTTTATCTTGGGACAGCCACGAAGGCTGATGCCTAAGTACTAACGTACCGTGGGTGTCTTCAGTGTGGTGAGAGGGAGTTTGTTCACACGGGACTTAAATTTTTGGAGATTGGGAGGAGAAGGAAAAACTTCTGCGGGCAGCAGGTTCCATAGTCTTGACACTCTAGGGATGAAGGAACGAAAAGCGGGAAGTTCGGGGCCTCTCTAACTGAACTGTAAAAGGATGCATAAAAGTTGCACTATGTGTTGCTCTGTTGGGGGCTGCCAGAGAAGGAATTATACTGGCCAACTCCTCTGAGCAGAAGCCGTGAAAATACCTATAGAAGAGCGACAGATCTCCTACAGCTCGACGGTGGGCAAGAAGAAGAACCTTTCTGTGAGCGTTGGATCTTTAATAAGACGAACGGCTCTTCTTTGAATGGAGTCCAGAATGCTAAGTGTGGTAGGGGACGCCATTCCCCAGACATGAGAACAATATTCTAAAGAGGGTCTGATTTGGGATACATACAGAGTGTACAGATTGGAAGAAGAGAAATATTTTCTGGCTCGGAAGAGATATCCAATCTTTTTTGAAGCTGCCGAAGCTATGGATAAAATGTGTTTGTGCCAGTTGAGGTTATTCTCAAAATAACGCCGACAAGATTAAACGACTCTTTGTTCTGCAGAACTTGGCCGCTCATATGTAAGGGATGAGCGTTTGCAGACTTTTTTCGCGACAGCGAACATGACTGTGTTTTCGAGGCATTAAACTGAACAAGATTTTTGGCGCCCCAATCCAAGATAAATTTAAGGTCTTGTGAAAGAGATATCTGCATTGACCTGCGCTTGTTTTCGAAATCAGGATTACACGGTGGCTTAAGGAATTGAATACTAGAGTGGAGGGTACTATCGTCAGCAAAACTATGAATGGGATTGATTGTGGAAGAGAAAGATCGTTAATTTGTGAAGAAACAGCGTGGGTACCAGCACTGAGCCCTGGAGTACCCCAGCATTAATTTGGTAGAAGCTGGAGGAATGACCATCTACACTAACTGATATACGTCGATTAGAAAGGAAACTGGAAAGCCAAGAGCAAAGCTTAGGTGGAAGACTGTAAGAAGGAAGTTTGTTAAGAAGCCCATCATGCCAGACCTGATCGAAAGCTTTGGATATGTCAAGAGCAACGATCTGGAACTCACCAAGAAACTCAAGGGTCTTGTTCCAGTTGTGTGAGACAAAGGAAAGAAGATCAGCTGTGGATCTACTATGACGGAATCCATATTGTCTATCATGTAAGATCTTATGTTTTTCCCGATACTTTAAGATTTGGGAATTAATGAATTTTTCCATTACTTTGCAAACAACTGAAAGAAAGATATAGGTCTATAGTTGGAAGGAGGACTTTTGGATCTTTTTTGGGGACAGGTTGCACACGTGCAGCTTTCCAACTCTCCGGGAAAATGCCCGTGTCGTAAGAGATTCGAAAGAGGCGAGTTAAGATGGGTGCAAGCTCGGGAGCACATTTTTTTTAAAACGATTGCTGGTATGCCATCCAGCCCAGACGATTTTTAGTATTAAGAAAGAATACGCTTGATCTGTTTGACTTTAAAAATTATATCGGACATTTTATGGGAAACAGGGACAACTGTTGGAAGGGGAAGATTAATAAGGAATTGGCAGCAAATTGTTTGGAAAATAGTTCGGCTTTTCCTTTGGAGATAGAGACAATTCCATCTTCAGAGATTAGGGGTAGAAAAGAATTTGTGCAAAAGTTCTGACTAATATTTTTGGCAGAGGACCAGAAAGCTTTACTGTCATTTGAGCAAGAGAGAACTTTATCTTTTATTCGATTGTTAAAACGGTCTTTTGCTTCTGATATAGTCTGATTATACTGATTTCTCGCTTCGATGCTAGCCTGTCGATTTTCGGGACTGGGGTTTTGAAGAAACTTTTTGTGGGCTTGAATTTTTAAATAAACTACTTTCCCGGGAAAAATACTCGATGCCATTCGATTGTGAAAGTTTCCGTTTTACGTAAAAACATCCACATATAAACTGTTTTTTTTTAATTATACCTAATGATCTAGTAATTCTAGTTGTGCCCGAACATAAATATTTACGTTTTTTTATCAGTAATTTTATGTTAACAAACTAATTGGTTGTTAATTAAAAGAAAAAAAAACTAAAAGACAACAATTTTCTGTGTTTACAAAAAGGTTCACGATCAAGAAAAAAGTTATATAATTAACTTTTAATGTAACATATTACCGTATATTAGACGGAGACTTTGATCTATAAAATAAATCAATTTAAAAAACCGCTACCCGTTTAATAAGCTTCTCGCATAATATTCTTTTTAAGTCAAAAATACGTTAAATCTTTTACTTTGCCCATTAAAGAACCACCTACTTAATATATTTCCATGGAGAAAATTTAAATTTTTAAATCTGACATCATACCAAAACGACTTGCGTCCCGACAGGTAGCGTGTGTCTACGTATAATCGTAGGTTAGTTGTAGTTAAAGATAATTTCGCTACCGAACCGTCGTTTTGTAGCTCACACTTTTAAGCTGTTAGTGAATCCGATATAAATAAGAGTTTACTGCTTTCGCTACTCGTATCGTACGGTAACAAGCGCAATTGTGTTCAGGTTTGTTCCTGGAAAGATGACGAGAGATGATTAGATTTTATGCCCTCCTCTCCGGAAGCCAAAGTTCAGGAAACTAACCTATTAGTCGTGTCATTAAAAATTCTGTTTTTAATATACAATTTCGCATATCTAAATTTTGGTGAGGACACAATGTATTACCTTTTACAAAAGTAATTTTCACCGCGGTCTACCTCTTTGAAAAATATAAATTTCATTTCTTCTTCCGGACACAAGCACAATATGTGTTCTGGTGTCCCTGTCTCCTGGAAAGTATGACGAGCAGATGATTAGATCTGTCATGCCCTCCTCTCTCGGTATAGTGACGTGGGTAGCTACCAAGTCCTTGTTACAGGAACCAGATGTTCCTTTTAAGGCCGTATCTCCGACCTTTCACTATAAAAACGGTTCTATCCGTTTTCTGTTTAAAGCCAAGGAAACCTTTTCCCTATAAAAGCGGTTCTGAACGCCTTCTGTTTGGATTCAGGGATCCCTTCCTAAGCATCTGTTTGTCCAGGATGGATTAGCCCTTCCCTGTAAAACAGGCGCCTGTAACTTCAGGGGCACCTTTCGAAACGGATTTATCCGTTTCGGTCAGCGCACCTTTGTAACTTTTTCCTATGAAAGCGGTTCTGTCCGCTTTCTGTTTGGAGCTAGGGAAGTAATAGTCCATCACGGCGGAGCCCTGCATTACCGCAGTAAGGCTAGATACTCCGAAAGGTCGCCCTGTATCTCAGAGGGACCGTTGAAGACACCTGTTTAAGGCACAGGGTGTCATTCACTCATCAGCACGGTATGCTAACACCTTGAGTTAAGCCTTGTGTTCATCTTAGCTTCGGATCCCGTTCCATACGCTAGCGATTGGAGTTGCCGATAACCCGCAACTTCAGCGTATGTTACAAAATATCCTACTGGGCCCAACCACGACATCGACGTGCGAACACAGCGTTAGGGCGTAACGTCTGTCTATGATATCACCCGAATTTGTTCGGTACATGTTTGGTAAGTCTTGAATAATTAAATTTTTATACCGTTTATTAATTGTTACAGAAATAAATAACATGTAAAGTGAAAAACTAACAACTTTATAAAAAGATAAAAACCTACCAAATCCATTTACTGACCTACAACCCACGGTATATCAGTTGATAAACCTAAGAGGGTGCCAAAGTTGGTTTGACGTCACATCAGTAATTGATTGGTAGATATTTAACCAACGAAGCCGAAATCGCTTTTAGATTTTTATTTTTAGTAGATATACCCCGGTTTTTAATAATTTTTCCTTGTCAATTGCCTGACACTTAGTCTAAGTCGTTCGAATTTGCGCATCGCGCTAATATCCCTCACCGATGTTTTACGTGGCGGGAATTATTTTCGTCCTGACCGTCCGCCTGAACCTGCAGCTGCTGCAGCCGCTGCGTCGGATTCCCCCACCACACCGGTGTTGAAGTATAAAAGGAATGGCAAATAATTTTTAGAAGTGTTTAAACGGTCAGTTTTTCCGACTTTCACTCGCTGACAAAGTACATGCAAAATCGCTTGATAGACTCATTCCCGATCTAAAGCTTACTCAGGCTGGTAAATATACGAAAGGCGTGGTGAATTTCCTTGACGAAAAATAATTGATTCACATGTTTTTCGTATAGTTTTCCAGGGGATTATGATCAGAAAAATGGAAAAAAAGCAAAATAAAGTATCGGCAGTTCCGACTTTTTTTTGTAAAGAGATTACTAATGAATTCATAATATTTTTTATGGGAATTTATTAGTTAAGTCATGATAGAATTTCAATCTTGACATTTTTCGATCCAGATAGACCTATTTGGATTCTTATTAAAACCTAACATTTTCTATCAGGATTTTTCCACAGGGTGCGACGGCAAACATACTGTTTGATACACTGTGATGTCAAATCGTATTTAAAGATGCATATGTTATTATGGCGCAAGCGCTTTATATTTGAATTTGAAGTGCTTACAGCTCTGTTATAAAGTTTTGGTAATAAAAAAATATTTGACAGAAGAGTTATTTAAATATAATGGGTTATTTTTAACCCATTAATTGGTCGTGTCTCCTTGATCCCCGAGAGTTAAAATCAGTTGATACGGCACCACAAAGTGCCCTTCCTGGAAAACGCTATGTAGCTTTTTACCGCGTGACTGCACTGGTCGGAGGTCAAACAAAAACTGTACTTCGGATGTATCCCAAATATAGTTGCAGCACTTCGGTTTGATTGCCAAGGGAAGGATGGAGGTTAACCAATAATAACTACTTTACGTATTAAGTATCGATCGATTCTGTATTAGTGATGGGCTATCGGAATTTTAAGAACAAATTTTTGAATTATGAATGATTCTCAACAATCGCACTTTTAAAATTGATAAATTCGAAATTTAAATAATTTATTTTTAGATAAATTTAATTTAATTCTTAAAAAATTTTTAATAAAATAGTAACACAAACACTTAAAATTTATATACTTTATATAAATGTCACAAAATGTCTAGAGATCTTAAAATGTTTCATTAGGGATGCCATGAGCGAAACGAATGGCCACTTTTAAAGAATTATTAAGGATAATTTAAAAAAATAGCGTTCAATTTGTTTGCGTCCCTAATACTTTGTTTCACAGTTTCGAAAGAGATAGGGAAAAGATTGTCAAAAAATTGTTACAGAATCGGGCCCCTGACTTTTTGACACTGAATTATATTTTATTATTATTAATTATTAATTTTTTTTAGTAAATAAATTTTCCTTTGCTATAATTTTTTATGGTAATTTTTACTTAGGGCCCCGGCCGATTTTATTGAAATTTTGTATACCGGGATTTTGGTGATCACGAATCTAGTCAATTTTGTCGACTTGTAGTTTTGAGTTATAACGCCCAATCGAAACCCAACCTCAAAACTTTCCTAAAATTTCTCCTTCTTAAAACTGATTAAACCCAAAATGGAAGATTATCGAAATACACTTATTATTTTATAGGATAAATTTAATTTCACCTTCATTTAACAAATATTTTTAATAAAAAAAGCACAACAAGCACTTCCCAAAAATTTTATTTTTACTTTTATATAAATGTCAACAAAATTGTCTAGAGATTTATAAATTTGAATTATTTTTATTTTTCGCGATTTAATTTTAAAAAATAAGCGCATTCAATTGTTTCGCGGGTCCCTAGTGTACCAACATAAAATTGTCTAAAATACCTAGACAATTTTGTTGACATTTATAAAAGTAAAAATATTATTTTTTGGTAAAATTAAATTTATCGTATAAAATAATAAGTATATTACCATAAAATCTTCCATTTTGGTTGTAATCAGTTTTAAGAAGGAGAAATTTTAGGAGTTTGTGCAGATGTGAGGTTAGGTTCAAGTGGGGCGTTATAACTCAAAAACTAGCAGAGTCCGACAAAATATGTCTTTAGATTCGTGATCAGCGCCCCAAAAAACCCCGGTATACAAAATTTCAATAAAATCAGCCGTGGGCCCGGTAAGTGAAAAATTGCCTTTTTTATAATTAAGTTGTGCTCCCTATTTACATAAATATATATACTTTACTATTAAAATATTAAATCTTATTCGTTATTACATGTTATTATTTTTTTCGCGACGCGAAATTCTGTGGAATCAGGTTATTTTTCGTAATTCAAATTAAATCTGAATAATCGCATGATAGCGATTATTTCAATAATCGGATTATCGATTATTTTTAATTCGAATTATCCCATCACTATTCTGTATATTATTTAATAATTTTTAAATTAAACTTATAGTATTTTTTAAAATCTCGACAAAAAAATCATCTGTCTTTCATATAAAGTTGAAGGATTATTAAAGCTAAGAATATTCGCAGGATTTATGGACCACTTTATGCGTCTACTCCTTGGCAGCTGTTATTCGCCTTTGGTTACTTTATCGCTACAGAAACGTTTTAAATGTATATTTTTAAATTTATACCGACTATCTGACTCATATCAAATATGTTATAATCATGTCAGGCATGTGGTTCCTAAATTAGCTCGGAAATAAATGATATTTTTTATTTATATGTACTTACCGATACATTATAAATTCTATAAGTTTTCGGAATGCTTAAAAGTTTGAAAAAATTTGAGATGCTTACTCGTTTATATTAAAACTCCTCTAAGGATGCTTATATAAAACATATTCTTAGTTCGAAAAAGTTGAGGTAAAGTCAGAATCAAAACTGTTATTTGTTAGTATTTATAGGTAATTACTCGCTTCAATTATAATATTTAAAAAATTTCGGAATCCAAGGCTGGATTTAGTGCCCGTCCGACGGTCAGCGCTGACATCGGTCGAACGTAGCTATATCAATAAAAATGTATTATCCTATACAGTTCAGAGCTTAAAGCAGTTTCTAAGAACTTCTATATAAATTTTATTTATTCTCCAACACTCCCCAAAGAAAAAAATCTAGAGGTGTTAGATCCGGAGATCGTGGTGGCCACCTTATAGGTCCACGTGTTCCTATCCAACGGTTTCAAATTGAGTATTTAAATGCTCTTATATTCGCAGAGCGTAATGGATAGGGACACCATCTTGTTGAAAGTAAATCCCTATTACTTCATTTAAAGGAGCATCATAAAGGATATCGAAAAGGTTTGATTGGAGTATGTCCAGATATCCATCGGCATTTAAATTTTCTTTAAAAAAGCGGTACACCAGTTTATTTTAAAATTAAAAACAACTTTCATTTACCCCAAATCGACCTTGTTGACAAACACTTGGTAGGTGGGGATTTGAGTTCCAATGTCTTTCATTATGTCCGTTAGGAATACTGCAACTTGATATTCGACATTCATCTGACCAAATATTTTTTTTTATGAAAAGAACAATCCTCGTTAGATTTTTTAAAAAACCAGTGACGAAATTCCAATCTTCTGACATCGTCACCAGGGTGCAAATATTGAGTAATATTAACAACATGGGCAAAACATAAATTGGACGTCAAAATTCTTTGAAATTTTGCGCCTTACATTTTGAAATTTCAGTTTTAGTTTTTATTTTTCTGACGAAGGTAGATTTTTGTTCCTAAAATTTTAAAGTGATTAGAGAATAAAATAAGGGTGTATACTTAATACGTCAAGACAGTAGTGAAAACTTCACCAAGACGGGATTCCTATTAACCTATTAACAATCATAACAACCTCAAACTCAAGACGATAAAAGAGTCGATCCATAAAAAGCAAATACACTATGCATTTGGTCATAATTTAGTACCTGCCTTTTTTCCGACTGCATCATGAGCGTTGCATAACCAAGTCTGACGGTTCAGTGTCATTCAATATCCACAAAAAGTGCTAAATTCGCCTTAAGGAGATTTCACTTCAATAAAAGTTGAGCTATTGCTGTTCAAAGCTATCACATGATATACCATTTTTACCTGATTATTGGCCTAGACAAATTCTAACAAGCTTATTTCTTCATTTTCCTTGCTTTCTTTATTATAAGTTTTTGATCTCGGCTTTGTAAAAGAGCTGTATGTTTTTAAATTATGTTTCAGTCGTCGGAATATATTTTTAAATGGTTGCCGGCTTTTCGGATAGCGAACAAAATATAAATTTGGCGCCATTTCTTTGTTTTTCCGCTTTCAATATAAACTGATATCATATTTAATGTTAATAATTACTGGAATGTTAACATAGTTTCGTTTCTGGGATATTAGCTTTTGTTTCATAGCCTACTGTTGTTTAAAGAAATAAAGTTTAAAAAATCGCTTAGAAAACCAATATCATCCATGGTGTGTTATATTTTTAAAGAAAGAATTTAATCCGATTTTTTTTTTTTTTGGTTAAATATTATTTGAATATTGTCAAACACGGATTCCGGAAAGCTGGGATTTTTTTATGTGAAATTGCTGGACAAACTTTATAGTAATAATGAAAAGACTAAATAGAATATAATAATATAATAAAGTACCAGGGACATTTCAAACAACAGAAATTTATCAAAGCTAAAAACAGAAAAGTATGGTATTGGTCCAACAATAATAAAATGGTTTATTAAAAATAGCCTTGTTAAACGTCAAAATATTTTTTTATGATTAGCACCTTCTATGACTTTTAAAATTGATTTATCACTTTTTTTAAACACGCTTTTAAAAACTCTTTTAACTTTTTAACACGGCTTTTAAATTGTTTATAATAATTTCTACATGCGGATGTATCATTAGTTTACTTTTAAGTATAAATAGGTGATGCAGTGTTGCCAAATTCACATTTTAATATGATTTTATTTGCTTTTGCGGTGTCTACTGCATTGTTATGCCTTATTGAAAGGATAGAACTGACAGCTTATTAATTTTTATTTAAAACAATATGAAAAGAATTTATGAAGGTTGAATAAAATAAAACCGTTTATTTTACGAACAACGGCATTTTAAAATTAGATTATACAAAGAAAAATTTCTTGTTGTTATAGATTTTGTTATAGATATGGGGAAATAAAAAAATTACATATATTTTCAGAAATGCAACATGCACAGTAAAGTCAAAATTATATAACAGGTAAAGTTATTTTGAGATTAGAAAAATTCGAAGGCGGTCTCGAAGGGTCGAAAAAATATCATTTTTTAAATTTACGAACAAAAAAAGTTATGTATTTATACATAATTTATTATATGTAAGGTTAAGTAAACTTTATCCGATTGGATAAGATAATTATTTTTTTGACTATATGTGCAAATTTGCTCAATAAAACTGGGTTAAATACCCGTGAAAATCTGCTTCAGAAAATTACACTAGCAAAAAATGAAATAAGAGAATACCCTTTTAAAATTTCAAGTGCATCGCAAAGTATAAGCCGTAGAGCTAGAATGTGTGTAAGGCAAAACGGAGTTTTAGTTGATAACCTATTAAAAGACTAGAGTTATTTAAATAGATTTTAAAGTAAATAATTTTATTCTTTAACGCATAGAAGATGTGTCAGAAATATTTTGGATCACGTAAAAAATTATAACAAGTTTATTAATATCTACATAAACAAAATAGATGGTTCATTTAAATGGGTATTTATTGTTTTTTAATTTAAAAGTTTAAAATGATTATAAATTTGTTCTAAAAAATGAAATTTAAATTTATTTATTAGTAGTTAAAACCTAAAAAACACATTGTGGAAAAAACAAAATGACAAAAAGATGGCCAACTACTGATCAATTTTGTAATAGGATCTTTCGTTAATTTATTTTTGATGGATAAATTAACTAATGTTTAAAGCAAAAAATTTGCGGGCATAGTACACTAGACACACACTTTGTATTAACGCCCCTGAAAATCTATGAAATTTGGGGGTAAATAAACAACTTCATCAATTAGCCTCCAAAAATATTGTCCACCAATTTTGGGACACCCTGTATATTATACTTTGTAATCAGTGTTTTGCGTAATAACAAATGTCACATAATTAGCCGTTATTCTTTACAAAACTCGCCTTATCTGTGTTAAAACCCAAACAAACGATTGATCTGTAGTGATAGACTGATAAAAGTATTTTTGTGACAATAACATGAGAAAGCAAATAGAGGACAGAGATGTATCCAAAAAGAAGTTTTAGTTCGTTTTATTTACGATTTCAACCTCACAGAAAAAAATCGTTCTTTTGCCTACTTGGTTAAATTTTCAAATAGATTCTAAGAATTATCCTATTTCTAAATATTGTTAAACATTTAATGAACATAATAAATTCCAAAAATGATTTATATTAAACAGACCAAAGGACCTAGTTCTTCTCTAGTATTCTTTACATACAATACAGCATGTTTACATAAAAATTAAAATTTATTAGATTTTCAGGCATCCCAAATTCGATTTCAGCAAGGTAATCTCGAAATATAGCCTTAACAGTACGATTGAGGGCGAAATTTTTCATTATGGCAAATTTTCTGATTTATCCCCAATCGAACACGTATGGAAATTATAGATCGAAGAATCCTAAACTTACAGTCTCCTCAAATACTGGCAACATTTTTACTTGAGCTTAAGGTGGCTTCTAATGAGATACCCCAAAAAGATGTCAGTGAGACACCAAATCATAATTTTGTCTGGTAAATAAAAATGTAGGATATAAGTGTTCAGCAACCCATTATCAAAGACACGAACTTATTGAGCGGAGGTATCTATGCCTAAATTAGTTTCTTAATTGTTTACTAACGGTATGTTTCCAGACATTTTTACAAAATTTATTTTATGTTGACCGAGTGTTTGGATTTTCATTTCACCTATTTCACCGGATGTTATGAAATTTTTTTCACATATTAAAACCTCTTAATCCTTGTTTACTTTCAGTTAACTAAATAAAAAATGTTGAAAATGGCGAATCACCATTAATTACTAAAGTAATGATCCCAAAATTTTAAGAAAAATTGGCAAAAAACACCATTTGCCTCTGATCTCTTTGTCAGATATTCAAGTCCACGTGCTCGCCTTTTACTTTCAGTTTCATCACAGCTGGGGCCAGTGGAAGGCTTAAATGCAATTTGGTGAGGTCAAAAAACTAAGATGAGAATGCCAAATTGTACATACCCAAGATAAAAGTATGCAGTACGGTACTGGATGACTTAGATTGGAGTAACCAAAGATCACATTGTGTATTGTGTTACACGTGAAAAGACAGTGTACAACTTGGTAAACAGGCGGTGATGTAAGTGTTTTCTACATGGGATCTCATATCTTTTTGGAATGTTGCCGGATTTTAACTTAGAACTTACTGAAGAATTTTACGTAAAAAAGTTATTATTGACCAATTTATAATGTAGAAACTTTTACTTTGCAGCTTTTGCAAAGTTACAATCGCCCCATTAGTCTTGTCCCCTTTTCAAGTCTGTATAACCCAGAGACTGGTTGGTTAATATATTCCTGTGAGCTCATCTTCGGTTGCCCAGGCCTGTCTTTTGTGATTCAATGCTTCACATTCGCACAGTATATGGTAGGCTGTTTCTTCCATCTCGTCGCATATTCTGCAACTTGAGTCCCCATTGTATGAGCCTATATTGTGTAGGTGTCCTCTTAGGTTATCGTGCCCTGTTAGCAACCCTACTGTTATGCGAAGTCTTTTCCTACTTTGTCTAAGTAGTTCTTCTTCGTTCTTTTGGATGGTCCCCTTAGAAAGCATTTTTCATGTCTTATTCTACTGAGGTTTTCCCAGTATTTCTCGTGTTTGTTTCGGATCCATTTCCTGATTTGCCCTCGTGCTGTGGTTTTGGTCACCCCAAGGGCAGGTTCTGGTCCATAAATGGTGTGGATGATCCATGTCTCGCTAGCTCATTCGCTTTTTCGTTGCCTTTTCCCGAATGACCTGGTACCCACAGGACAGTTACCCTGTTGCGTTCTCCCAGGACTTTCAGTTCTTTTTGGCATTCCCATGTCAGCCTGGACGTTACCTTGGGGTTTACTAGTGCCCCTAGTGACGCCTGGCTGTCAATTGAGCTTTTGAAACTTAGATTTTACCAATTCCATAATAAAAATTTTCTTTATCACGCCAATAGTGTTTGGTACATATATGGTGGAAATCTCACTTTTTAGATTAAAAAAAATGTAAAATCCTAGCTACGCCCTTGAAAGCAAGCATTGAATAATAGCAACTTTGACAACATCGCAGGGGACTTACTTAATCGTTGACACTAAAAATACACAAAGTGTCTATAAGAAATTAAAATGCTGATAATTATGTGTAATAAATATTTGTTTGTCGACTGTATGGGGCGATTAGGAGGCATATTTGAAATTTTTTTAGAGCGATTAAGATAAGAGGTATTACGAAGCAGTTATTGTTCTAACTTTTTTTAATGTCATATGTTATAGCATTTTTGACATGATAGTAAAAGTGCCAACTCGTTATGAATAAGTAATTTTCATAGTTGATAAAAATAACATTAAAAATAAATAATTGACTTATATTGGCAGGGACTACCGGAGACAGCTGGCATTCTTGTAGTTGCTGCTGATTTTACTACATTTTATATTTTGTAAAACATTTAAATTATTAGTCCACTTTAGGAATTTTAAGTATTATTCTTACCGCTTCTACGTTTCGTCATTTACGCAAATTTAAAAATACTAATAATTATAAAGTTTCGGCATACTATCCACTCGAAGATTAAAGTTAAGAGTGCATTTACGCTACACCTTTGGGCTCGGGCGAAAGGACGCTGAGACGGTGGGCGGAGACTAACAAACTCCAACTACCACAATTTTCGTATAGCCGCATTAAAAATATTATATTTTATTTAGGTACTTCCAAATTCGGTGTATCGATGCGATGTTGTTTCCGATTGCAAGCCTACAGGAGCTAACGTTTTTCGGTAATTATTTTTCACTAACATGACATAAATTATACACTATTTTAAAGGTAAGGAAATAATCTGGGGGTGGATATTTTATGCTTTTTTTTGAAACCCTGCTTTGTAGATAGAACCTAACCTTTAGACTGAATGTGTAATACGAATTGCTTATTTGCCCCTAAATCGTGATTTTGAAAATTTTTAGATGAAATGGTATAATAAAGTGTTTCGATTGATTTAAAAAGTCAAGAATGATTTTGACTTAAAAGTTTAGTTATGAGTAAAGTTAAAATTTTATTTTGGTTAATAATTATTAAAAATAGACTTTGTTTCCCTTTTTCGACGGTCATTGCGGATTATCCTGAGGGCGCTGGAGACATCTATTTAACACTTTTCTTGCATCCTGTAGTAAAGAATTCTTCCAGCTAATTCTAGACTTTTCAGACTTTTCCATTTTTTCCACATTACATATAAAGCGCGAAGGAAATCTGCACGGGCCAGTTTAGTTTTACATTCCGACGAGATAAGAAGTTGACAGACAGTTAAAGGTTAAACAGTAGTCATTATTACGTTACGTTAAAGAGTTACCATAGAAACGTTTGTAAACCAGATATCCAATAAAAAGGTGTAAAACCAGGATCCGTGTTTTTATACGGGGTGTCACGGAACAATATTAATCAAGCAAAATTTAAATTCAAAATAAGTGTATGTTCAAGAGCCCCATAACACAGGCACACAAAAAAAAATAAATGTCCAAGTCCAAGAACCAGACCCCTGAAGGTCGTATGTTTTTTGTGTCGCTGATTCTGAATCATGGGTTCGTTTGTCAAATGGAGCAGAAAACCTTTAAAAAAACTGAAAAAATGTTGCTCGGTTCGTTTTATCCTATCATTTTAAAGGTCAAATAAAGCATAGACGTTCAAAAAATCTGAAAAAATTCATGTATAAGCTCTTGAGGATGCTGATTCCGAATTCGTAGTTGGTTTGTATCCATTAAATCATTTGAAGGTCATTTAAAAGGCATTTAAAGCCCTCTAAAGACCAAGCCTTTAAAACATCTGAAAATATTCATACAAAGGTTTTTGATAATGCTGGTCATGAATCCGAGGTGTTGTTTATATCTCATTAATTTTGAAGGTCATTTGAAGGTTAAATGGAGAAGGACACCTTATAAAATCGTAAAAAACTCATGTATAGGTTTTTGAGGATGTTGATTGAATCTGTGGTCGGTTTGTACCCATTAGGTCATTTGAAGGTCAAATGAAAAACAAGCATTTAAAAGATCTAAAAATATTCATTTTCAGGTTTGTGTTGATGCTGGTTTCGCATCGGTGGTCGGTTTGTTTCTTTCTGATTATTTTAAAGGTCATTTGAAGGACAAAAAAAGAAGAACACCTTTAAAAAATCGGAAAAAAATCATGTATAGGTTTTTAAGGATGCTGATTCCGAATTCAGTGTTTGATTCATCATATTTGGTCATCCAAAGATCATTGTAAGATCATAAGCACTGCCTTGCAGGGGATCGATAGGGTGTGAGGATGAAGCTATAGTGTATCCGACGACAAGTTGACGCAGTCCTTGTCAAAGTCGGAAAACCCTTATACTTAGGCATGGAGAGGTTTCAGGGTTATTACCTTCAGGACAATAGATCCACCTACAATCCGACCAGGAAGGGTCAGTTGACCTTTTGCGTACATAGATCTATAACACAGATGTCAAAAAAGATCTAGGATACTTCTAGGATTTAAAAATTTTACACTTATGCGCTACTCGCGACAAAATGATTTTTTTCTTTCGGATCTTGCAAACCCGAATAATTTTTGTTGGAGAGACTGCCCAAATACACAAGAAGTCATGCAAGACGGTCTAAAATTAACAATTTTGCCAAAAAATAAACCATATAAACACATTACATAGCCATTTATAAAACTGAATCGACTAAATCAACCTAATGACAGTTGATAAATGGAATGGGGTTTGTAGTGTTGCCACTACAAGTCCTAATTATTTCCAAAAAAACCTATAAGATTGTCGGTATTCTAGTTATTTATAAAGACGTGAGGTCTGTACCTTGGGACCAGGATTAAACTGGTCTCTTTAATAAGAAACCCGACAAACAATTTTCGGTATCACGCATGACGAAGAACGAGCGAAAATTTAAATAAAGATATCATATCATATTTTGCAAAACTCTGACTTGTTTACTTATTAAATTTACTCAAACAAAATCCATTCAGCATGTGATAACTGATATCTAACGAAATTGACCAATATTTGCAAAAAAACATCATATCAACGCTTTAAGTTAAACACAACCGAGATAACCTATTTTTACTACCCCAGGACGACAGTCAATAAAAACTAATTACATAATAAAACACCGTATTTCATATTTTCCCGGCTTTGACGTAAATCGCACATCTCTAGTGACGCAAACGATGGCCTTCCGAAACATTATCTGTAGGTAGCTGAACCGAAACATATTTTCTACAGGTTTTGCATACTTAACGGTTATCAGAAAAACATACGATGTTTATGATAGGCCAGATATTTACGGTAAAATATTATAACAATTTTTAGGGATAAAAAATTAGGGTTCGGAGGATATACCGGGTGACCCAGCGGACATAGAACAGCTGATTATTTTTTTTATACAGTTATTATTACACAAAAAAAAATTAATACAACAAGGCTGAACCAATCCATTGTTGAGCCACCCAGGGCCTGAAAGAAGAGAAGCACGGGGGGTTTTGCTATTGATGTTGAAAAGGCTTTCAAAGGTTTGGGGTAATGGACTGTTATTCAAACTGTATAGTTGGATCTTTTTAAAATAAAATTCTGCCGTTTGAAAAGAAAAAATCAAAAAAGTTGAAAAAAAAATTTGGCGGCGCCTTTGTTTTTTTTAATGTGCCGTTCCCCCCAGGTGTTGTAATAAGGACCATATAAAAAGAAAAGGGCCGACAAAAAAAATTAAATTTTTTCATTTTTATTTTTTTTTTCCTTTGGGTACCAATTTTTTTTTTAAAAATGATCCCACTATACACCCTTGGCTATCCGACCTATATGATTAAAATTATTCAATCTATCTTAGAAACAGACAAATTCAAGTCAATCAACTCAGCCCTCTCCCACCCAGAACACTAGAAGCCCGACCGCACTTGTTTAGTGTTTATACACATGACATTCCGCCTCGAATCTGAAACACGGCATTATATGCCGACGACACGCCTCATTGCACGCTCCCAAAACCCTACTTTAGTCATTTCCCTTCAAGGCGACAAAATCTCCATGAATTCCTTTTGGAAGATTAAAATCAACCCTAACAAAACCCAAGCGATTCTTATTCATCGCAGACGCATACGCCCGGAAGACAACGTCATCCCCAAAAAACCACGCCATTCCCTGGACCGACACTGTCAAGTACCTCGGAGTCATTCTTATTCTCGTCTCACGTTCAACCCCCCATCGAAAAAGGCTTACAGATGGGTCCCCGGCCCATTCCAAGCCCACCACTCCTACACAGGAAAGCCCGCAACTATCAGAAATAAACTTCTTCTGATAAACTCAACCATTCGTCCAAGTATTTTATGCCCCCAGCCTGGGGCTCCGGAAAGTCATACATCTCAAGACTCACCTTTTTCTAAACCGCATGTACAGAAATGCGGCCAACGTCCCCTGGTTTGTACGCAACATGCAAATTCAAAGGAATTCAACTCACCCCTTTTTGATTCTTTTATCAAAGAAAGACCAAAAAAAACTCCCCCCATAGCTGAAAACCACCAAACCCTGGGGATCCGAGGACCATCTGGGTATGATCCTTTTCCAAAGGCCCCCCAAAAAAGACCAAAAATTCAAATTTTGGACTAAGTACTTCTTAGGATGGCCCCCGGAAACCTACAGGAAGGACCCGGGTACCACCCACCCCTGGCCTCTCGGCCTAGCCATTAAAAACCCGATTTCTGGATTGTCCCGAGTCACGGGGGAAAAAGGGCCCCAGCTTCTCAGTCACTTCTTTCCCACTCCGCTAAAAGATTTCAGGCTAACCAAAAACCAAAAAACCCCAAACAACCGTGATAGCCAACATGGCAAACACGTAGTGGGGCCCCCTTCTCACCAAAAAGGAGGCGAGGGGGGGTTGGCCCCGCCGGGGGGGATTTGGGGAGGGCCTAAAATACGGGATCCTTCCAGGGGGGCCCCCCCTTTACTACTACAAAAAAAAATAATTAATGGACATAGGATGGCGCTAAGGTCCTGATGTCGTGACCACATTGACATTCAATAACACTAAAATCTTGGACTTCTATTGTCTTTATTTGTTACTAACTAACCAACGGTTTGGTTAGTGATGTATCTCAAACCGTTTTCAAATGTCAACAAAAAACTATTCTTATAAGCTACGACTTAAGTACTGTCCGTTGTTCACCGAAGCTTGAGCGATTTTTTACGGTTCAACAACGGCTGCCAGATATTCGGAATATCTAACGACACATAACGACATTTTGGGTGTTTGCAATTATCACAGCTTTCTTAAATTTTCTTTTCTTCCAGTGGGTTTCTTTATAAATAGTTCTTGCTTCCGACCATTGTATGCGGTGTTGTTTTGACCAAGCGTGTTCTGCAATCCCTGACTTCGGCGTTTCACCTCGTTCCGTATGTTTTTTGTGTTCTTTAACTCTAACTTCGAGTGGTTCTTTCGTTTCCCCGAGGTATACCTCACCATATTCACAGCGAATTTGGTAGATACAGTCATTATTAAAAACATTGTTGTCCGGTAAGTAAAAATACTTCTTAGAGTGGTTTGGGACTTTAATGCCGTTTTAATATTACACTTATTCGCGATTCTGCGTATCTTTTCCGAAGATCCTTTAATATATGGAATTGTCATAAATATGTCATGTGGAGTTTCGTTTAAGTTAGAGTTTTTTGTCTTATTTTGATATTATTCGATTGTTTCCGTTACCACTGTATCCGTTCTGCTTCAGATCCCTAGTTATGTTACTTATTTTCTCTTGTAGGAATTCCTTATTGTCATAAGGTCACTGCGCGGTTATATAAGGTACGTAGAACCCCCTGTTTTGTTTCCTTACAGTGATTGGAATTCTGGGGTAAATATTGTTCAGTGTGGGTAGGTTTTCTGTACCTCGAGTTTTGTATACTTGTATGTCCATTATTTCGTTTGACTGACCATTGTTAATTTAAGGCAATTTAGATGTTTTAAGAAACCTTCAAACTCTTCGTCAGTACCTGTCCATAGAATAAAAGTATCGTCAACATATATTGGTTTGATTAGTGCAGTTTTAATTGTGTGTTCCTCAAACCATTCCATTTTGCTACCACTGGGGAGAGCGATGAACCCATGGGAAGTCCATGATACTGCTCGTGGTAGGTACTCATCTTTCACCTGAAAGTAGGAACTACGGAGGCAAAGCTCCAACAACTCCATCACTTTCAAGGAAACGTCACATTGACATTTGACATAACCCAAATTAATTACAATTTTGCAAAGTTGGGTTAGATAATGTTTCTTTTTCTAAATAAATTACTTCAATCAATTAATTATCAATCCTATGATGACCTCAATTTAAATAATTACTTGGACAGCTGACACTGGCAATAAAGGTCCTCCATTATCCTTTTTCTGTTGATAATAATTCAACAAGGATAACACTAAACCATGCGATTGAGATCTATAGTGTTTTACCCTTCATAGCAAACACTTTAATTATTTAAATTATGTTAACAAGAAAATTTTTTGTTTTGATAAAAAACAGTTAAGAGCAAAATATACTTCAGAAATGAGTTTAAAAACCAGAACACCAAAATCAGAACTGAACTAAACTGCTTTGTTTATGGCTTTGATGCAAGTATCACAATATTAAACTTTTCCAATGTTTTAAATTGTAAAGGGCACAAATAATGGCGGTCAAACCAAGGACTGCTACTGGTATTGCGTACAATCAGCTTGCTGTCAGTCTGACGTCCCACGCTGCGCGCGCAACCAATCTTCCGCCATAGAAAACAACAAGCTCAAAAGAATCTAGCTTTTACCGCTCAGCAGCCTTAAGAACCCCATTAATTGGCGTGAGTCTCTCCTTGATCCCCGAGGGTTAAAATCAGTTGATACGGCTCAGCCAACCGCCCTTCCCGGAACAATCTATGTAGCTTTTTATCGCGTGACTTTACTGGTAGGAGGTCCAACAGAAACTGCAAAATTACAACCAAGTATTGTCAAAAAACAACCTAACCACAAACTTATAACCTAGTGCTGAGCGAAGTTCATCACAAAATCTTAACCGTCCCAGCTAGACATAAAATTAATATTTTGAGCATGTGTTTTTGATTTCATTTGGTATAATTATTGCTTTTTAAGACATCGATGTTAACATCGATTTTTTGTAAATGTCTCAGCAGTGTTTCCATATGTTTTCACTTCCTAGCTCTCAAGTGTAGTAGATCAAAGTAAAATGCGGCATTAAAAAATCGTCTGTCTTTATTGGATACAGGCAACTGGTAATGTGCCTCCTCCAACAGTTGCAAGTCTATCCCAAGAAATGATTTTAAACCTTACTTCTAACTATAAACCAATATCCTTCCTCTTTGTTATTTGCAAGATGATAACAAAATTCATTAATTCTCAAATTTTAGAATATTTTTTGTAAACACACAAAACTACATGAGACAAAGTACGAAATAATTTGATCATTTTTAATTTGATAATAAAGTGTTCTCCTTGCATCTGAGTTAGAAAACAAATTTCATTGACGCAAATACACATTACTGACCTGTCCTTGTTTACTTCTTATGTCAAGATTTTTGACCTTTTTATAAATATTATTTTCTTTTTAATAATAGGGAATCTATTTTGTTTGCTCTTATTCTTAGAGTTGCTGTACGTGAACTAGTAACTTGCCTTTTAGTTTCCGAAAAGTGAACACATGTTTTAGATGCTACAAAACTTTTTTTGCAAAAACGACCGCTGAGGGGCAGCAATAGTATATTGTTCACCAAGTTAAAAAAATACACAATTGTGATTAGTGTTCTAAATGGAAATATTTCCAGTGGAAATATGTTCCATGGAAATGGAAATATTAAAAATTTCCGAACGTGTCTCAGAAATATTAGAATTAAAAAAAAAGAATGCGTTTAAACCATTATTTTCATATATTTCTTATACAGGGTGGCCGTCCATATTTTGACCCATTTTGATCGCGAATAACTTTTGAACAAATAAAGATATCAAGATGCGGTTTTCGCAAATATACTTATATTTCTTTAAAGTTTATTCTCGTATCTTTACCATTTTTATGTGACATTCCATTAGCTCAAAAACAAAATGGCCGATTTTCCGATATAGGACAACTTTGTTATTTTAAATGGAACACCCTGTATATGTTTCAATATTTTTAAAATTTAATCTTTCCCCTTTAAAAAAATGTAACACAAGCTATGGATATCTTAAAAAATAACGCATTTATTGACCTCCAAAGAATTGACTGTATGTCGAATAGGAATATTATTTTAAAGGATTTTTGAAAAGTCGCCTGTGGAAACAAAGTTACTCGTTTCCATAACAGCAACAAGCCTCATTGTCAGCCATTGTTGGTCATTTTTGACAAGTTATTTTAATTAGGAAGCGCAAAATGTTCTCGTTAAGCGAAAAAGGAAAATGTGTTATTATGTTTGCCGAAACCAAATCAGTAAAAGAAACCCAGCGAAGATTTAGTAACATGTTTAATAAAGCTCACCCACAAAAAAATTCAATTAAAATTTGGTACAGAAAATTCTGGAGTACAGGATCTTTAGCCCGTAAAAAGAAATTAGTAAACAATGAGAATTTGCTAAATAAAACGTTACAAATTCTGGAGATAACTCAGGAAAATCCAACATTGTCAACAAGAAAAATCTCAAGTTCAGTCCATATTCCTAAAACTACAGTACAAGAAATCATGAAAAAAGAACTTAAATTAAACCCATACAAAATTCAAATGTTACAAGAAATAAAAGAAACTGATTTTCCACAAAGGGTGGAATTTTGCCAGAGAATTCAAAATTTAGTAAGAAACAATATACATTTTTTGGATAGACTAATAATGTCAGACGAAGCCACATTTCACCTCAATGGAAAAGTAAATAAGCATAACTGCAGGTTTTGGGCAACAGAAAATCCTCGACAATATAACGAACACGTTAGAGATTCGCCAAAAGTCACAGTCTGGTGTGGTATGTCAAAGCAAAAAATTTATGGGCCATTTTTTTTCTTGAACCAACTGTAACCTCTTGGACTTACGTTGATATGCTGGAAATATTTTTTTATCCCCAATTGCAAGAAGAAAATCTATTGAATTTCGTCTATTTTCAACAAGATGGGGCTACACCACATTATGCTAACATTACCAAGGATTCACTGACCAACGTTTTTGGAAACCGGTGGATTGGAAGAGGAGGCCCTATTTCCTGGCCACCTCGTTCACCAGATTTGACTGTTCCAGATTTTTTTCTGTGGGGATATGTGAAAGAGAGGTGTTATAGTCCACTTCCCCAAAATTTAGAGCAATTAAAAATTAATATCCGAAACATAAGTCGGCGGAAGGCATTTTCAACATTTACAGTAGTTTTTTAAAAAGTAATATAACCTTATTGTAACTATTATTTTGTGAATAACCTAAACCTTTGGCGATCCTTTTTTTGTAACATATGAAGCAAATTTTAATTGTTAAATAATATTGTTGGTCGACATGCAGTCAATTTTTCGAAGGTCAATAAATACGTTGTTTTTTGAGATAACCATAGCTTGTGTTACATTTTTTTAAAGGGGAAAGATTGAAAATATAGAAACATATACAGGGTGTTCCATTTAAAATAGCATAGTTGTCCTATAATGGAAAATCGGCCATTTTGTTTTTGAGCTAATGGAATGTCACAATAAAATCGTGAAGGTACGAGAATAAACTTTAAAGAAATATAAGTGCATCTGCAAAACCGCATCTTGATACCTTTATTTGTTCCAAAGTTATTCTCGATTAAAATGGGTCAAAATATGGCCGGCCACCCTGTACTTTTGTGCAGTACAAATTTCTCACTAGAAAAATAATTTCCGAAAAAGTACGTATATAATTACGATTACAAATAATAAAATCTCGATCTCGGGGATTCACCGATTATTGCTTGTTGGCTATTGCTTCCTCTAAAAGAACTTTAGTCTCTGATTGTAGCCTTATGAAGAGGGCATTGATGCTAAATACAAATTCAAGGTATGGATGACATCGATGAAGATATGCCTCTTGATCAAGTTGCACAACTTGTGTCTTTAATAATGGTTTTTACGTTTTAACTTTTCGACGACAATTCCACTAATGTATAAATAACCCCAGTTGAAATGTCAAACATCGAAATTTGCTATCAAATAAAAGGGAAAAAGTTACTGGGTAAAAAAATCGGTAAGTTTACGGTTCTATTAATCGTGTCGTCCATTGTTACCTTATAGTAGCGACTGTATTTTATAATGATGATTAATTATTATTTTGCTTTTAACTTTGTTTCATTTGCGCAATTGTCGCAAATTCCATTCGTACTTAGATTTTAAGCCATTTTGCCTGGTTTTGAATACTTCGGAAATTTAACTTGTTTCTCAAAATCACTCAAGCTACGCTCTCGTAAATATTCAACCAAATTTGACTATTACCTATTATAAACTTTCATTAAATGTTTAGTTTTTAAGTTAAGAAATTTTCATTCCAATATTTCCAATATGTCCATATATTTCCAAAGTTTCCTAATATATTTCCATATTTCCGAAATTTTTTCATCTCTAAGTGTGACAGTTTGGTGGACGATCTCTTGGCATATATTATTAGCTATCGTGTTCCAATTGGCTATAAACTGTGCCTTTTCCAAAATTGGTCGGGTTGTGTTGACAAATGATTTTCTTCATTCAGTTTTGTTTTTTAATTAGAATTTTATTAATTAAACTATATTACCTCAGCTAACTCTTAAAACTGACATTATCCGTTCCTATTATGCCGCCTAAATTTATTATTTAAAATGGTTAGTTTGACCTTGAACCCCAAAAATTTTTTTTGCTACACATTTTTTTTTAATTTCACCATTGTACCAGTGCACGACATGGCTGGTCCTGGGAACCGCCACTGCCTATACACTGGTTTAATGAATGTCGGAACGGAAAGCCCCGTATGCATATCGTCAGAATAGAAAAAGCATAAAGAGAAACCTTTAAATAGCTAATTAGTCTAAGTGCATTTTCATGGAAGTCCGAAAATAACTGTGGATACGTGTCTCGGCCTCCACATAACCCAAGTGCAACGTTAAAATTGAAACTCGACCATAGTCACGCCACGTAAGCGAAAATAAAGTCAATGGGAAATGGGCGATGTTGCCAAAATTTTGTGTAACAAAAAAATTGAAAAAAAAACTTAAACAAAGAAATTATTTTGGCAGACCTGATATAACATCGTTAAGATTTAAATTTATCCTTTTTGCAATTCAAGGGTGCACAGCCACACACGTTTTCCGTAGTAATCTCACAAATACGAGGTTAAAAATTCCATTTCATTCATATCACTTTTTCCTAACCTTAAAAAACTGATAAGAAGTAGTGAAAATTACATACAATTGTACATTATTTAGTATATATATATGTATATATTTAATATATCTATATAATTCAATACACCACACTATATAAAATTTATAATTAAAATATAGTATAAAATTATTCATATCATATATTATATATATATATATATATATATATATATATATATATATATATATATATATATATATATGTAAACGTATCTGCTGAATCCAAATTCACTACCATAATTAAGGTAGCACGTCTAGGTTTTTTTCTAACCTCAAAAACGTAGTAGAAATTGCTTTTTTCAAAATCTTCGCAGAGCTTGACCAAAGGACCAAATTTCATATACCTGACTAAAGTACGAATGTATATTAGTCCGGAGGACTAATATACATTCGTACTTTGAGCGGAGATGAAGAGCAAAGAATGGCATTTTGTTTTGAAATGATGGAAAGAGCAAATAACGATAGGAATTTTTTAAGAAATATTTGTTTTACCGATGAATGTACATTCACCCTCAACAATGAACCAAATGTTCACAATTGCCCGTATTGGAGCCAAGAAAATGAACATCGCTTTGTTCATACTCGGACACAATATCCCCAAAAAACAAATGTATTCGTGGGAATTATCGGACAGCATATCATTGGACCCTTTTTTTATGGTCTATAACCTGACAGCAGGAACCTATTTGGACTTATTTCAAAATCAAATTGGACCCTCCTTGAATAAAGTTATTCGGGAAGATCAAATGATCTGGTACCAAATGAATGGTTGCCCCGCCTATAATGCCCGTATGGTTAGAGAGTACCTGGAAAATGCTTTTAACGGCAATATTATTGGTCCACGGTACCGGATACTTTGGCCAGCCAGGTCACCTGATCTTTCACCGAATGACTTCTTTTAAAAAAAAGTTATTGTATTCATAGGCGTGCGCAGGGTAAAGCTGGTGTGGGTGCCGAGATAATAATAATAATAATGCGCAGACACCATCAAACAGACCAGGAGAAGCTGCAAGACTGGTTGGAGAAGCCTCTTCATGGACGTCACCCCAATGAGGTCGGGGAAGATATTCCCAGAGACTGAAGGCTTCTTATTGACTATACAAGACCAGGTTATTCCGACGAAAAACTATCTGAAGCATATCGTTAGAGACCCGTCCATAGAGAACGATCGATGCAGATATGGATGTCAAACATCGGAGACAATCCAGCATATAACGGGGGGTTGCCAAGCATTTGCAGCATCAGAGTATAAGGAAAGACACGATTCAGCAGCCAAGATACTCCATCAACAATTGGCAGAGAAGCTAAAGCTTTTACAGAATGAAAAATTACTATGAGTATACTCTCCTATTCTCGGAAACAATGAATTTAAATTGTACTGGGACAGAACTGTACGTACAGACCAAACTGTTGCTCAAAATAGACCAAATATTGTATTGGTGGATAAAGTTGGGAGGAAAACAACACTGATCTATGTCGCTATCCCGAACAACAACAACCTACGGGAGAAATACAATGAAAAGATTGCCAAATACAGAAACCTAGAAGCACAAATAAAAAGACAGTGGGGAATGAATAACGTCCAAACGATTCCCATAATTTTATCAACAACTGGCATTATACCAAAAACTCTTTTACAAAACATCAAGGGACTAGGCCTCGGTGAACATCTGTATAAAGCTATGCAAAAGGCAGTGCTACTTGCGACCGCTTGGACTGTCCCTGAATTTGTGGGGAATACAGCAGAACCTAAGAGAACCTAGAGCCCGAAAACATGGAAAGGATTCCCACAGAGCTCAATCCTTTTGATATCTGAAGATATCTGGGATGAGTGAATGTTCCCCTTACAAGGAGTGCAAAGCCGTGTGGCTTGAAATAATAATAATAATAATAATAATAATAATAATAATAATAATAATAATGAAGTAAATAAAACTATGAATAAAAATATATCGATATTAATACATTGTTGTTAATAAAATTAATGAATAATAAATTAATAAGAATAAATTCTTAGGAATGTTTGATAAATATTTATGAAATAATAACAAACCAAGTACGTTATATATTATTTATTATAAAATCATTCTTCTTTCATAAGGTACAATTTTTTTAAATTCGTTTATCACAGTACTTATATCAATATTTGCGGCTAATTCCTGTTCCACAAATAGAACCAGGAGATTTTCTAAACGTTCTTGATGTATTGTGGATCTTAATTTTGATTTTACCATACTCATTTTCGAGAAGGTGCGTTCGCGTGTAATTTTTTAATCGAACCTTATCAAATAATAATTTTCATATTTTAAATACAGTAATCTTTTTCAGCTTAGTGGGGGTGCCACGGCACCCACTGTGCGCACGCCTATGATTGTATTTTATTTAATTCTCTAAAATATTAAGAGTTCAGTTCTCTCTTTTTTGGATCTATTTTCGATCTTCTTGGAAATTTGGTAATTTTGCAATTACATTTGATTGAATAATTCAGATTCGAAAATTTTGAAATACGTTTAGTTGGTCTCAAACAGACTTACGGTTTTTGAAATGTAAGGAAAATAATTACCTTAAAATTTCATGGATTTCTAGTTCCGCCGGCGATGCACCACCCGGTATAAACATTTTTGATTAAGATAAATAATAAAGGAGATATAAACGAAAATGTAATTATGACAAAAAATTTTAGTTCAAAAAAGGAGAAAAATATTTGTTTTATTAATGTGATTTTTGGGTTTCTTTAATAATTACTTATTTTATTTATTTGAATCCCAGATCACCTAAAATATGCTGAAAAAATCCAAAAAAAAAAAAAAACATTATTTCTAAATTTTTTTCAAATTCCTGAAAATTCGTTTTTATTAATTAAATTTAGTATGATAAAATTATTCTTTTAATGATCGACAGTAATAAATGTTATTAGTTAAACTTAATTATTACATTAAATAAAAGGTTTGGTAAAAAATATAATGGTAACGTATCTTTTATTTAAATGTAATGGTTATAATCGAAAAAGTAATTAGATTTAGATTTAAAAAAGGTTATATAACTTAAATTAAAGGTCTTCTAAAAATACATTGTTTATGTTCTATAAAGTTTCGTGTATATTTTATCGTTTTTAAGATATTGACGTTTTAAAGTTATCAAAAAAAGACTGATGTTTTAGATTTTTTTATTAGTTGGCAGCATGGCTGCTTTAAATAAACCACATGGGGGAACTGGCTAAAATTAAACCAACACGCAAATTGAGAGGAAGGGTCTAAAATTAACCATAAAAACACGCAATCCCGCGTTTTAAACTCGTAGACCAGCCTCGAATGGCGGTAATAAAATCAGTTAACGGAGGAAACTGTCCTAAAAATATACTTTAATGGTCTAGTAAAAATACACATGCATTCAAAGAGAATGGCTGTTCATGTTAGTACTTCAGACATGGAAGAGATGATTTTGAATAGTTTTTCCTTAACAAACCATCGTTTCTTACAATGTAGCTTGTTCGTTATAAAGATGTCATTACCGAAGTAATTTACAGGGCTGATTCTGGCGGGTGCGGTGCGGTCGCACGGGGCGGTCGCATGGGGCGGCCGAATTTAAAATAAAGAAATACATGTTTTTTTAAAACAAAAAAAATCAGAACTTTTAAATGAAATTTTAGCCTTTAGGACCATTGTAACAAATTTGCAAACACTTTAGGACATTTTAACGTAGATAATTAGAAACAAACTATGTTCCTGTTTTCCTAATTTAATAATAGCTATTAGAATATTTCCTACTTTACCAGTAACTGTTGATGCGCAACTTAAATTTATTTAAGATCTACAATGTCTCAAGGAAGACTGACAAATCTTGCATTAATATCTATAGAACAAAACATTTTTTTTTATCTTTGGACAGTCCAAGAAGGCTGATGCCTAAATACTAACGTACCGTGGGTGTCTTAAGAGTGGTGAGAGGAAGTTTGTTCACACGGGACTTAAATATTTGGAGACTGAGAGGAGAAGGAAAAACTTCTGCGGGTAGCAGGTTCCAAAGTCTGGACACTCTGGGCATGAAGGATCGAAGAAAACGGGAGGTTTGGGGCCTCTCTAGTGGAACTATAAAAGGATCCATAGAAGTTGCACTACGTGTTGTTCTGTTGGGAGCTGCCAGAGAAGGAATTATACTGGCCAACTCCTCTGAGCAGAAGCCATGAAAATACCTATAGAAGAGCGACAGATCCCCTACAGCTTGACGGTAGGCAAAGGAAGAAAGCCTTTCTGCAAGCGTGGGATCATTAATAAGACGAACGGCTCTTCTTTGAATGGAGTCCAGAATGCTAAGTGTTGTAGGAGACGCCATTCCCCAGACATGAGAACAATATTCCAAAGAAGGTCTGATTTGGGATACATACAGAGTATACAGATTGGAAGAAGAGAAATACTTTCTGGCTCGAAAAGGAATCCAAGCTTTCTTAAAGCTGCCGAGGCTATGGATGTAATGTGTTTGTGCCAGTCGAGGTTATTCCCAAAAGTAACGCCGACAAGATTAAACGACTCTTTGTTCTGCAGAACTTGGCCGCTCATATGTAACGGATGAGCATTGGCAGACTTTTTTCGCGACAGCGAACATGACTGTGTTTTGAAGGCATAAACTAAACAAGATTTTTGCAATAACTTAGATTTGTCCACCGTAATAGATAAATTTGAATAAAAAAAGCAGACGAGTATTATTATAGAATAAGAATATGTACTTTTTTGTGTTTCGTTTTGGTAAGATTTTATTTTCGTTTGACATTTATCTATGTAAAGTATGTTAATATTGGAATTAAAGGTATGTACATCATTTTAATTTAAGTTAAGTACCATTTGTAGTATTTAAAAAAAGGTACGCTTATAATAAAATCATATAAAAGTGTTGTTTTTGAAAAAATGTTAATTCTTTTCTTCTCTACCAACAAAAAAGATGTAATTAGACAAAGGTGAGGACTGATTTTTAAGAAGTCTATTTTGTTTACAACTTAAAACAAGTTAAATATACAAACATTAATATTACTAAAAGAAATTGTCCAGAAAGGGCGACTTTTTTCTATTTCGCTCGGGGCGGCCAAAGTCACAGGATCGGCCCTGTCTTAATCACTACTTTACAAAAAAGAAAAAATTAAATCGCAAATTTCTCATATGGATTCAATTAATTCTGTTGTTACTAAAAATAAATACAAGATCCTTTTTCTTTGAAACGTAGCGTAAAAATTGAGACGCTTTCAAAAACGAACCAATAAATAAGGTTACACTAAGAAAATATAAATTTTATGTCATCTTTTTGGTTTCAATTTAATTAACTATATTTTCTCAAAAAAAAATACACAAGATAGCTTATTTACATTTTTTGTAATACGAGACAAGCCACAGATATGGCACCGTCAGTCCTTGTTGAATGACATTGCACAGTTTAGGTTGTAAAACGATAATTAAATTAAAATAATTAAAAAATCGTATTTAATTACTTCTCAGTAATTGAATTACTTTAATTCAATTACTTTCCGGAAAAGGTAATTGTATTTGGATTATCAATTAATAGGATAATGTAATCGTAATTGGTAATTGATTTTCTCGAATCCCAAGTAATTTATTTATTTAGAAAGTAATTCGATTACTTATAAAGTAATTAAATTACTTAGAAATTAATTTAATTACCTAATAAATAATTAAATTACTACGAAAATTCAATTACCTTTCTTTATGGAAAAACCGCCGGGATTTTGGCCAGCAAGAAAGAGCATCTTAAATCACAGCAGGCCGCTTTGAATCCGGCGAAGGCCGCCTCCGCGCCCATTTAGTATTTTCGATTGATGCTTACCGCCACCGTTTTTATACTTTTTTTTGTGAAAAAAAACTAGTATGGGGTAGGATAATTTCATTTAATGTTGAACCCCAGATAAAAAAGACCAGATACGAAACATAGCGTGGCGGCACGGTCAGCGTCCCCCACTATAATGGTGGACTTTTATAACCGGCTGAACGAGTTTGTTATAAGTGCATGTTTAAATTTTATTTTTTGCTTTAAACATCTTTAATAATAAAGGAAAAATAAAAATCTTTTTTCGCTTCCAAGTGACTCTATAAGGTAAGTTCGATTTATTTATTCAGTTTCTAAAATCACAATAGACATTTTTTAGACGTGAAGCTTGGCTTCGTGCTGCTATAATAATCACACTTTCAAATTATAATGCGCTTAAAATTGTCAGAAATTTAAAAAAAAAATTAATTATGAATATTTTAAGGGTGATTAATTGAAATTTGAATATTTCAACATTGGTATTTCCTATCATAATACGCGTTGTAAGATTTGAATATTACAATATTGGTATTTCTACTATTATATGATTTATTGGAGATATTCTAGTGTAAATAAAAAAAATTCCTGCTGTGCCTAAGTTATTATTTGGACGCTTGAAGAAAAAATATACAGGGTGCCCGAAAAGTCTGGACTGGGTCAAATATCTCGAGAACGAAAGGTTGGATTTCCAAGATTGCAACTAAACTTTGTTTTTGACACAATTGTCTATCTAATTCTTATGTCAAAAACCCCCGCCCTCTTAAGGGGGTGAACGTAAGGGTGGTTTTATAATTTTAAATAGAACCCCCTATTTTCTTGCATTTTCGGATTCCCCAATGTGTCTGGCCCCCAATTTTCACCCCCCAACCCCCGCCACCCCTTCACAGGGGATGAAAAAAACGAAAAAAAAAAAGTTAAAAAAATAAAACTAAAACTGAACAGTTTAAATATTTAATTAAATCCGCAATGAAAATAGACATGTAACCCACCTCAAATTTCAACCCCGACCCTCGCCACCCCTCCTCAGGGGATGAAAAAATTAATAAAACAAAATTGAAACTGAACCTTCTAAATTCTTAATTAAATCCGTAATAAAAATAAACTTTTTTTTAAATTGCAATATTTTTCTTAATTTTTGTCATCCCCCATGAAAGGGTGGCAAGGTTTGAAGGGTAAAATTTTAGATCGGGTCACATATTTTTCTGACATGTTTATTTTAATTATGGATTTAATTAAGAATTTAGAATGTTCAGTTTCATTTTTTGTTTAAATAATTTTTGTTATCCCCTGTGGAGGGGTGGCGAGGGTTGGGGTGAAATTTGAGATTGGGTAACATGTTTTTGTACATGTTTATTTTTATTGCGGATTTAATTAAATATTTAAACTGTTCAGTTTTAGTTTTGTTTTTTTAACTTTTTTTCGTTTTTTTCATCCCCTGTAAGGGGTGGGGGGTTGGGGTGAAAATGGGGCCAAACACAGAATTTTGAGGAATCCGAAAATGCAAAAAAAATAGGGGTTTCTATTTAAAATTATAAAACCACCCTTACGTTCACCCCCTTAAGAGGAGTGGGGGTGGTTTTTGACATCAGAATTAGATAGACGATTGTGTCAAAAACAAAGTTCAGTTGCAATCTTGGAAATCCAACCTTTCGTTCTCGAGATATTTGACAGTCCAACTTTTCGGACACCCTGTATTTTAATATTAAACCCAAGTACATATTCCAATACTGAAGCTTAAAAATAGTCATTATTAATTTGCATACCTTTTAATTTTGACAGATTCGTGCAATACGTTCCTATCCTTAAAAATAAAAAGTCTGATTTTCAGTAGTGCAGGTAGCCGCTGCCCTTTAAAAAGAATGCCTCTGGCTATGGCGATGCCTTTGTGTGTTGCTCGAGTCAAGAACTTCAATCGAGCCGAACCGGCTTTCACATCTGGTTTTAGTTAAATCTTTGGTTGAACTTGCCGAAAAAGGAGTTTAAATAGTGTGACGTGCGCGTATGATGCATATTAGTATAAATATTTTATTTGTTTGGTATATCGTGTCTAATATATGCGATAATTTAAATAGAGTAATTGCTTAAATATTTAATTACTTTTAGTTTTAATAAAATTGAATTACTTTTAACAAACATGCTAGTAATTGGTAATCGTAATTTACTACTACTTTGAAGAGTTTAGGTAATTGTAATTGAATTAGTTTTTAAAAGTAATTGCGACAGCTCTGGGTAAAAGCATAAATGCCTGTGATTATTTTTTTTTAGTTGTTGACCTCTCTGACAATATCTTAAATTTTTAACCAAAAATCAAATTGGAAATAAGTTGTTTATTTATTTATTCATTAATTTGTTGGTACTTTTACAAGGAATTATGTAACACTCTGGATAGACGTGGTAAACTACTTATCTTCTTAATATTTTTCAAACAAACAAATCTGCATGTGACAGCAACACTTGTTTTTTTTTCATTTGCGTTTATTTGAAAGGTATACTTATCATGTAAGCCATTACAATAAACGATGATTCGGTTCAAAGAATCCCATTGTTTGGTCTTATCTCCTATCTTATAAGTAATGTATTTTTTGATTTTTATCGATGTTGATGTAAGAGTAATTTTCCAAACTTAAACTGATACATCAATAAAAGTTTTATCAATAAATAAAATATTAGGTGACACACTAAAAAAGGGTATGTTGCGATAAATCCATATGAAATTTATCCCAGTTTTATTTTTTTAAATTCGTCGAAATCCGTATTCTCTTAGGGTAAAATAATGATTTATTTACCTAAAAGGAGGTAAGGAAAATTTGGCCTTTTTTCGCCCATCATTTTCGTGATAATTCAAAGTTTCAATTTGGGTCATTTTATTATATTTATAATAAGTCCAAGTATTATTATTTACATCTACAATGAATTCGTAAAAAAATCAGAATGGCAAGTACCAAAAAAATAGCAAGTTTACTATTTTTATTGATTTTGCCATTTTAAACGTTTTTTGATTTTTTATTTTAAAAAATTTCATAATGCGCTTAACGCACCAAAATACATAAATACTAGTTTATAAGCTTATTAAGTATAATATTAAAGATAAAAAATTATGTTGGTGCACAAAGCGCATCATATAATTTTTTAAATAAAAGATCAAAAAATATGCATAATTTCAATAAAAATTTAAAGGTTTTCTTTGGTACTTGCCATTCTGATTTTATTACCAATTTATTAAAGATGTAAATAAAGATACTTGGTCTTATTACAAATATAATAAAATGACCCAGATTGAAACTTTGAATTTTCACGAATATGATGGGCGAAAAAAAGGTCTAATTTTACACACCTCCTTTGTTATATTATGTTATATTATTTCTCATTTATATTAAACACATTTTCACTTAAATTAAATATATTTCTGTTTTGACAGTTATTAGTTGATTATTTGAAACTTTTAAGTCTTGAAATAACATCAAAAATATCTTAGGATGTATTTTTATTTTAAGCCAAGAGAGTGACCAGAAAATTACTTTGTTTTTCAAACACCTGGAACTTCGACTGGGAATTACTAAAATGCCATACATAGGTGCTTAAAATTTTTGTCTGGTCATAAACTTGGGCAAAAAGCAAGATTTATGTCCTAAAAATAGATCTAAGTCTTGTTCCTTCTACAATTCTGATATATTCCTGTGGGTTCATTTTCGGTTCCCCAAATAATGCCTGTCTTTTGTGATTCAATGCTTCACATTTGCACAGGATATGGTAGGTTGTTTCTTCCCGCTTGTCGCACATTCTGCAACTTGGGTCCCCATTGTATGAGCCTATCTTGTGTAGGTGACCTCTTAGGTTGTCGTGCCCTGTTAACAACCCTACTGTTACGAGAAATATTTTCCTACTTTGTCTGAGTTGACTTCCTTCGTTCTTTTGGATGGGCCTTATGAAGCTTTTTCCATGTCTAATTCTACTGAGGTTTTCCCAGTATTCCTCGTGTTTGTTTCGGATCCATTCCCTGGTTTGACTTGGTGCTGTGGTTTTGGTCACTCCAAGGGGAGGTTCTGGTCCAAAGTGTCGTGTGGATGATCCCTGTCTCGCTAGCTTATCCGCTTTTTTGTTACCTATTTCCTGGTACCCACAAAAGAGTTACTCTGTTGCGTTCTCCCAGGACTTCCAGTTTTTTTTGGCATTCCCATGTCAGCTTGGACGTTACCTTGGGGTTTACTAGTGCCAGTAACGCTTGACTGTCTGTTATTATGCAGATCCGCTTGTTTTTATAAGCCCTCCTGTCATTTTCTTTTGCACAGTGCAGTAAAGCATATATTTCCGTTTGAAATACAGAACGGTGTGTTCCCAGTAGAATGGAGAATTGTGAATTCCTCATTTCACTAAACACGCCCGCTCCAGTTCCCTGCTCGGTTTTGGAACCATCCGTATACCAGATGATGTCTCCAACAGTGACGGAGAGATGGGGTTGCTGCCACTCACTTCGATCTGGATGCGATTGTTATCATAGGCCTTACCACCATGGTGTATAACCAATAAACCATGTTTGGTTTAAGGCCCCATGTTTTCCCATAAGCGCGTCTAATTAACATAAGAGTAATCTCTGCCTTCTTTATTATTTTTAGAAGATGTTGGATGTCTGATTAGCGCGTTATGAGATGGATATCGTTGTCGCGGGAAAGTTTTATATTTAATTTTTAAATGCTTGTAATTCTGTTATAAAATTCCGTATAAAAAAATTGACAAAAGCGGTATTTAGATATAAAATTTTTAACCTTTAAAAAAATATGTACAAGAGGCCTATTCCAAGAAGTGATAGGAATTTGCTGAATTATTTTAATTAAAATTTTATCAAAATTAATTGATTTAATTAATTTTATAGCAATATATAACATTTATCTACAATTTTACTACGCTTTTAAAATTGTAAAAATTTAGGGGGGGCAACGATTACTACTATTGAAATACTTTTCTAGAAAAAATAAAATTAAAAATCGCAAAAAGCCAGTAAACAAACTCCAAAAGGTTGTTGCCACGCACGGAAAATTATTATTAGATATAAAAGTAAATGGTAACAAAGATAAGCTATCCTTATCAAACATGAGCTCCGGTTTATTTCAATAACACCAGAGATAAAATCTATGGCTGCACATAATTGCGTTATATAAAAGTTCGAAAAAAATGGAACACAATAACATCTGGATTATAGATAAATGGACGGGAGATAAAATTAAATAACAAAATTATCAGACAGACGAGGCGTGCAAGTAAACAAACATGATTAAAATATCAAAAAGGCTTTATTGTGTTTAATTAATTTAGAAGCCACTTGATTTATATTTGTGACGTACCGTGTTGCCAGATTTTTCAATATGTTTTCGGATTAGACCAAGCTTTAAGCGTAGTTCATATGCTTGCGAAATGCGAAATGCGAATTACGAATTCGCAAAATTTTTCCGCCGATTTTTTTGGCATTTCATAGCGCTGCGACTGCGAATTTTTTTAGGGATTTAGTGCTGGAACTGTTGGCAAGATGCAAGATGGAAGATGGAAGTAGATTGACGCTCTGTATTGACGTTTTAATTAATTTTCCTTCTTTAAAACTTTTTTGTGTTATTTATAATTCATTTTTTTAACAATATTTTATCTTATGTTAGGTTTTTCTCTGTGTATTGTTTTAATAAACATTTATAATGCTTTGGTCGTCAGTGAATAATAAGGATCAAGTTGAATATTTTTACTGGTGAAGGAGATGGGCTATTGCATTCACTGACCTTCAGAATTGCATCTTACAAAGTGGATATATTAAAACAAACAACAACAAAAAATAGAATATACGTTATTCCCATAAAGTCTTTATACAGGCAAATAACATAAAATAAAAATAAGAAATTATATTAAAGATCACAAACTTATTTTAACCTTTGAGCATATACTTATAGACGCAGCCTTGCTACTAGGCAGCAAGCGAGAGCGACAGAAGAATTACAGTATAACCTTTCTCTCTCGCCTCCCCGTGCTCATTGGTCGGTGGGAAGGGTATATATCCCACTCGCCGTGCTGATTCGTCAGCCGGTCCTCCTCGACCAATTAGCACGTTGGAGCGAGAGAGAAAGATTATATTTTGATTCATCTTTCTCTCTTGCACGCTTTTTGGCACTGCCTAACTGAGAGGCTGAATCAGTAGGAATATGCTGGAAACTTTTTATTTTATTTTTACTTGAAATCACAACTGCATAATGTGCTATTAAAATATGTGAGAGAATGACAGGTTGTCATGAATTAAAGGATCGCTTTAATCCTATAAGATTAGAATTTTATCGAAAAAAAACACCCTAGTTTCCTTTATTTTAGAACTTTAAAAGTCAATGCTGCCCAAGCATAAAAACATGCAGAATTTGCATTTTACAGCACCTTTTAGATAACGCGGGGTAAAGCCACCACGGACCTTATGCACTCGCAAATATAACTGATACCTCTAAACTACCTTTATTAACATCCGTGTAATTTTTTCCATAAGTTCTACGGCAACTAAAAAATAGAATTATATAGTAAATTATAACCTACATATACTTATAGACACTTCTATACATAGCAGAGCCACTAATTATATATTATACTAACTCTCGTGCTCATTGGTATATATATATATATATATATATATATATATATATATATATATATATATATATATATATATATATATATATATATATATATATATATATATATATATATATGTATAAATATTACATATGGCCCCCGGAATTGAACCGTAGTAACTTAATCTTTGAGCAACGCCAAAATCAAACGAGTCTTATATCAATACGCATGCTCGTGGTCTTCAACTTTTGCGGAATTCGCAAAATCTTGAATCAAAGTCAATTTTCATGCTTCTCACATTTCAAATATTACGAAACGCAAAAAAAGTGACATTAACCTCTTGGACAACCGACATATTTTAAGTCGACCAATAAGAATCCGTCAATTTTCCCGCCCCTAGATTTTAAATATTGCGAATCGCAAAAAACTTAAGATTAAGACCTCCTACAATTGACACATTTGAAATCGACCAATCAGAACAAGTTTCGCAATTCGCAAATCGCATTTCGCAAGTATATGAACTACGCTTTAAGCTGCTGTGTCCGATTTCCGACGATCTGATGAACACTTTTTTTTAATTTTGTGTTGGAAAACTTGCATGTCTCATTGATCGGACTTCGTATCCGAAATCCAAACAATAAAAAAAGAAGATCATTTTGAAGGTCAATCTGTGAAGCTGCAACGAAAAGAAGAGCACTATCTATAACAGTGAAAAATATTAAAATATGCGTTAGAATTATACTGTAGAGCTGTAACTGTATAGTGATATTGGCAAGAAGCGGAGTGTAGGATGGGGACAGCTGAATCGATTGCAGCGCTCGCTGTGGTCAAATTTTTGTTATATCATGTTTGATTTAAATGTAAACAATTTAGATAAATATATTAAAAATGATGCATAATAGTTGTTGTGTAGTTGAATGTAAGAATACTGGCAGAAATAGTAACTGCAAATTTTATACATTTTCAACTGCCAGTTGGAAATTATAAAAAAGACAAAAGGTGTTCAATTTAAATTTCCCGCTAAGCCGAACGACTTTTGAATTTAACGTAATAAGAAGAAAAACTTACTCGTTTCTTGCCGTGTACCGTTTGTTCCTGTCCTTTCCTGAAGTTTTTTTTAAAAATTTACGGATTTTAAAAAAGAAAAAGGTTATTTTTATTAGAGTAAGTAACCAAGGAGTGTCTGCAGAAGTGACTTTGAATAAAGAAAATTGCTATAAAGCCTTTAAGTAAGTAAGGTATATATTGGTGTTAAGTATAATGTGTAGACTCGTAAGATTTACAGGTGATTTTTTACTTATCGAGCCGATTGCCGATTTTTGTCGGAGCCCGCTAGTTTTTAAGGTAGGACGCCCCACTGACATAACCTAAAAATTACATGAACACTCCTCCGCCGATTTTCATGTAGTAGATTTAACCAGAAGTTTTCTTTAAAATTGTTTATTCACTATTAATATTGAACTTCACTTTTACAGTCTGACCAAAAATAAGTTTTATAAATAATCTTAAACCTCTTCCACGGCTTTCAAGCATAATTTTACGCAGCCGTCAGATGTTGTTTTCATCGCGCACCGTACTAATAGGTTTACCCATAATATTATTTCTGTAAATTGGACGCATGTTACTCCGGCTTTATCTGTTTAGTCGAATGAACAAGGTGGCAGGTATGTTTTTGCTGGAAACCCTTTAGAAAAATGTATGTAACAAAAATCGAGATATGCTCCCTCTCAGAAAGGTCCGAAATATTTGATAAATAAACAAAATGTGACAAAAGCAAAAAAAAAGCAATAGTTTCTACGCAGAGAAACATTGTAAAAAGGGAAAAGTATCGTAATTAAATTTTTTACAAAGAAGATTTATTAGAAATCGTAGAGGGCATTATGCTGGTGTTTTGCATAAACTTTTGGACCCTTTAGATTTCTCTCAGCCAGAAAAAGCTTTATGTTATGATAAAATATAAGGTCAAATTTCCTTAAAATCAGTTCAATAATGGTTGACTTTTATTAGAGTCATTTATGTGTACTTCATTACCTTCATTATTGTCCTTAAAATTAGACAAATTCGAATTTAAATCATGTTCTGAATCCTTCGACATATCGTCTATATCATTACCACTGTTAGTTTCTTCTTGTTTTCAGGATTTTCCCGATAATTGCCCAACCCCTTTAAAATCTTTATTTTTAGATGAAAAAATTTAATAAAAGTTCGGATTTTCATGAAAATTTTCTTGGGTAAATAGAAAAAAAAATGTTCGAAATTACAAATCATATCAACTCGTTATTTTAAAGGAAACTGTTGATTAAAAATCAAATTCCTAATCTTTCCAACTTTAATATATATTATATAAATAATTAATAAATATAAATATTTTAAAATATTATATAATATTATTTAAAACAACAGGATGGGGGTAAAAGTAATTATCAATTCATTTTCCAAAGCCATAATTAGATTGGATACATGGAACCCTATGGTGGCAAATTAAGAAAAGCCTGGTTAAATTTGGAACCAAAAAAAAAATAATTTGGACAACACAAAGTAAAACAAACAAAATTATGCTTTAAGAAGACCTTTGTGCAATGAAAAAAAGGAAGAGTCATTTAAAATAAGATCTTTAATAAAGACAGCCAGGCATTCTAGGGGTACCTCAAGGCAAGGGCATTCAGCAAATCCTTACGGGAGAGGGGTTAGGGGATAACCGGAAGTTTGGGGGGTATTTGTATTAAATATCCCCAAATTCGGCTTCCACTTGGACAACCGAAAATGACCCAAAAATATCTGTAATTTTTTTTAAATATATATATATATATATATATATATATATATAATATATATATATATATATATATATATATATATATATATATATATTTATATATATATATCAGTTCCAAACGAGTCACTTTCTTGCGGTTTTATATCTCACACAAAGTAGCATTGAAAAAGTTAGAGTTGGCAAATCTGTGACAAATGTAATACTAATGACAAATACTTAATTTCTTTTCATAGAAACTCAATATAAGGTAGGTATTTGATTAAAGTGTTTGATATATCCAACAATTTATTTTTCTCCATGTTTATATTCCTAATCAACCCAATATTTTGCGGGTGCAAAAAATAGTGTAAGCATGGTGGTAATTAAGTTGTTACTGGTTCCGGTTGGAGATCTCGACTGCGTCTCGATCTTCAAACACATCCTCAACCAGTAAGGAACACTTACTAACCTTAATACTTAATATACTATTTAATACAATCATTTTTAAAACAAATCTATATAGTTTGACAACAATGCTCTCGAACATTATTATGTGGCGTGGGTGAACCCTAGCACGATGAGTCGTCATTGATTTTGTGACGTCAAAGGCGGCCATTGTACAGTCACTGAGCCTGGCAGGAGAGAAGAGGATGGGAAAGTACAGTCTCTGGTAAAATCGTGCTCTTTATTGATTTTAAGGGAGGTTTGGTATTTGTTGTAGGTCATCATGTGGTGAATGTATTTTTGTTTGTGTTTACAGTTTTGTTTTAGAAAATTAATAAACACTTATTGTATTGTATCTGAAGGGGTTGTTTGGCCTAAATTTGTTATTTATGAATGATTCAATTAATAAATTTGTTTTATTACGAGACACTAACTTAGTTTTATCTCAGCGCATTAAATAAAATACGTATGCTCAATAGCACAGTAAAGTGTATTTATTATATTTAAACCAAGAAAAAACCAATCATTAATCTCCCAATTACGACGGTAGCAACAAAACCTATAAAATATCCTAAGTAAACAATACATAAAACCTTTCTTTGGCCAGGCTTTTTTGAAAATGTTCGAGAACCATTCTTTATCTTCAATGAGTTAATCCAAAAATTACCTGAACATAGACATTTTTCTAAAACAAAGCAATTTTACGCACTAAATTATTTTGTTAAATGGTTATCAATACAAGAAAATTTATAGTTTTAGATTTTATTAGTATTTAATTTAAATCATATACTGGTTTTTATTCATTTAATATATATATATATATATATATATATATATATATATATATATATATATATATATATATATATAATATATATATATATATATATATATATAAATACACTTTAATATATTTTTTTTTTTCTACTATCTATTTAAAAATAATTATTTTCCTAACAAGTGCACCAAGTAATATTTTCCACGCGAAGGCAGGAAAATCACTTTTTACAGGGTTTTCCCATAATTGCACCCTTTAAAATCTTTATTTTTATAGATAGAAAAAAATAGTTTATATGAAAGTTGCAGGATTTTCATGAAGATTTTCATGGTGTAAGATAGAAAAACAAATGATGATCGGAAAATTAACAAATCACTATCAACTTCGTTATTTTAAATGGAACACCCTGTATATGATTGAAAATGCAAATTCTGCTAATCTTCCTCTTTTCAAATATATATAACTTATCTATGTCCGGATAAACGAGTTGCAAGTTATTTGGATTTAAAAACTGTTCTTATAAGCCATAGTTAGCCATGGATACAACCCAAAGTTTGGCAAAGTTAAGTCGCGTTAGCCTTGGTTCGTCCTGGAAACCAAACAAAAATATAAATATTTGACAGAAGTCAATTTTGGGTTGTATCCATGGCTAACTATGTTTTAAGAACAGATTTTAAATTCAAATAACTTGCAACTCGTTTATCCGAACATGATAAGTTATATATATTTAAAAGAGAATATTAGCAGAATTTGAATTTTCAATCAATACAGGGTGTTCCATTTAAAATAACGAAGTTGATAGTGATTTGTTAATTTTCCGATCATCATTTTTTTTACCTGAAAATCTTCATGAAAAATCCTGCAACTCATATAAACTATTTTTTTCTATCTATAAAAATAAAGATTTTAAAGGGGTGCGCAATTATACGGGAAAACCCTGTACATGCGTTAAAAACAATATTTTTTTACGAGCTTCAGATAAAAACAAAAATAAAACATTTTTTTCGGAAAATCCCTGATAAAACCTAAAAGAATTATAACAATTTACAACTATATAGTGGCAATAATATTAGAAAATTGAATTATTTCTTATTAATATTGATAACTAAAAAACAATTATTTCTTATTAATATTAAGAAGTAAAGAACAATTAACTATTGACATTTTGCATTGTATTTATGTCAAAACAGCTCTCTTTAAGATTCACACTTCTGTTTACAAGTTTTTTATTAATGTAAAACCTGAATGCAGTCAACATAATTATGTTTAAAATATAAAAAAAATTAGTGGAAACTAAATTTAAATTTGCATGCAAATGAATATAAGTTTAAAGAAAACGGCCTAAATTTGACGTTACAAATATTCAAGATGATGTGCTGGACGTCAGTTGAACCACATGTGTAACTGACATGAATAGACCACCGTTGCTGGATGCTTGGAAATATTTATATTTTTTTTATCTTGGGACAGTCCACGAAGGCTGATGCCTAAGTACTAACGTCCCGTGGGTGTCTTGAGTGTGTTGAGAGAGAGTTTGTTCACACGGAACTTAAATATTTGGGGATTGGGAGGAGAAGAAAAAACTTCTGCGGGCAGCAGGTTCCATAGTCTTGACACTCTAGGGATAAAGAAACGAAGAAAGCGGAAAGTTCGGGGCCTCTCTAACTGAACGGTAAAAGGATGCATAAAAGTTGCACTACGGGTTGCTCTGCCGGGAGCTGCCAGAGAAAAAATCTTACTGGCCAACTCCTCTGAGCAAAAGCCGTGAAAATACCTATAGAAGAGAGACAGATCCCCTACAGCTCGACGGTGGGCAAGAAGAGGAAGTCCTTCTGTAAGCGTGGGATCATTAATAAGACGAATGGCTCTTCTTTGAATGGAGTCCAGAATGCTAAGTGTTGTAGGGGACGCCATTCCCCATACATGAGAACAATATTTTAAAGAGGGTCTGATTTGGGATACATACAGAGTATACAGATTGGAAGAAGAGAAATACTTTCTGGCTCGAAAGAGGAATCCAAGCTTTTTTGAAGCTATGGATGTAATGTGCTTGTGTTGAGGTTATTCTCAAAAGTAACGCCGACAAGATTAAACGACTTTTTGTTCTGCAGAAATTGGCGGCTCATATGTAACGAATGAGCATTGGCAGACTTTTTCCGCGACAGCGAACATGACTGGGTTTTCGAGGCATTAAACTGAACAAGATTTTTGGCGCCCTAGTCCAAGATAAGTTTGAGGTCTTGTGAAAGAGATATCTGCTTTGACCTGCGCTTGTTTTCCAAATTGGTATTACATGGTGGCTTAAGTAATTGAATACTAGAGTGGAGGGTACTATCGTCAGCAAAACTATGAATGCTATATGCGTGAAATTCAATGAAATTTTCGAACTTGGTAATTGTTTAGAATTGCGGCTTCACCTATTTTTGGCGATAAAAAATCAAAAAAATTATATTATATGCATTTTTAAAAAGTTGAATGCATTATTAAGTGCAATTACTAGTGATTTGGTTCATATTCTATGACAAATTAATTAAAAAAAAATGTCAAAAATATCAATTTTTTAATTTTTTAAAAAACAAAAAAATAATGGAAGAGTTAACACTTTTTTTTTAATTCTTCTATTTTTGATGAACTCTAAAAATAAAAATATTTGACAACTAAAGAAAAATAATTTGTAAATTTTGCAAATTTTTAAAAAATTATAAAAAAATCGAATAATGAATTGGTTCCAATTGTTCTATTCAATAAACATTTGGAAAAAATAAAAGTTTTTAAGAAAATAAAATTTAAAAAAAATTGAGCAAAAACAAAAAAATAAATTTTAAGCCTTTCAAATTAAATTTACTCTGACGAAATCAAATTATTGAAAACATTTTCAGTTATATTCGTTAATGCGCCGAAAAGTAGAACAAAAAAAAACTTGTCGATAACTCAATTTTTCAAATTTTTATGCCCAGAAGTCGGTGGAGCCGCGATTTTAAACCATTACCTCGAACTGTAAAAAACTGTATCTATCATTCTAAACTTTCATTTCTTTTTTACTAACGGCGCAATATTCTTTATACTGTTGTTTGCATAACAACAAAGTAATAAAAATACGCATTAAGTCATAGTTCAACAAAAGCTAATGTAAAAAATCAATTTGCATTTCATCAGTCATTCATACTTTTTTATGATCATTAATAATTCAGTTTGGATAACCGATCACCCGACTGCGCAATTATAAACTTCTCGGAAAACTGACCTAACTTGTTTGCCAAAAATTCGTTGCAAAATATCTAAAAATTTGAATAAATTGATTTATATACAAAGTCAAAATAGAAATGTTGGCAAACTTCAAATATGTTGACCGTATGTAGGAACACCTACGTTATATCAAAATAAAAAATCTACAATACGAGGGAGGTTTAAAATTTACTCAGAATTTTATTCTTCGTATCCCAGTTATTAGAAATTTCCGTGTTTAATAGGTTTCTTGCAGATATATATTTTTTATTTACTAAAAATAACGCTTCATACGTAAATGACACTTCTTCCAAATAGTTTTCCAATTCGAAATTTTACAGTTCTTCTTCTTGCCGTCTAGATTTACTACCGGAGGCAGCGCAGCCTCTTGGGCTTTTTGCGTAATCTCCCATTATCTTAAGGCTGTTTCTTCCCCCTCGTAGCATATTCTGCCAACTGGGGCCCCATTGTATGAGCCTATTTTTTGTAGGTGTCCTCTTAGATTATCGTGCCCTGTTAGCAGCCCTACTGTTATGCGAAGTATTTTTCTACTTTGTTTGAATAATTCTTCCTTCGTTCTTTTGGATGAACCCCTTATTAAGCTTTTTTCATGTCTTATTCTAATAGGCTTCCCTAGTATTCCTCTTGTTTGTTTCGGATCCATTCCCTGGTTTGCCCTCGTGCTGCGGTTTTGGTCACTCCAAGAGCAGGTTATTCTAGATCTCTTAACTTAAACATCAAATGGGCTATGGGTGATTTGGTCAGCGTACTCCAAACTGAGCTCACAGGAATAATGATAGCTGCAAAAGAAACATCACTGGTAAACAGTGATGTTAGACGTACCAATTTGTTGGTATACGTACCATTTTTCAGAGTCTTGTACCATGTACCAAGTAAACGTTGTGCTGGTATGCAAAAATACCAACTTTAAACATTGTCCAAGAATTAACATTAAGGGTATACGAATACTCAGCGCCAACCTGCTTACACGGCCATTTACAACTTTTTTAGACGTTAGTTTTATAGAAATTGATCACAGCGTCATCTATTATCACCCAAAGATGCATCATAAAACTGACCTACGTAGTGTATCTACAGAGATTGTATCTTTCATGAAGATTAGAGATAAGAAGGACCATATCCGAGTTACAAAAGTGGCCCTTAAATTGCAGTAAATTAAGATGGCGTTGGTGTTCCAGACGACCGTTTTTAAACTACACTTTATTATACCCTCCGCTATACCAGCTCCTCGTTATTTAATGCTATTCTGGGGCCACTTTTTGGGCCAAACAGCCATAACAGATGGTCCTCTTTATTTTTGGTCCCCATGATGAGATATCGTACCAGTTTTTTTTCTCAAATACAAGCTTTTAGCGACATCTGTATCAGGTTTATTAAGTCACTGTCTAACATCACTGCTGGTAAAGTCGTGCTTATCCTTACGGATCGCAGACAGACACTACTAGCCCTACGGAGACCACGCTACACCTCGGGTCTGGTACTAGAATGTCACCGTGCCCTTGTGGACGCTTCCAGAATGAATGTGGTCACTCTTTGCTGAACCAAAGGACACGCACACTTCAAGGCAACTGCAATCGGCAACCGGGCAATCCGCAACCGCATCGCTAACTCGTTGGCCAGGAAGGCTGCCGGGACAAAACCTTTTGGACCCGAACCTTTCGTAGGTCTGACAGGGTCTACGATGAGGGACCTAATTAAAAAAAAACTCTCATAAGCAGTTTACAACACGATGGGATAAAACAGTAATCTGTAACTTTTATAGGGAGTTACTGAACTATCCTGACAGAGATACAGCTAAACATTACTTGGCAATACCTAGGGCGAGCCTTCGTCTAATCAAGGACGTTCTTACTGGACATCTGCGAAAACACCTCTTTAGAATGGGTATAAATGACACACCTCTGTGTAGAGGTTGTGAGCAGGAGACGAGACGGTGGAGCACATCCTTTGTGACTGTTCTGCACACTCGTCAAGAAAAGATCCATGCTAGGCGAGTATTGGCTTTTTTTGGCCGACATTAAAGAAATTCCCTCGGCGACGTTCTCACTCACTTTAAATCAGTGGGATGGGCGGCGTACTGAGTGAGGAGTCCCCTTTAGGAGGTAGCACAACGGGCCTACTGAAGCCTAGGTGCAGTGATGTTTATCACCCTCCGCACTTTCAGATACAGATACAGAGCCGGTTCTGGTCCAAAGTATGGTGTGTATGACAGGAATCATCCACACCATAGCTGCTTGCTAGCTCATTTGCCTTTTCGTTTTCTTCTATTCCTGAATGTCCTGGTACCCACAGGAGAGTTACCCTGTTGCGTTCTTCTAGGACTTCCAGTTCTTGACGTTGTCATGTCAGCTTGAATGTTACCTTGAGGTTTATTATCTAAAGTGACAGACAGATATGTCATTTCCATTTAGAAGCTTAATTCAATTGCTGTTGATCAAGTCAGATTAAAATAGTTATTTTCCTAACAAGTGCGCAAAGTGATACTTTTCCGCACGCGACTGCCGTTCGGGCAAGCAGTCAAGTGCGGAAAAGTCACTTTACGCAAGCGTTAGGAACAAAATTTTTCCTACGAGCGTCAGATAATACCAATATTAAAGCAATGATTATTTTTTAAATTATGTTTAATCTGAAAGACTACTACAACATATTTATAAATGGGAATTATTTGTTGATAACATTTACAACAAAAGAACAGTTATTAGCATATTGTAAATTAATTGCAGAACCTGTAATTTTATTTAGCGGGTGGCTTATGGAAGCGCTTATTGTACGGCTTGATGAAGGTGACTTAGTTCAGGAGGAGTTGTTCATGGTCAATATTTTATTCGACATATCCTTTTTCTGATTTGTGGATTCATCAATGTAGCTCTCAGCTGCAGCCGTTGATTTCCAGCCCCCAAGTCACTTGACATTGGTAATTCCTTCTCCAGAATCCGCTAACATAGTCGTAGAGGATCGACGAAAACTATGTCCAGTGTACTCTTTTGGATTTTTGAATTTTAGGTATGCAGCAATGTCTGAAGGCATTTTACCTTTTGAATTTATTCCCACACATTTCGTACTGCATGCTCCTTGTTTATACTGGACAAAAAAACGTCTGTGTGGGGTATGTGGTTTTCGCAAATTTGCATATTTACGGTACAATTGCAGATAAAGTCCGTTATTTGTTTCATCGGACACTACAAAGATTCTGGAAGTGTTATTTTTACTGTCAGGAATTTTCACCACTATCAAATTTTCATTATCCTGTATGTCATCAATCATTATTTTTGTAAGTTCATCTCTCCTACAAGCACCGGCTAATCCAAAAATTGTAGCAACTTTTATTAGAAGGTAAATATTATCAGGTGCTTCTTTCATGAATCTTGAAACTTCTTCTTTGCTGAAACGTTTTGGTGTTTAAGTAGTGATGTTAGCTTGAAATATGAACTTAGAACTATAGAACTATTAAATCAAGGTTCCTTTTCACTTTGAGGACACATTTTAACATAGAGTACTTACTCCATAAAGTATTAAATTCTTAAGATCTGTTAATTTGTTTACGTTTTTCTAAAACAAAAACTAAAAGATCACTATATCAAACACACTACCTACAATCTGGCATTGCGTTAATTCCAGTCCTTGGGTTCGTTGAAAATTGTAGTAAAATACAAAAAAATTGAGCTTAATTCCGGTTTATTTTAAATCTCCCTGGTATATATCTTTATTATATCTCACTATTAAACATCATTATAAATTTAAGTTGTTTGATAAAACCCATTTTGTCTCCAAAAATACATAAAAGATATCTACGGGTGTAACATAAAGGTTGAAAGTAAATTAAACTAGCTATACGAGTATTGATTTTTAGGTTACAGGATGTTAAAAATTTAAAAAACAATCGTTTTAGTGTAATAACTTTTAAAGGCTACAAAAAGTAGAACGAAATTTTAGCCAGAGCTGGGGAATTTAGTTCGTTAACAGTAAAAAAATACATTTAAACAATTTTCTATTTTTAGACATAATTTTCAATACTTTAATATTATAGTATTTAAATTTATTCTAAAAGTGTTAAAACAGTTGTTAAAAATTTTTAAATTAAAAAACCATAAAAAGGTACAAAACATTTCACCTTGTTTACACATACACTAAGGACTATAAACAATTTTAAGCCTTTTTAAGATCAAGAACACTTATGTAAAATGAGTCAAGTTCCTATTCAAAAATCTCGGCCTCTAATTTTAAGAATTATAGTCACAATTTAATAAACACTAATCACTAATAGCCCAGTAACTGAAGACCAAAAAGTACCCAAAGCTGTAAATAAATCTTACAGTTTTTCATTGCCTTCTAATCTTAGGTCTCGCGGATGCTTTCAGTGAGAGTTTAACCCGCGAAATCCCTCAAAGTAAATAGTTTCCCTTGAATATCTGCAAAATGAAAATTTTGTTCAGAAAAAAAATCCTCGAAATCTGCAAAAATGGTCCCCCTTTTTTTTGCAACACCAATATTTTCAAACCAAAATAAATCACTAGGGGTGTGGTGTGAGTCTGTGGTATTTTCTGATTTTTGAAAAATTAGTTGACTTTATTAAAAAGAAAAACGCACATTTAGAAATTAAACACTCTAAGCTTTCATATGATGTGCATTGAAAAGCATTTCAATTGATAATGAGTTTTTGATTCTCGTTTATTCTACAGATTTTATAGAACTCCAGAAACGGCTAAAAAATGCAGATGGACAAAACAATTTTTTATCAAAACGCAAGAAAGATGGTAAAGGAAATTTTCTGGGATCATTGAACACTTTCTAAGGTCTGATTATAAAAAAGAAATGTTAATAACAAACCATGTTTTCAAAAAATATCAATAAATTAATGAGATACTCTCAAAATGTTGTGAAAAAAAAACTTGACCGCTTTTTTTAATATTCTAGAAAAATCAGAATGGACCCAAACTCATATGCAATGATTGGTGCGGGTTTTCCCATTCCGATAAACTTTGAATGATTAAAAAATATACATTATTGTTCGAGTAATGGAATAATTCGTCCGCCCGCTTATAAGTGAATACATGAAGATAGCGGCATTCTAGCGGTAGAGCGGCAGCTGAAATGAAGGGGACTTTGGGTCCGTTATCTCGAAAATTATCGATTTTTTAAAAAAAATTATAGGAACCATTTTTGTAGATTACAAGGCAGTCTTCATTTTTTGTCCTAATAAAAATTCTCCAATTCGCATATTTTGGCAGATATTAGCGAGAAACCCATTTTTCGGGCCTTGAGGACCATTTACAGCCATTTACCACCTGTTAATGTTGATAAACTTTTTTTCGCTCGCAAGCATCCCCAAAGACCTAAGAATTGCGTTGCAAGGGAAAACTGTACATATTTATTTACAGCTTTGTCCTTCATTTACTGGACTATAAAATAAGAAGGTTTTTATCAATCCAAAAAATTTCTGCAACCACAAAATAAAATCACACAAGGCAAAACAATCAAAATTAATACGGCGCAAACAACAACGAAACATGTAATTCGCGTAGAAGGGGTTGATGACACGACCGCACAGCGCGGGTATGGGCCGCGCGTCCTTGAAAAGGAAGCTCGACTCTGGTCCAAAGTATAATGTGTTGCTACCTACACACTGATTTTTCTACAAAATTTCGTGGAATTTTGTTACTGCGCAGAATCATAAGGGCACCTTAATGACAGATATTTGTACAGTGGGCCGGACATTTTTTGATCGATTAGACCATATCATTGGGCTTCCATAAACCTTCAAACTTCCTTGATGCACACACTAAAGGTTGTCTTGTCTAGTTTTAGTAATATGCCTCGGACTTTCATCAGCCTCCCATTCTGTCAGCAACAACGAACACAAGTGTCAGATTTAGATGCCTTAACTCTTTATTTTCGGGAATTACCAACCGTTTTTACTCAATTCCCAAACACGCTCAGTGTTTATTATTTATGTTTTAAATTACGGAAAATTTAAACAGTTTACACTGGTCTCGGTAATAAAACATAATGGTTATAACAACCTATCAATAACCAAGTGTTATTTACAGTTCTTTGGCATGACTCAGTTTTAATGTTCAAATTTAAAGTTTTTTAACAATAATGTTTTAGCTGTAATAAACAAAATCTGTCTAGTAGCTTGTATTACTTATTTATTTGATCTTTAATCGCCTTTCTCATGTACTTGCCTCTCTTACAAAAATTGTATTTAGATTTCTTGTTCAATTTGGAAGATAAGTGTTTTCTTGAGATTTTTCTGCAATGCGTCGTTTAAAAATAACAACAATTTTATTGATAAAAAAATACTTTACGACATCTGCATGTAATGAAAAACAACAACTTACAACCAGAGCTGTCGGTATTAAATTACTTTCCGAAAAAGGTAATTGTGGGTTTTTCATTAGGAAAAATGTAATCGTAATTGGTAATTAATTTTTACGAATTCAAGTAATTCAATTACTTAGAAAGTATTTCGATTACTTATAAAGTAATTCAATTACTACGAACAATGCAATTACCTTGCTTTATGGAAAAGCTGCCGGAATTTGGGCCAGCCAGAAAGAGCATCTTGAAACACGGCTCGAGTGGCCGCTTCAAATCCGGCGAACATCGCGCCGCCTTTGCGCTGATTTAGTATTTTCGATTGATGCTTACCGCCACCGTTGTTATACTTTTTTTGTGGAAAATATATTAATGTTTGGGGTAGAATAATTTTTTTATTTTAGAGTCATTTAATGTTAAACTTGCCGAGAAAGCAGTTTGAATAGTGTGACGTGCGCGTAAGATGCATATTACTATAAATATTTTATTTGTTTAGTGTATCGTGTTTAATATATGTGGTAATTTAAATATAATTGCTAAAATATTAAAAAATTACTAGTTTTAAATTTGGGTTGAATTACTTTCAAAAAACATGCTAGGAATTGGTAATGAAAATTGAATTACTTTTAAAGTAATTGCACAGCTTGTTAATATACAACAATAAAAAATAATATCTAGGCCCACGGTAATTCAAACTTGTTTCGGCCTGATGCACGCAGTGTGTATATTACACGAAAGGTTTCAGCATGCGATAAATTCGTTGTCCTTCCACATAAAGGTATGAGATTTGATGTGTAAACTTACATAAGTATTCTAATTATCGGTGAAAAATTAAAAGAAAGTTATGAAGTAAAACCTCCCAAAAAAGAAATTTTGGGAAAATTTTGACATTCTAAAGGCAGGCCCCAAACAATATCATTTTAGCTATTTAGAGTTTATTGGGACCCGGTTTAAGTTAAAAGATTAGAATTTACTTAGCAGAATTGGTCATTAAGCAATGAAATGCACATTTTATCTATCAGCCCAAACCGATCTATTCAGTCAATAAAATTAAATTCGGGGAATGCCACCCATATAAATGTTTAAAAACTGATATTAGGAGAAAAATTACCACTTTTCCTTTTTCTCCATTCTTGAACTCAAAAAAAAGAGATCCCAAAAAACACTTATGCGAAATAAGAGTCAAGTTCCTAAATATTTCATCTTCCTAAAGTACTGAGATCTAAAAGATCTTCTAGATATAGAAGATCTTAGACAAAGTTGTTTTTTGACTTGGAAAGTTTTTTACTGATCTTTCGTATTAATGAAAAAAGAAAGGTTCACATATCAATAAGAAAATCCCTGTACAGGATGGCGCATTTTAGTTGTATTTACGGTTGAGAAACCAAAGGGTTTTAAAAGAAATTTAAATGTATTTAAATTTCAGGGCTAACTCGATTCATTTTGGAGATACAGGACGTTTTTTGGATTTTAGTCCATTTTACGGGGTCTATATTATATAGGATGTCCCATTAAAAACCCCAAGTTTTCTCAGTTTATATAAAGTTGAAAATCCACTAACCTTCCCCCCTATTCCTCCTCCTTTTGCACAGACTCTGATCTTCCCCCCTATTGGTTTTATATTTCAAACATCTTTTAAAAAATTGTTTTTAATTTATTTACACCTTTTTCCTTTAATTGCAAACCATTATTTTAAATAGTTTTATAAACAAAATGGCTGCTGCCTTTGAAAACCTTTTAAAAGGGGTTTAAAAAAAAAATACAAGGTTTTTAGGGGTGTTTTAAAATAATTACTAATATATAAATCAAAAACTGTACAAAGGAAATAGTAAAATGAGGTTAGTTTGACTTTAAATTTTGATGATGAATATCTCGAAAACAAAATGTTGTTTAAAATCGGAGAAGAGGCAACTTTCGAGACAATTAACAAATCCACAAAATATTGCCATTTAAAGTTTATCTCCATCTCTACTAATAACCGAAATAAAGGACCCTCGTAAAATCGACAAAAATTCAAAACCGCCCTGTATCTCCAAAATTTAATTGAGTTAGCCTTGAAATGGGGTTTTTTCAACACCCTGTGACCAAAAATTGCCCTGTAAAGTGTCCCCATTAAAACCTCATCGTGGGATCGAAATTGAAACGATATATTCGCGATTTTAATTTTTTTATGTCTCTAGTTGAATAATAGATGTAACAAAATAAATTTTATATTCACATTGCTACTTTTTCTGTTCTATAAGTCTTATGAGTTTTAAACATTGACGTTTCTACTTTGAGCTGCCATCATCAACTTTGTTTCTTTAATACGGTTCTGGATTTTTTAAGTTTCTAAGATCCCAAAACCAATGATGCATCGCACTTATTCAAAAAAATTATATTAATGGCAATTTCCATAGGAAATCATGTGTTAAAGAGAGACAGATAATAGTTTTTTGGGGGGGAAAACAATAATATGGTCGAATAACTGATCATTTGGTTGGGATTTAAACTCAAAAAAACCGTAATAAAAATCCAGGAAAATTTTTTCAAAAACCCAAAATTAATGATGAGCTCATGCAAAAAAATTGGTGTGTAAATCTAATAACACTGTCTCGTAAACGAAAGGTAGAATGAGAACGTACATTTATTGTTATATCCCATTCAAATAAAATTTTTTAAAAAAAAAAAATAAATCGTAATATTCGGTTTTTCAAAATTCTTCGGAAGTATTCGAACTTTTTAAACTTTTAAGGTGGCTTTTTGATTAGAATCAAATTGCGCAACTTTGCCTTCATTTAATTGACCTCGTATCTGTTCAAGTTTCCGAGATTCCAATAATGAGTCTCGAATTTGGGACATCCTGTACGTACTTTATTAAACTTTTTTCTTTCTGAGAAAAAAAAAACATTTTAATTATTGAATTGCTGTATCAATATCAATTCATTTTTCAAACACTAAAATATTAAACCATTTCCTTGCGGATAACAGATATTTTATCAAACCCGCAGGGCTCCGGGGTTTCCCTCTATTTTTTTGGTTCTCAAAATATTAAAGTTCAACCAGAAAAGCAACCGGCAATTAAAAATAAATAATCTAAAACACATTATCTGCCTTTTTTTTAATATGAACTGTTGGGCGATATAAACCATAAGTTAGTTTCCACTGTTCACTTAAGGGCCGTTTTCGGATTTATTTTCTGTTTCAGATTTTGACGTGTTAACAGCTGATGCTAATTTTTTCTTTATTTTTGGAATTTTAGCCTCTTTTAGTGCTTTTTGATAGTTTGTAAATTTTTTGGTGTTTCTTAATTTTTTTATATATAGTTTTGAACATCATACATGTATTGAACTTTATTTATTTCAGAAATTATTTATTTCTGAAAAAGTAAGTTATATTTTTCAACATGAGAAACAGTTTTATTAATTTTATTTTTATATTTTTGGGATTTAAATATGGATGATCATGATTACTGTATCTCCGGACTTTCAAAGGGAATGTTGAGGAATGGTAATTTTAAATAACATCTTATATATTTATGATCCCGGGACAGTGGAAGTTAGAGTATACTGTTAGATTAATCACCATGTTTTTAATTATGGTTTTTTAAAAAATTAGCAAACCATTTTGCTTGGGGTGTTATATTAAGGTACTGTTTTTGGGTTTTAAAAATGAAATGATTTTTTAGGAATAAACTTTAATCTTCTACATGGTAATAAATTTTTAAAATGTAAAAAATGTTTTTTAACTATTTTTAGAAAACTGTGATTTAAGCCCTCTTCAAGTGTTATATTCATAAGACAAATGCATTTTAAAAAATGTATTTAAAATAACATTTTTATGTTAAATTGGGTATGTAAAATTTTTTTTAGACTTTAGCTCAACCAAAACTAAATGCAAGGTGTGGGTGGGGCGAGACTCTCTTTTGCCGTTTTATATTCCATTTTCGAAAGTAGGTTTTTCCCCTCAATAGATTAGTGGATAAGGATGGATATAAACTCCTAAGCAGGTTTTATCTTTCCTGTGAATACTAACTAAATACAAAAAAAAAGCTCATACCAAACATATATTTTAAACTTTAAGTAATGAGACAGTTTATAAGCTTTTGAAAGGTCACGACCGGTAGAAGCTGTATCTGCATAACACTAACAATTTAAATCCCCAAGATCTGAAAGGTAAGGGGAGAGAGCAAAGAAACTGTATTTATCTGTAAATGTGGTTATTAAGTTGTAATTGTAAATATTTAGATACAAATAAGCATTATTTAAATCGGAATTGGAATTGGGAAGCCTGGATCTGGTTCAATCAGAATGCATTTATACTTTTTAAATATTTTTTAAAAAAATCTTTTGGGTTTTTTTGGGTTAGTTTTGGGTTTGGGTTTAGATTACCGTTTTATTATTTAAAAATAACCTCAACAGCTTTAAATTTAGGGTGAAAAAAATATTTTTGCCAAAATCACTTTTTTTTGCATTTGGGTTTTTTTCACAAAAAAAAAGGGAAAAAAAAATAATTCCACAACCAATTTATTGGAAAAAAAATTCATCTCTAATTTCATATTTAGTGCTTGAGGGTTTCTACTGAACTTTTTGTTTAGCTTCACAAATACCACCTTAGGTCTAAATATTACTTTTATGTTTGTATCCCCCTCTGAAAGAAAAGATTTTTCCCCCAAAACATTCAACATTCATAAAGAAATAAGTTTTTTTGGTTTTTCTTCAACTAATAAAAATTTTGAAATCAAAAAAATGTAAAATTTGTTTTCTTTATGTTTCCGTACTTTAGTTTTTATAATATTTTTATTGCATTAAGTTAACAATATAATTATGTTTTGTTTGTATAATTACATTTTGTTACCAAGCAAAACACAATCGTCTTCGTGAAACCATAAATGGAGTCAAAAAAAGTCTTTATAGACTATTGAAAAGTATGGACTTTTCTTATAAAGGATAATAACGCCAAAGCATTGAGGGAAAAAATGTTCCCCCTTTACAAAAGAAGACAATTTCTTAAAAACTATATAATGAAGAACTCGGTCCAGCCAAAGAACCTATGTTTTCCTGTTATTATTTATATATTTAAAAATTTTACTCAACCTTTTGGGACTTGTAGGAAAAATTTTTTTGTCAAAACATTAATAAATTTTTTGTTAAAATAAACCATTATTAATTAAATTTGTATTTAATTTTACATCTAACTGTCTCTTTCTCCCCTCCCCCACCTACCCAGGCACACTTTTCTTTAATTTCTATTTTACAGGTGGCAACCAGCTGTGGTTGGTGCCTTCTGTTTTGGGGGTTTAAAAATACTCAATATTGGCCAAAAATAACTTAAGACTAAGAAGGCGGAAAAGCTATACTTTAGCCGCAGAGTCAAAACAATTTTATTCATAATATGGTGTAACACCTTTTTTTCTTTAAGCAAAGAACAACATAATGTCGACTATATAAAAAAAAAATGTGGGATGACAAAATATTTTAATCAAGTAAACCTTAATCCGACCCTGAACAAAGAAATATTTAGTAACTAATAATGACACATCATAGTCCGCCATGATTAATTTACGCTTTAAATTCAAATCTTAGCGGGAAATAATTTATATGTAATTTTGAATTGTGTAATTAATTTAAAAATTTTTTACTGCTCGAGTTCCAAAACTTACGGGGTTTCGATCATTTTCACATACAAAAAATATAAGTGCAGTTCAAGTATTGATTTGAATTGTTTTGCTATAATTCCTGCTGCGTCAAAATGTATACCCCATTGAGGTGCTAGAAAAACTGTTTCGAGATAAATGCACTTTAAAGGATCTGAAATTTTTTCTTATAGAAAATGTTTTTACATTTTATCCCAATTATAGTATCTTTTAATAAAAAGGGGCAATCAATATACTAAGCTTAAAAAGAATCCACTATAACAAGTGGGGTAGCCGTAGCTTGCGCCATCTACAGCAACATCAAAGCATGGACAAACTTGAATTTTCGCCTCAAAGAACCCCCCCAAACCCCCCTTTTTACCCTATGTCATTTGGTTAAGAAATTATTAGGAAAAAACAAAAAAAAAATTAAGTTTGACACCCTGTATCTTGGTTAAATTTCTTTGGGATAAGGTAAGTTTACGTTAATTGCATTATTTCGACCCAAGACTCTGTTGCTCTGTGTCATGTCCACCCTCTGGGACACCCTGTATATTGTTTATTTGTTTTGCTTTAAAATCTTAAAAATATCTTACTGAAATTTAATATAAATTAGGTCTAATTTTTTAAATTTAATCATATATCAAAAAAAAAAGAATTCAAGAAAAGGACCAAAAATAAGAATTAAAGAAAATGACCCCAAAAAAATAAATTTCAACAAAAATTAATTCCCCAATTTTAGACATTTCCGCTGAACTTTTTAAAAATTAATTTTTTTTTAAAAAATTTAAAACCCCCAAGGGTTTTCATTTAGTTTTTTTTAAAGAAAATTTTTCAGAGGGGGGGATCAATAGGCTCAAAAAACAAAAAGTTCAGTGTGTCCCATTTCAGTGGTTTTTTTTTTTTGGGCGTTATATTATTTGTTTAAGATCATATAAATTCTAGAAAGTTTATGCCAGTTTTTGAATTGGGCTTGCCCCATACCTTTAAAAAGTCAAATTTTAAGTAAACAATTCTTTAAAAGCTATAACTGGAAAATGAATTGGCGGATTTTAATGAGTGTTTTATATTCGGAAAATCAAATCATGGATTTTTTATTCAACACTTTTCGATAGGTTATTATTTTAGAAAAGTACCGGGGAAACAAAAAGGTAAATTATTGAACAAAAAGGGGCCATATGTGTGTGTGTTGTTTTAAAAAAGGCAAAAGTTTTGTTTGACTTATAAACGTTTTATGACAATGACATTATTCCTTTGTTTCTATAAAAACGTATCGCTGCTATAGATAAAATTTTTCGGGGTTTTAATTTAGCAATGGACTTGGGGGGTTTTAAGTTAACAACGGTTTGAATGTTTGATAAAACGTCATTGTCAGTGTTATTTTAATGATTTTGGGCAACCTGTCAAAATTTGACATTTTGTAAAAAAATTTAAACCGTTGTTAACTTTTAACAATCAAGTCATTGCTAAATTTAACAACGCGATCATCACTCGGCCGTCAATGTATAAAGTAAACATTTTTTGTTTTTTGAAAAGGGGTGATTTTTGAAAATGGCAAAACTAGCTAAATCAACTAAAATTGTTTGGAGTTTTTGGGACGCCGAAATGTACAAAAAAAGAGTTTAAAACCTAAAAATTTTTACCTAAAACTTTTTTAAACAAGGGCGTTCTACCTAATGTTGCGGTAATTATGGATACCATATAAATTTGAAAGCTTTGTTGATCATTCCGTATATCATAATGTCCAACACCGTACTCTAGTTTATGTTTAAAAATGTTTACTTTAAGACGTTGTTGGATTCCCCTACCATTCAGACCAACCCCCCATAATAAGGGCCATTTTTCGAATAAGTTTACAGGCACTTAAACAGCATAAATTAACGAAAAAAATCTTTGGAATGGCAAATTTTTCAACTTGGCCATTTTAAAACAAACACAATATGTTTTTTGGCGTTTAATAATTTACCTATATTTGGGATTTCTAAATCAGCTCAGTTTTGATTTGTTGCTTATATCATAATTAACCTTGAAAAGTGCTTGGGACATAAAAACCCTAAATGAAATGAGCTTTGAATATGAAACACTGTTAAAATTTCGGGGATCTTTTAAGTTATAGCTTTTTAAAATTTGGGTTAAACCAAAATTGACTTTGGGGGTGAAATTCAGCAGACCTTAAATTTTCAAAACTAAATAACGTTTTGAGATATTGATGGGTGGCAACCCATTTTACGACAAAAATACCTAAATGGACATAAAAATTTTGTTTTGAAGCACTCTTTGATCCCCTTGTCCCATAAAAAAAATAATATTCATATTTACAAAAAATTTAATTTCCAATACAGCTTAGTAGAAGAAACGCGGTTTTAAACTTTGTTTCAGATATTCAAATTTAAATTTTTTAAAAAAAGTTAAACAGTTTGAAAATATCTAAAATTAAATGGTAAAATCTTTTTGTTGAGCAGTTATTCCCCAGTTCTTAATCCCCCTGTTTCGTCTTATTGAAATTCTAAAACAATTTTTCGCAATATCTAATTTCTCCTCCCGAACGGCAATAACATCCTCCCCAAATAATAACAATAATCAGTAGTTTTCTTTCCCAGCATGTGCTTTCAGCAGTAAACCCGTTCTCAAAGCTTCCATTAACATTTAAAAATCGGGTCTTAGAAGTTTGTTGGAATCGTAAAACCCCCATTTTGAACACTCTTTCTGCCTTCTGCATTTAAATCTGCTTTAAAGGGTTTCCCGGGCATTTCAAAAAATATCTTTTAAAAAGGGTTTATGGCCAATACACATAAAAGGAAAGAATAGTTGAAACATCATATTCCCACTAAATAATTTTCTTTCTGGCAGACAAAAAAACTTTGACTTTGTTGACGGAAGATTATGGTAAAAAAACTATATGCTAGTAAAAAAAAAATAAATTTCCAATTACTACTTTTAGAAAAAATTAACATTTTTCATTTAGGTCAAGAAAACTTAAAAAATTATTAAAAAAAAGTTAATTTTTTCCTTTCTGATCTTATTTCTTTTAAATTTTTTAAAAGAAACTACGGTAAATTTTAAAAAAATATACTAATTAATTTATAAGATTTTAGAATTGTTTAATAATTTTTGTATTATGAAGGATATTAAAACTAACTCTCCTAAAAAAGGGAAAATTTTTAAAAAACAGGTATACTTTTTGTCTAAAAATATAAATTATGGCTTTTGACGGACCACAATAACTAGATTTTATTACATAGTTAATGGGTAAACCATTTGTTTATAAGGGCAGGGGGGGGCAGGTTTTCTAAATATTAACCTTGGGGATATAAATTTTTGGCTAATATTTAGTGGCAGTGTTGAATAACCGTTTCACTGTTTGTTTCGAAAAAGTTGTTTGAGAATATAACACGTTGTGGAAACATATGCCATGAAAGCCCAAACAGGTTGACAAATGTGTATGAAACTTTAATCCCGTAGGGTCCCAGTTAAACAAGCTTTAAAAAACCTGTCCACTTTTTAAAAATCAATATCATCGATAGGATATTATTATTAATTTAAGAATTGAACCAAAAAAAAAAAACTGGGATTTCCCCCAAACTCACTTTTAGACAATGTGATTAGGACCTAATAAGAAGGGAAAATATATTGTCTTTATAAAAACAGGTTATTCCCACCTTTGGGTTAACTGAAAAAAATAGACGAAGACACAATATAAATATTAGCGTGCCACCTCATAGGTTGTTTTTTTAAAATGGTTTAAATAACCAAAATAGGCAAAAAAAAGTAGTAAAAATCGCGCAGATTACGCACCTTGGAGATTTAATTACCATTCAAGAAATTAAAAGGTGTATAGGTTAGAAAACAGATGCATAATTTACCTTGGTAAAAATGGTTTGATACGACTTGTCTCAAGGATGGTTGATTAGTCTAAAACTGTCAGACAGAAAGCACCTTCAAATAAAGAAAAACGCATTACATAACACACGCTGGTTCAGAAGACTGGTTTGTCCCAAACCTCGCTTGCTGTTGTCTGCAAGGAGATATTAAGGATTCTAGCTTGGATTATTATAAGGATACTGCAGAACTTTTGAAAACTGGTTTCAAATTATCTTTTAAAAAAATATTTCACATCACAGTGTTACTGTCATGGATAACATAGCTACCACAGCCGTCACTACCAGCACCAGCTTTATCAAGTTCAAAAACTGAAATCCAGGAATATTTGTTAGAAAATGATATTTATTTTGAATTCAGTTACAAAAAAATGCAACTTTTGGAAGTTCTAAATTCATATGCAATAAAAAAACAATATATTCGCTAGTCGCGCCACTTAGTAAGTTATCAAAATTCTATACACTGTCACTTTCTGGGTTTTGTCACTTTTTTTTAAGAATTCCTATCACTTAACAAAGTTCTAATGGTTTCATTCTTTGCATATAGACTTAATTTGTTCTATACTAACCTATTCCAATGCCTAATCTAACTTACATATAATAAAAATTAAAAATAAGCAACGTCTTGTTTTTGTCCCTTTGTATCTGTATATGGTCCTTTATTTTGGTTTATAATTCTGAAATACTCTGTATATATTAGGCTATTTTACTTAAAAATTCTCATGGGGTTTTATATTATAGTTTTATTATATTTTTGGAAAACCATAACCTTTTAAGGGTTGTACACAATACTGTGTATTTACGCTCCCAGGCCTATGAAAGTGATTTTCTTTTTAAGTGATGTTACCTGGTGTTTATGCTTTTCTATTTACTTTATATTACTTTACTAAGTTATATCATATCCTATTATTAATATTTCTATCTCTTGAAATCCTTTATTTTCTATAATTTTACCCTATTTCTGTTTTTGTCTTCTTGAATGTTAAATTTAATTATTGAATATATATATATATATATATATATATATATATATATATATATATATATATATATATATATATATATATATATATATATATATATATATATATATATAAAAACATATGTCTGGCTTTCAGAATTTTAGAATAACTATATAATATTATATTATAAGATGCAACTTTGATTTTTAATGGAACAATATGTATATTTTTTTGAATTTGGTTTCTAAGGATCATTCCTAATATCTAAAGTCTAAATTACTCTCTACCTATCTTTGCTAGTTTTTAAAGAAAATGTGATTAAGAGATGTCAACTACCGCACATTAGCCAAGTTTTATGGAAAACAAATAAATGATATAAAACATTATGTTTAATTTAATTTTTCTGAAGACTCTATCTGTAAGGTCATAATAAAACTACTTCCGGCTTTACCGGAAGTGCTGCGAATTGACTTTTCTAATAATGTTGCTTCAAAAATTTAAATGCAGCCCCTGTATGTTTTTTAAATTTGGATTCTACGGATCGTCCTGATATAAAATCTGTATAATATCTATACCTATCTTTGGTTTTTGAAAATGTGGTCCTTAGTCAGGACCGCGTATAATGGCGGTTATGGAAAAAACAAATAAATGTTAGAAAATTAATAAGCTAAAATGCTTCAGGCCATTCTCTTTGGAGCAATTTTGTTATTTTTAATAAAAGTTTTTTTTAGAGCCCTTAATTAAAAAATAATTTAGAAGTAAATTAAAATATTAAATGTTTTTAAAGTTTATTTGTTTCCCTCTCTTTGAAATTTTTCTCAAAAACTAATAAAGATAGTATACGATATTATACAGTTTTATATCAGGAATGACCCGTAGAATCAAATTTAAAATATACAGGGTGTTGCCATTTTAAATTTTTGGAAAAGTTAATTTTCATAGCCTTCCGGTAAAAATAGAGTAGTTTATTATGACCTCCACAGATAGAGTTTTCGAAAAAAATAAATTAAACATAATAATTTTTATAACATTATTTTGTTTCCCATGTCTGCATAATATGCAGTGGTTGGACATCTTTTAATCAGCATTTTCTCAAAAACTAGCAGAGATAGGTATAGGACATAATATACATTTTATTTCAGAAATAATTCGTGAATCAAATTTTAAAAAATAATACAGGGTATTTCATTTAAAAAATCAAAAGTTGATGTCGTTTCAGTTAAACCGGAAGTAATAGAACATGTTATAATACCCAAATGATATATTAAATCCTAAAATTTAAAAAAACCATATGTTTTTATTCAGAAAATATGAAAGGCTGGGTAGTGATTTCATTTGTGGTATATATATATATATATATATATATATATATATATATATATATATATATATATATATATATATATATATATATATATATATATATATATATATATATATATATATATATATATATATATATATATATATATATATATATATATATATATATATATATATATATATATATATATATATATATATATATATATAAATATAACTAGCAAGTTATATCATTGACATAATATTTCTTATTTTTCGAAACCACCTGCCATTGACTGAAAACAAGCATGCAATCCTTATTTTGATAATCCTAACCGCCCTGCCGATCCTGAGTCATCAGCACGCCAGGATCAATATCCGAAAATTCCTGCAGAGGAGAGTGGCAGGGCCACTATCGATTTAACAGGAGCACGAGCGTAACAAGAGGCGTGGCGCAGGACTCTTTCGGACCTACCCTACCTCAGTTGACATTCATTGATTTCCTAGGTAAAGCAATAGCTTGGCAAGGGATTCTGTTTTGCTACATTTGTAGACCGGCTGCGAAGTAGGAAAGTTTTGCGAGGTTTTTTTCGAAAGTGAAAGACTGTGAATTCAATTTGAAAATGTAACAGAAAGGGCAGGTTTAATGGTTTGAGTGTTCTATAGTATAACTATGTCTTATCTAAAGAGCAATGAGTAAAATTCACGCAGTCACACAAAAAACATAAATTTACATGCGATGTGTGAGGTATCCTTAATAAATATTTTTCCTCCAGACACTAATCTGGGAATGGAAAATAGAATGTTACATCACAGAAACTTCCCCAAAAAACGGGTCTAACATACTAAGGTTTACTAAAGTACCGACAAAAAGCCTCGTTGTTTTTCCCAATGTATTTTACTAAAAAAAAAATCATGGAAAAATTAAATTCCACCTTGGGCTTGATGTTACGTGACGTTTTTTCTGGATATAAAGTGGGCCTCTTGCATAAAATTTATTTTAATCTAAAAAACACGCAGGCGATTTAAAGTTTAGGTCTGGCCCTTTAAATTGATAATCAAGATTAAGCAGTTGCCGAGTTCAATATTAGTATTTTTTTCTTTTAGTAATAATGTGTTTGCATTTCAGAGCAAAATTATTCAAATCCATCGCGTTCTTTATTATTCCAATTAGGGATAAATCGGTTTAATGTCAGATAAATATGCAACAAAATAAAGTGATAATAAATAAGCCCGGTCAAAATCTATCGAATAACAAAGACTACATTTTACACAAAACAGGTTGAGGCTCAAAACTGTTCATTATCTTTTAAGCTTGTGTTAATGATCAGATTAATAGCTCCGGTAGCCTCCTTCGATCAGGCTCAGTAAGCTGATAAAAAGCCGTTGTTGGCTTGCATCAGGTGTCTATCGGCTCAAATTTTGTAACGTATTTTCCGGCCACCTGGTATATTCTTTGTTTATTTAAACGCATTTAAAAGTATTTGATGAGTCAATGTCGTTCTTAGTAATATATTATTTCTAAATTTAACTAATATAATCGAGAAATCTTTAGGGTCGATCAGTTGGCCCCCCTATATCAAATTTTAATTTTTTCTACATGTCAAATTTGCACATTTGCACAATTTTGCACAGGCAATATTAATTTTTGCACACCTGCGCAGAGGCAGCAGCAGCTGTGACGTTGTGGGAGAGGCCAACTTAAAGCCACCCCACCACACCCACCTATTTTTACTTTTATGTCAATCAGAAAGCTTGATTTTACTGTTTTGCAACCATTGGCGATTTTTGCACAAGTGCCCTAAAAGTATAATCTTATAAAATATATCAGGTAGCCCCCACCCAAGTTTTTAACTTTGATTATATTAAATGATAGATTGATTTTGCACAATCATTGGCAATTTTTGCACAAGTGCTCAAAAGATATAACGCTTATAATTATATGTCGCATCCCTCCCCAACCCAAAGTATTTTATCTTTAATTATATCCGTCGTATATTAATTTTTGCACAATTTTGCTAACCATTGGTGCTTTTGTACAATTGCCCTAAAAAATTATGATGCTTATAAAGGCATATAATCAGTAGCCCCCAAAAAGTATTTAACTGAATTACTTACCAAATGATAAGCTTGATTTTTGTACAACCATTGGCGATTTTCACAAGTGTCGCAAAAAGAAGTATGACGCTTTAATTTTTAACATTTTTATTGAGCCGTTAAATATGGAGACTAAAACCTTTGAACTCAACATTTCCTTGGACATTATTAAAAACAATTATTATTAATGAAAACACGTACTTAGTGAGAGGAATAATTGGTTATATAGGGCCACAAAAAAGGAGTCGGTCATTTTATTTGTTACTGTCTTCGCCATATTGTAATAAGTGGGAGAAATTTGATAAGCAGGAACACTAAAAGCGACCGTGTTCAGTAAAGTTGTCAGAGTTCAAATGTTTTGTATACTTTGTAAAATATAATAAAGAAGATTTTTACATATTAAAAATAACCAAAGATATTTTTTATTTTTGCTTAAAAAGAATGAATTAATATTAAAATGCTATATCATATCACAGTGTGTAATCCCCTTTTCAAGGATACACACACCCTAATAGTTATTGTTATTAATAATAAAATTTTCTTGAAATTTTGGTAGTAATTGTAATGTTAAAAAAAAAATAAAGTAGTTGGCATTTTATTAAGCATTGGCGTGCTCTGTTGGGGGCTGGGGGAAGGGTAAAACTTTTTTGGTAAAATGATATTAGGGCTTACTTTAAATCTATAACTTTCCCAATATCAGATCAGTTCAGTCAAGTTTACTATATCAACTAATAACAAAACTACTAAAGTTTAAAACAAATCACATTATTAATAATTGAGATATTAGGTGGCTTTTTGAAAAAGTATTTAAGGGCATGAGATTTTTAAATATGAATTAATGAAATAATTTTTGGAGATGCTAACTTTAAATCCTGATAGAAAAAGTTATCACAAAATAAACACTTTTTCAAAAAGTTTTTACCTCCCTTCCCCGCCATACAATTACCACCAAAATTTTAAAGAAAATCACATTACTAGCCTTTGAGATATGTATGGTGTATTTATGGCCAGGACACTATTATGTACGTGTTAATGTAAATCTTATACTTACAAACTTTTGGGATGAATAAATTATGTAATTAAATGACCCAAAGAAGTCAATTATTCACATAATATCGTATTAATAATGCAAATGCATGTATATAAAGTTAAGAATAATTGGTTTCTTTAAAAAACCTAAACATTTGCAACAAATCAGAAATATTTTATATAAACTATCAGCGATTTGCTTCTGATTTTTAATTTTTCGTGCAAATGCTTTATGTTTTGGTTTTTATACTAAAAGTTTAACAGCAACAAATCTATTCTGTTTTTATCAATAAGAATAATGCGTAATAAAGTTGGTTGGATATTAACAATGCGGTTGTGTTTAGAAGACCCAGCTATCCTTTGGCATGACCAAAGTTTAAAAAAGAGTTATCATTCAGAGAATGCGGATAAATTTTAGTCATACCTCTTTTGGGGCACTTATTGCAAAAGCATAATAGTTGTGCAAAAATCAATCTATCATTTGATATAATTAAAGCTAAAATATTTTGGGTGGGGGAGGGGCTACGGCAATATTTATAAACGTTATATCTTTTGGGGCATTTGTGAAAAAAAAATTGCCAGTGGTTGTGCAAAATTGTGCAAAAATCAATCTATCATTTGATATAATCAAAGTGAAAAAAACTTACAGGTGGAGGGCTACGGATAAATTTACATAAGCAGCTATACCTCTTTTGGGCACTGGTGCAAAAATCGCCAATGGTTGTGCAAAAATTGTACAAAAAATCAAGCTTTCGATTTAGTAAAAAAAGTAAAAAATAAGTGGGGCTGGTAGTTATTTCCCCACAGTACATAGTCACAGTTTCTCTTGCGCAGAGTGTGCAAAAATTAAATTGCCCGTGCAAAGAAATTGTGCAAAATGTGTGCAAAATTCACACGTAGAAAAAAATTGAAATTTATTAGTGGGGCCAACAATCGACCCAATCTTCCGTTTCAGGGAACAGGAAACAGCTTATCTCAATATGTTGTTTAAAATTATTTTATATTCACTTATCCGAAAGGTCTTCCCCCATATTTGAGTATGGAATTTGCCTTTATTCACATTAAAAAACCTTCAAAATATCAACTTTTTCCTTCGCCTGTAATAAAAGAACAATTAATTTCGGCCAAAAACCAGTCGGGTAGTGGTGCGTGCAATTCTCGATCGTCGAAACCGGACTTGCAGCGTCTTTTTAACTAAGCTAAAATAATTTCGGCCATAATTTATGCCAAAATAATGGGTCTTGAATTATATTAGTCGTAAGAGGACCTTGAGTCGATCGCTTTTGCTCTATGAAAATGAAGTTTTCGGGAAGCATTGGCGTACCTTTAATAAAGACTGTAAAGATAATACTGAAGAATTTTTGTGTTAAATCAAAAACTCTAAAAGCGCTCGGAAGTGTGCAGTAATACCTATAATCTTTTATGGAATTGTCCCGGACCCCACCTACTTTCCTCCGGATTTCCTATCATAATTTTAGATCTTTATACCGACTTTAACTCGAACAACGATTAAAAATCATATTATTTTTTTTTATTTACTAACTTTACAAAATATAATTATTTTCAAATATTGCTAACTGCTTATATTTTGGTTTGTTAAGTAAACAAATATTTTAGTACCCGAATGCAAACAAAACTGGAAAAGTTCTGGGATGCAAATTTCGTTCGCGTAGTTTTTGCAAGTTTGCGCCTTTCTTGAAACTTGTATTAACGTGAAAATTTCGTCCGCGCAGTATTGCAAGTTTGCCGCTTTGTCGAAACTTGCAAAACTCGCCCGTCTATATAAACGATACGCACTTTTTTAGTTATCAGTGATATTCTTGCTTTAGGGGTTAATCTATCAAAACATATGGACTCACGACCAGCCGGGGCCGAAAGAATTTAAGTATTTGGCAGCATCTTATAAAGAGAACAATTGCAAGTCTGGTGGACAGACTAAAAGTCTAATATGCTTGGTCAGTATCAAGGAAAAACTACCGAGTCGTCCAATTACCCTATAATTACTTAATTAGTTTTGCTAATTCAAAGATTTGGAGCATCATGATAAAGAACATATTTGCAACAGCGAGTTGAATCTTACGGATTGAATTTTAATGTATTGAACTAATAGATAGAGAGTAGACAGAGAACGACTGCGCCGAAACTTCTCCACCGATAGCGACGCCGATTCCCCGTAGCGCTCGCAATGTGAATTTAATTTCGGCTGGCTCGCAGTGATGTTTATAGCGCTTGGAGCCATAGGTCAATATCGAAGATCAATCTATTGGAATTTTACGCGCTCACGATAGATAAAAATGTCTGACTTTTTTTAACGTGCCGCCAATGCTGAGTCAAAAAAACAATACCATTAATGATATTAATCTTTTTGTTTAACAGTGAAGACCATTTTTATTTTTATTGCTGTATCCGTCTTCGTACCAAGGTGAAATAAATTGTAAACATGATCCTTCAACGTACTTAGGTATGCGGTGCAACCGAACTTTGACCGGACTGATAAGCGCAACGACAGACAATAACCGCCCAGGGCGGAGCGAAATTTGTTCTCTCTCTCTACTCGTCTCCTTCTCTCTTACACATTGCACAAAAATCATGTTCGAAATTTTCAGCGCCGAACGTGTATAGTACATATTGAAATATGAAATGCCCATTTAAATGCTTGGTATAAAAGAGGACAAGAAATTGGTTTGCCTTGAGATGTTCGGTGGAATACCACTCTCAGATGTTCTTGAGATCTATGTAAATAAATAGCCCATTGTTATTAATGTCTTTATGGGTAATATTTTTAAGGCAAAAAATATAAAAATATTATGTTTTTGCGGGGTTTGATCTCGGATGTCATGACAAAACATAACAAATTAGCTAGCGCATCTGCGGAAATAGGTTTTTTTGAAAATATCTAAAAAAATAAATTACGAATTGAGTTTCTTTTTTAATTTTATGGGGATGTCAAATATGTAATGAATAATTCATTAATATCTAAAAGCAAGATATTACAAATGATATTTAATTAACCTGTCTATTCAAAATGGCATGGCTGCATGGTGAAATTAAGCAGTTGCAATTTATCTTGCGTCTGTGAATAGTGTTTAAATAGCCAAATTTTGTTTTGGTGTAAACGTTTAAATTGTGGGAGAGGTAAAATATTTGGGTGTCATCCTAGATTCCAAACTTACCTAGAACCAACATCTTCAGAAAACAAGAAAGAAAGGATGACTCTTGTGTTAATAAGACGCGCTCATGGGAAAATATGGGGCCTTAAATAAAATGGTTTGTGGTTGCTACCAAGGTGAGCAGGCCTTTCATAACATATGCATCACTGGTATGGTGGACAAAATGCGACAAAGATGCTGTTACAGAACTGGCCAAGGTACAGAGACTCGCTTGCTTAGCTATAACAGGAGCATTTAAAAACAACCCCAACAGCAGCATGGAGTGTCTCTTAGACCTTTACCGCCTTTCTGATATTGTTGGGAAGAGCTAGGAATGATGATCTAAGCTTCGAATGCAACAAACTTCAACTGGTGTCTACGTTAGTTTGGGATTAACAAAATAAAAAGTCAAGTTGGCGGCAACATCCTGGACGAGACAACAGACCAGATGATTCCACAATACTCATTCAACAAAAAACTTTGAGTTAAAATTCCAGATCAGTAAGGTAGCGTGCTCGATCTCCCGGCACGGTGTTGGAACGTGCACTCTGGCATACGGATGGTTCTAAATCCGGGCAGAATGGAGAGCCTAATATATGACGAAAGAAATTCACAATTCTCCATTCTATTAAAACACCATGCTTTCCTATATTCAAACAGAAAATATATGCTTTACTGCTGAAGAAAATAACAGGAGGGCTTATAAAAAAGCGGATCTGCATAATAACAAACAGCCAGCGTCACTAGGGGCAGTAAACCCCAAGGTAACTCTACCAGGCTGACATGAATGCCAAAAAGGAACTGAAGTCCTGGGAGAACGCAACAGGGTAACTTTCCTGTGGTGCCAGGACATTCAGGAATAGTGAAAGGCAATGAAAAAGCGGATGAGCTAACGAGACTGCGGATCGTGTAACACGAAATTTTGGACCAGAATATGCCGCCTTGGGTGACCAACCACAGCACGACGGCAAACCAGGGAATGGATCCAAAACAAACACAGGAATAGGAAAACCTCAGTAAAGATAAGACATGGAAAAAGCTTCATTAGGGGCCCATCAAAAAGATCGAAGAAGAACTACTCTCAGACAAACTAGGAAAAGACTTCGCATAACAGTAGGGTTGCTAACAGAGGCACGATGTAACCTAAGAGGACACCTACACAATATAGGCTCATACAATAATGGGGACTCAAGAGTTGCAGAATGTGCATGACGAGAGGAAGAAATAACGCCTACCATATACTGTGCCAATGAGAAGCGTTAAATCACAGAAGATAGGCATTATTTGAGCAACTGAAAATGAGCCCACAGGAATATATCAACCAACCAGTCTCGGGGTTATACAGACTTAGAAGGAACAAGACTAATGGGAGGATTGGGTATAAAGATAATTTGAGATTAGGCATAAAAAGCCCAGAGGCTGCGCTGCCTCCAGTAGAGGAAGAAGGCGTTTAAATTTGTAAAAAATTATATTGGGTAGAAGTCTAATGTGTTTCAGCCAATAAAAAAATATGTGCAAGAGGCCTATTGCAAGCGTTGTTTCTTCCAGTACGCCCCACTGCCGTAACTACATTCACGTATTCGTCCTGTAGCTCGATTCGCAAGCATCAGCGTTCCGTTCCCAAAACCCGTCGTTCAGGCCCTGCCGCCATATAGATCTGCAGTTACGGGTTCGTTTTGCCGAGGGCCGGTTCGTGATTCTCCTGGTTATGTCGTCGTCGTCGAACACGTCTCGAGATGTTAAAAGAACTTAACTGATCGGGCTTTCTGATCAGCGTGGTAGCTGTATCAATATCGTACGATGGCGAGCGAGTTTCCAGATATTTATAATGATACATATCTCCACCAGCACGTTTTTTTAACATAGTCATTTCCTAAAGCATTACGGATACTGTCATTTAACCAACAAGGGTGATAAATGATCTAGGATATTTGATGTAGGCTCAAGGGCGATAGGAGTTGAGATTATTAATCGCCAGTTAATGCCCGAGTTAGTTACAATATTTTTTTGGCAATCTTTTTGTTATTTAATGGTAAAAATCATATTTTTTCTTGAATTTTTTTCGAGATGTATTTCAGTTTTAGGCAACCAACTTGACATATGTTTTAAAATGAGTTATTTGAATGACAAGATTATTAATAGACCAAATGTCTAAATTTGTGCCTAACTATAATCGTCGATTAATAGAAAATCATGCATTAATAAGGGCTATTAATGCATGACTTTGTATACTTTAATAATACTCATAAATAAACGATTGCCGAAAAAATAAATTATAGAGGGGGTTATCTAATACTGAGCTTAAAAGCACTGGCTAAGTTCTTTAAGCTCGGTTGTGTTTGTGCTTGTGTACCAGTACATCAGTGCAAGCACTTTACTGTAGCAATTACAGTTAAACGAGCGTTTTGACGATTTCTCGACCCCTCCCATGGTAAGATGTCGGGAGATTTTTTAAAATGCTTATTTTTAGTGTAAATACGTTAATAAAATTCCAAATACAGGGTGTTTAGAATTTTATTAACGCATTTTAAAAGATCATTGCCTTGGAACCTTCCGTAAATATGTCAAATTAGATTCGACACAAAGAAATACTTGAGAAGCTTTACTTAGCTAAGAAATGTACACCTTATAAGTTTATTTGATTTACAGAGAAAGAAAGATGTAATAATGATTTTCTTGTATAACACTGAAAAAGAACGCAAACTCCATAAGGAAACTGACATTCCATCAAATTATTTAAATAGAAACATTTCGATGAATCTTCCGAAAATGCTAAAGAAACTTTTACGTTTTTAAGGTAATAAAATTAGAACACACAGCTGTACTGCCTCCCCGGTCTCCCGACGCACGCACCATACCATCCGCCCCCTTCTTCTTTCTTTTATTTCATGCGCTTGTTTTCTGGTGGGCGAAATCTCGAGACTTTATTGAATGCGCTATGTCAACACGAGTTTACGAAACCATGCCGACGCAACGGCTAGCTGTTTGCTTAGTTATTGGTGAATCGGTAAAGGAATTTTTAAGAATGATTTGAATTTATTAAGGCGGTGCTGTCACTATTAAAAGGAAAATTTAGTGTTTAAATATATATTTATATTGTTTTATAAAAATTTAGAGGGAATATTTGAGTACTTGTGGCTATAGAAAAAATAGCTATCAGGTTACAAAATGTGTTTCTGCAACAGTAATTGCCATTTGCACCGCTGTGATTAAACCCGGATTAATTTAATCAGTGTTGAGAATGTCATATTTGTCACAGTCGAAACAAAGCTTAAGTTAATCCTGGTTTAAACATTGTGGTGCAATTGGCCATAAATATTCCAACGGTTTAACTAACTCTGTCAATTACTGAATGCTTCGAAAGTCTATTATACACTGGCCTTTGTGCAGTTTCCTTTAATGTGTTAAAAGTCTGGAATTAGCTGGAGGAATTCATTTAATACAGGTTGCAAGAAAAGTGCAAAATGGATGACTTTAGCACCCTCAGGACACTTTACAATGGCCGTCGGAATAGGAAAAGCTAAGGTTATTGATTTTAATAAAGTATTAACCTAAATTAAATAGTTCTAACTTCCTACATTCCTATCAACTAAACAAATATTCTTAGAGTTCAAAATAATATGTATGTGTATCTAGTTATAATTTGTCGAGATGAGAGATTTTGACAAAAAATGGAACATTACCACCACCATCTTACCCCCCGTCCCCATCTAATATGATACATGTTATTTTTTGCTTGTAATTTTTTTCGCAATACGGACATATACCGGGTGGTGCATCGCCAGACTGGCCATAGAAAATCCCATGTAAATGTTGATACATTGAAATATTGGCTCCCCCATTGAATTTACAACAAAATTGTGTTAGACTATTTTGAAGACGTTGATAAGATTAGCTCACATTCTAAATTTCTTTTTTTTCTGATAAGGCAATTAAAAGTTATTTAAGAAAAACTATTTGTAAAATCGTTGCATACCTGCTATATTCCTTAATGAAACTTCCAGTGATAAATAAAATGTCTTGTCAACCTTTTAATTGACGTTTTACTTTGTATTAGTTATTTCAAAATGTTTTACAGTATTGAAGAGAAAATAACAATGATTAAAAGGTATTACATAGAAAATAGTTATCGAAGAGTATCCGACATGTTCTCTACGTTTTTTCCTGACAGACACATTGCAAGTAAGACGACAGTTTAAAATATCGTTCATAAGTTTAGGACAAAAGGTACTGTTATTAATAAATGCAACTGCTCAGAGCGAAATAATAATGTACTTGATGGAAGAGCTCAAGAAAATAATGCCGATTTAGATGTTTTACTTCATGTAGAAGAAAATAAAGGAATTAGCACCAGGCTTCTTGGGAAACTTGTAGGAAAGGATTACAGCACAGTACTATGCAAATTAAAGAAATATAAATATTATCCGTACAAATATCAAAGACATCAGGAATTAAGGGAAGGCGATGAGGTCCGAAGAGCAGATTTTTGTTTTGAAGTTATGGAAATGGCGAATAACGATAGGAACTTCTTACGCAATATTTGTTTTAGTGACGAATGCACCTTCACATTAAACAATGCACCAAAACTTCAAAACATCAGATACTGGAGCAAAGAAAATGAACACAGAATTGTATCTACAAGGACTCAATAACCTCAAACGGTAAATGTTTGGGCGGGTATATTGGATCTTTTTTCTTGAATCACAACTTGGGAACAGAAACTTTTTTAGAACTATTACAAAATCAAGTGGGGCCGGCATTGGAAGAAGTTGCACCTGACAATCAAGACATTTGGTTTCAAATGGATGGTTGTCCTGCCCACAATTCACGAGAAGTAAGGGAATATGTTCAAAATGTTTTCAATGGACTCACTGTAGGACCAAATTACACCATAAATTATCAAAAATGTTATTTATACAATACTTCAAAATTTAGAAGAATTAAAAGTTTTAATTCCAGCGGCGTGCGATCGACTATCGGCATTTCAACTTCATAATGTAAGAACTGAATTTTATAACTGTTTGCACATTGCTTAGCAGTAAACGGGGGTCTGTTTGAGCCTCTAATTAAAAAACATTAGCTTTTAGTTTCAATGTGTTGTGTTAAAACGTATTTTTAGACAGTTTTTAAGTGTATTTTTAACCTTCCTATAAAATTGTTCAATTATGTAAAAATCTCATTATGTAGTTCAATGTAATTACTTGTATTTATTAAATGATTACAATCATTATTTTCTCTTCAATACTGTAAGACATTTTATTTATTACTGGTGGATTCACTAAGGTATGTAGCAGTATTGCAACGCTTTTACAAATAGTTTTTCTTAAATAACTTTTAATTGCCTTATCAGAAAAAAAAATAGAATGTGAGCTAATCTTATGAACGTCTTTAAAAGAGTCTAATACAATTTTGTTATAAATTCAATAAGGAAGCCAATATTTCAATGTATCAAAATTTACATGGGATATCCTATGGCCAGTCTGGCGATGCACCACCCGGTACCTATAAAAAAAGTGTTTAGTTGACTCCCTAAATTCATTTAACCCAATAGGTTTCACACATACCCCCTGCTATGTTCAATGGCGTTTGAAAGGCCATAAAATATAATTTCTATGCAAAATAAAAACACCTGAATTGATCTTAAAGAAGACTCGAAGAGGGTCGCTTGTAAACTCTTTTGTATAACAAAGGAAGTGTTCTCGTTCCAAGGTATTTTCGTATAAAGGAAGTATTGAAATGCGACCGGGGGATTCTTTGCACGTGGCTTTATAGTTTGCGAGTTTGGACCAGTAGGTAATGTTGCGGAAGAAGGTATTTTCAGCTGATTTGGGTCTTGAGTACTCCTTTGTGTATGTGGTAAACTTTCTAATTTACGAGAAGCATTAAAAAGATACTCAAGAGCATGTTTAAAGAAACTTATAGGGTTTGGTAGCAAAAAATATTTACTAAGTGTCATAGAAAATGCAACACCCAGAATTATTTATTGAATTTTGATAAAAACTTGTAAGCATATTTGCTATTATGGAAATACACGCAGATAAAATTTTGAAGGCATTCCGAGCCGTACTTTTTTTGCAAAGGCATTTTATATCAGGATCCAAACAATATGAACATGTTTACTTAATATTTAGTGACTTTTCTGTGTTGGATTTGTTTGGTTCCATTTGTTTTATTGCATTATCATGCCTAGAGTTCGCAGATGCGTTAATTTCACTCAACTTTTCGAGTTTGAGAGGGGTCAGATAATAGGGTTACGTGAAGCCGGGTTTTTTTAGAGAACTCGCTAATTGGGTAAATCGAAACGAAGTTACAGTAAGGAGATGTTGTCGAGCGTGGTTCCAAGAAGGCCGAAATCGACGAGTTAGACGTACTGGACGCCAAAGACAATCAGTCTTAAAGGTCACTGGGAATTTGGAGACCTTTGAAGGAAGGGGGTTGGAGAGGTTTTGAGGTTTTGGTGCCCTTAAAGACTTTTGATCAGCTTGTTAAAAACTATTACTTTGCAAAGTTTGAAAACAATTGACCGAACCCCATTTTCCATAGGAAAATTGCGGGGTCCTTTAAAGTGAATTTATCTCGAAAACAGTTGCTCCTAGAGACCTAAATGAGGTAAAACATTTTTGACGCAGCGGAAATTATAGTAACTTCTTTTTTAATAAACAGGTCAGTATACCAAGCCCAAAAAATTATGCCATCTCAAACAAGTGCGGTAGGCCGTACCGGCGCCCTCTACTAGCAACATAAAAAGCATGGACGCATTTAAATTTCTCCCCCAAAGAACCGCAAAATCCCCAATTTTGCACTGCTAGGTATGTCATTTAGTTAGGGAAGTTTTTACGAAAAAACGAAAAGAAAATTAAAAGTTTGACACCGATATCTTTAGTATTATCAACTTTGGGATAAGGCAAGTTTTCGTTAATTACATTATTTCGACCTAAGGAATCTGCTGTTGCTCTGTGTCCCATTACTTCGGGACACCCTGTACATTTTGATAAACAACGTAACAAGAATTAAAAAAATGTATAGTTTCGAATCTTTAAAAACAACCATCAAACGATACCCAACACAATAAAAAAATTAAAAAATTTTAAAGGGTTTTACTGTTAAAATTTCTGCGCGTTGCGAAAACCTAACCACTTCATCTCCAGTCCAAACTTAACTTTTAACCAATGTATGCCTTGGTTATTTTTGACAAAATGGTGAAGGTATCCCAATATTATATCCGTTATTTGTAAATAATAACTAATACAACCACAAATATTATATTAATGGACATAAAGTGTAATAATTTTTTGGTTGAGAAGTGTTTTATTCTCAATATATTTAAAAAAATAATAAAAAGTTAAATGCCTCCTGTGAGGTTTGAACTCACGACCCCTGGTTTACGAGACCAGTGCTCTACCACTGAGCTAAAGAGGCGACTGCCTTAAAAGTCAAGTCAAGTCGGCTTCAAGTTCACCTCTTTTTCCAATAAATTTATACGAAGACAGATCAATAAAGAAAAAATATTTGGCATTATTTTAAGCTTAAAATTGAATTATGATGTTATATGCGTAATATTTAAAAAACAGTGCTTTATGATGCTTATTTTTACTTTTATAGTGTTTGTAAAATACTATAAAATTAATATAAATGGTGTTTTAACATTTATTCCACGCAGCAGATAAGTAGAAATAATTTGGTGGGACAGTGTTTTAATTTTTCTTACGCACATCAAGTAATCTTATTTTTTGAAACTTTTTGTTCTGCCTGAATATTATCATAACTATGTTTTATTTTTGGATATCTACCGAGAACGATCAAAAATTAAATGATGTTTTAATTTAAGGGGAGAGATACCTTTAGGTAAAAAATATAAATTGTAAAATTAATCAATTTTAATGATTTTTTAAGGTGATAAAATAATTGGATCATTTATTAATTTTAACATGTTTTTGTTACATTGTTAAAGTGTAAAAAAACATGTAATTTTGTTTACAAAATGGCGGCCCCGCAGAATATCGCTTCAAGGATCTGCTCCGAGGCATCATAAACTGCTGCAGCGGTCAACATTTTTTTTTTTATTTAAAATTAAAAAGGTTTTTTTTAGTTCGATTACTAATATGTTAAACCTATAAATTAATAAAAAAGTTAAAAATCAAAACTTATATCGGATGTTTAATGAAATGTCCAATTTTTTAGAATTGTTTTAACAGTTTTGACCCCAAAAAATTATTTATTAACCCAATATCTTTTGAACTTTTAGGTTTGTCCTTCTAATAGTACTATAAAGAAAAAATTTCAGCCTAATCGGTCAATAACTTTTTAAGTTACAGCACGAGCAGTTTTTAAAAAGACAGTTTTAAGGTAATCACGCTTAAAGATTCGTTACGCTCTGACTACCTGATTAGTGACGGTATGCGGACGCTGACATATTTGACAACATCTCCATTTATGAAGATTCTAAAGGAATCTTTCCCTTGAAAAAAACATATTAAACGTGTTGTTGCACAAACACATCTAGCAACATGATTGCTATTTTTCCATAGTCAAAAGTACGCTAACAATTTCTTCTAAATCTTAATAAAATATTAAAATCTATTTTTCAATCAATAAATTTCCCCTATAATCGTGACAACACCGCCTTAATAAATAAATAAATTCTAAATCTTAATAAAATAATCAGTAAATTTAAATCATTCTTGAAAATTCTCTCTAAGAGAGCTAGCTTAGTCAGGTAAGCAGTGTCTGTAATTTTCTTGGTTTCTTAGTTGTAAGACATTGGGCTCCGCCAGGGAACCATTGTCTGAAAGGTGTTCTCCGTTTTCTTAAATTAGTAAAGTCATCTGAGCGGTTGAAATTGAACCCAACTTGAACTAAAAACAACACGCAAACCGAACTAAAAAGTAGAAAATAACTTAAAATAATTCAGTTATAGTAAAAAATCGTGAGGTGAGATTAACAACATTTAATATCAAGCACTCCATGCTTTTTTATTACAATTAAATTATTTAAAAATATTTTCCAATTTTTAGTCCGGTTTGCTAAAATGCGTGTTTTTTTTAGTTTTTTAGACTATAATGTTTTATTCTCTTTTTTTAGCCTTAAACAAAATTAAAAGGTATCTTAATCAAGAGCGCAAGGAATGCCATTTTGACAAAAAAATTGTTCCGTTGATCCTGGTCAGGATAGTTATGAGATTATTGCATTTCCATCTGTCCTTAATCCTTGTGCAAATTTTCAAATTTCTTGAAATTGGTGAAATTTAATTTAAAAGATTTTGTTACATATACTTCAAGTCCAAAATTTCTGTCAATGACGCATCGCTCGCTTTTAGAGTGTCCCGGGTTGTGTGGGGTCAGGGGATTCAATTCCAGTGGCGTATGCATTTTAGAAAATAAATGATAAAATTTCGTCAAAACATAAAAATATTTTTTACAAGCAAAAGTTATTTTCTCACATTTTCATCAACCCTTTAAATTAGTAACAAGCCTATATTATTTTGGTATTATTCGGATTAATGAAAAATGTAATTTTTTTGCTTAATTTTGCACACCTCCACCAGGTCATAGAACACAAATTTGAGTTTTTTGGCGATTTTTCAACGTTTTTCAAAAAAAAAAAAATTTTTACTTTAATTTTACCTTCGCTGATTTTATTTTGCTACATGAAAAAAATTATAAAATTTTAGTCTTAACACAAATTAAAAAAGATATAAAAGCAGAACGATAGACCATCCAAGTTACACCGACTTGCCAATTCACCACCGATCTTCCAATCTCAATATTAAATACGATATTCACACGCATTGCTTCATCAAAAATATCCACCATAGAAGGAACACGAAAGCTCTGAGATCTTCAGCTTGTAGAATCCAATAACTATTTCGGGTCTTTCGTGTTCCATATTTAGGATTTCCATATCGAGAATATTTTTGATCAAACATTGCGGGTCGAGCGAAGCAAGTTTCGCATACCTTATAAAAATGTCATAAAGAAAACTATTACAACCTGGTAACAGGTCAACATTTTTAGAATTTCGAGTTGAATTCGGACGTAAACGTTTTACCTACTTTTTATTGAAAATTAAGGTTTTTTCCTTACTTTTTAAGGTTTTTTTTTATATTAACATAGTACGAGTTTTTTAAATATGTTTTCGTGCAAATGACAGAATTTAAAGGAATATGTCGTAAAATGGAATTAAACAATTCAATTATTATTATTTTTAAATACTATAAGAGGCAGCCAAAAAAACAGCTTCTGATTCATGTTTAACAATCGAAGTAAAAGTGTGCAAAAAAATAGCGAAAAATCGCATTTTCCAGTATCCGCATAATTACTAATATTGATTTTTTTGCCTTTTAAAACCCTGAATACCGTACGCAATTAACTTTTGTTAAAGTTGCACATATCTCTGCAGCATCCAAAGTGGTTAGTTCTGGATTTCGTTCCCGAATCCCATGGTAAACATTTTTAACCATTATTCGTTCTTTTAACGTTAACTGAGTTTTTTTTGTAGGCGGATAACTAGTTAAAGGTTGGTTAAAATTCATAGTTTACAGAATTAAAAGCACTTAACAACACTAAATCTTTATATACAACTATATACACTAAATAAGATAAACTATTATAAAATTGGCACAAAACAATATTTATATACTACAATTATTAGAAATTTATAATATTTAGAAAATACCCTGTATAGCAATTAAAATTTAAACTTACAAAATCTGTCCATAATCAATAATAACTAAATAAAATCATCAAACAGCACGAAAACCCTGTCGATACGCTTATTTTCAAGTCTCTTCAAGTTGTAAACTAAGGAATGTGTTTGCCACTTTTATTGTCTTCCCGATAGCAATGATTTCAATACATATTGGCGTGCTATTTTAAGTGCGATCGCTGACTGGTGATTTATTCTTGCGAATTATGACAACGTGGCGATGAAACTTTTGGCCGGTTCACTGTTATTTGAGCGGAAAAGTATATCATAGGCTTAAAAATCATTTACTAGTGTTAGATTTTTATTCAGCCGCTTCGTCGGTTGGGTGGCCGGTATTAAATGAGTCACTGACAGAAATTTTGGACTTTAGGTTTTTTATAGATACATACAGGAAAAGAGTGTTGATAAAAAAAACCAGTCCTTTCGGGTCAAAATCTACAAAAACCCAGAAAGGATCAAAGGTTTGAGGTTTTCTTGATCAGAGCTGTCGCAATTACTTTTAAAAAGTAATTCAATTATAATTACCAATTACTCTTCTAAGTAGTAGTGAATTACTATTACCAATTACTAGCATGTTCCTTAAAAGTTATTCAATTATCAATTAAAACTAAAAGTAATTAAATATTTAAGCAATTACTCTATTTAAATTACCACATATATTAAACACGATACACTAAACAAATAAAATACTTATACTAATATGGATCATACGCGCACGTTCAAACTGATTTCTTGGCAAGTTCAACATTAAATGACTCTAAAATAAAAATTTCTTTCTTATGCTACCACAAACATCAACAGATTTTTCCACAAAAAAAAGTTTTAAAGCGGCGTTCGCCGTCGCCCGATTTAAAGCGGTCCGCCGTGTTTCAAGATGGCTGGCCAAAATTCCGGCAGTCTTTCCATAAAGAAAGGTAATTGAATTTTTTGTAGTTATTCAATTATTTATTAGGCAATTAAAATAATTTCCAAGTAATTCAATTACTTTATAAGTAATCGAATTACTTTTAAAGTAATTGAATTACTTGGGATTCGTGAAAATCAATTTTTAATTACGATTACACTATCCTATTAATTGATAATCCAAATACAATTACAGTAATTCAATTAAAGTAATCCAATTACTGAGATGTAATTGAATACGATTTTTTAATTATTTTGATTCAATAACTGACAGCTCTGTTCTTGCTTTTTGACAATGTCCCGGTCGTCTGACGAGGTCAAAAACATTCCTTTCTATCATAAATAACATATCAAAAAATCAAAAATACCCGATTTGATGCATCGCTCAATGTATAACCTGCTTGAATTAATATTTAAGTTTAGCTAATAAGAATCTTTAATATTTTCTATTACGTTCATTTTTAACTGCTGATATGAAACCAACTAACCTAAATCTATTTGTATTCCGAAAACAAGCAGCATGCAAATTGTACTCCGGTGTCCTTGAGAATCGATTACCACCGGTGTCGTTTTTTTGCAAATGCAAATACTGTTTGTGTTTGCGACATGTGACTCGTTTACTTAATGTTTACGGTAGAATTCCACGGAAAAGTCGATGACAGTCGGTAATAGATGATAAAAAATGTACTGGATGTCCAAAAAATCGATAAACACCAGACGACAAAATTTCACTAAATAAATCATAGTCAAAACATATTTTTTAGGTTTTCTCAATGTAAAATTATCCTTAAAATATATTTTTTAAAATAAAAATTAATTAAAAACGTTTTTAACGTTTTGGTCGATAATTTTTTCTTCCAAAATTATACAAATTTTAATAAGAATAATAATATATATCACATGTTATCACAAATGACACCAATTAAAATTAAAATAAAAATTAATTATTTATCAGCCGAAATAGTTTTTCAAATATCTGTGACCACAGCAGCTTTTTCTTTTAAGCCAGAAACTATTTCTCTCCTTCTTAATGTGTTGTGCTGTGGAAGATCATTTTCTCTTTTACACGTATTTTCACGGCTTTCGCCTTTGAGAAATAAGCCAATATGTTCTTCCTCTAACAACTTTCAATAGAAAATCACGGAGTGCAACCCTCAAGCATCATTTTACAACCCACCTGAAGAGGCCCTAAACTTCCACTTATTTCGTCCCTTTATCCCAAAAGTGTCTAGATTGTGAAACTTGCTGTCTGCAAAGATTTTCCCTCCTTCTCTCCAAACTACCTTTTCTTCTTCTTCTTCTTCCCTGAGAGCCATCTTGATTTACTACCGGAGGCAGCGCAACCTCTTGGGCTTTTTGGCCTGATCTTCCATTAACTCTCATACTAATCCTCCCATTAGTCTTGTCCCTTCTACAAGTCTGTATAACCCCGAGACTGGTTGGTTGATATATTCCTGTGAGCTCATTTTCGGAAGCCCAAATAGTGCCCGTCTTTGGTGATTCAACGCTTCACATTCGCACAGGATATGGTTAAGGAAGTTTAAAGGTGTATGGAAGCCCAATGCTATGGCCCATTCGATCAAAAAATGTCCGCCCAGTATGAAAATAACTGTCAGAGTTGGCCCCGCCGATTCTGCGCAATAACAAAATTCCACGAAATAATTTAATGTATTGCCTACTTACACACTGATAAATCAGTGTGAAGTTAGCCAACGCATTATAATTTTATGAGAGCCGGAGTACTGTTTTTTGGATTGATCAAAACCTTCTTATTTTAGTGATTAGTGTTTATTAAATTATGACTATAATTTTGTGTTTATTGTTTGTTACTTATAATATCGTAACAAAATGACTAGAGGTTGTATGGTTTTGTCTTGCAAATCCAAGGGTAACATACCCGTCTTTTTAACTTTAGGTAAGTATTTTTTATATTTAAATTAGGTGCTTCTTATATATCGATTATGAATAATAGAAAATGAAAATTTCATAGGAAATATTAGTGAAGAAAGTAAGGCAATCTTAACTATCTTTTAGATGATTTCCACAATGTTTGTGTATTTTTGTGGATTATTAAAAAGAAATAAGGTTTACATTTAGGTACTTTTATTTCATTTAATAATTTAGTACACTCTTTTAAAGGATCAAAATTATTGATTACTGGGCAGATCAGGCAAATTTTAATATATACAGGGCCCTCTAATTGAATGAAAGGAAGTACAATTTTGGTACGGTTTTAGGGCGCTGATTACAAATCTAAAAAAATCGGCAATGTTTCGTTTTCGAGATATCATCATCAAAATTGAAAATTAAACTAACCTTATTTACACTATTTCTCCTTCTTTTTGCACAAAATTCTTGATTTTTACACTAAATTGGCACACAATATTTCACAAACACCTTTTAAAAACTTTTTTTTATGTTTATTTTACATCTTTTTTACACTTTTATTTTTTAAGCAAATATGGCTGCAGCCTTTGAACTTAAAAGTTCGCAATTTAATGGAAAAAGATGTAAAATAAATAAAAATACAAGGTTTTAAAAGATGTTTATAAAATATCGTGTGCCACTTTAGTGTAAAAATCAAGAGTTGTGTACAAAAAGAAGGGAGAATATAATAAAAATGAGGTTAGTTTAATTTTCAACTTTGATGATGAAGATCTCGGAAACGAAACGTTGCCGAAAAGATATTTTTTCAGATTTGTAATCAGCGCCCCAAAAAACCCCTGTATACCAAATTTGATCAAAATCGGAGAGGAGGCAACTTTCGAGACAATACCATTTGTTTAAAAATAAATTAGATTTTTGGTTTCTTAATCTTGCATTATTAACTTTTTAAACTCGACATACTGTACACACATAATATTTAACGGATACTGTTACAATGGATACTCAGGTACCAAAGGTTACTAAACATTTTTAACCACTGTTATTCTGTCTCATGAATGTTTGTTATTAGTGAAAAGTATATGCCTAAAAAGCAGTTATAAAAATTGTCACTTTTTAATGTACAACCAGAATCTTAGGATTAGATTAAACTTATTTACACTATCTTGCCCTTCTTTTATCACAAAATTGGTGATAAGTACATAATACTATCATACAATGTTTGAAATTTATTTCGTGTCTTTATTTATTTACAAAGATTTTTGGTAAAAATACAAAACTTCCAAAAATATCGACCATTTAAATAGAAGGCAGTAAAGTGGCGCCATCTATTCTTTCCATATTATATCAGATGATATAAAATCTAATATTACACAATAATTTTAAATATTCTATAGTAGTATCCTTTAATAACCAACAATTTTGTGCAAAAAATAAAAAAAACAGTGAATGTTGGAATTTGACATTTGATGATGTCAATTTTATAGATAGTAACAAAGAATGACCTACTATTTATTGCGCAAATTCCGCGGGGCCAACCCCCTATTCCCGATGCGCGGCACGCCTGGACAATTTTGTTCTACAGTATTGGGCTTCCATACACCTTTAAACTTCCTTGGATATGGTAGGCTGTTTCTTCCCCCTCGTCGCACATTCTGCATCTTGGGTCCCCATTGTATGAGTCTATCTTGTGTAGGTGTCCTCTCAGGTTATCATACCCTGTTAGCAGCCCTACTTTTATGCGAAGTCTTTTCCTACTTTGTCCGAGTAGTTCTTTCTTCGTTCTTTTGGATGGGCCCCTTGTGAAGCTTTCTCCATATCTTATTCTACCAAGGCTTTTTCAGTAGTTCTAGTGGTTGTTTCGGATCCATTTTCTGCTTTGCCCTCGTGCTGTGGTTTTCGTCACTTCAAGGGCAGGTTCTGGTCCAAGGTATGATGTGGATGATCCCGTCTCGCTAGTTCATCCGCTTTTTCGTAGTCCTTCTATTAACGAATGTCCTTGTACCCACAAGAGAGTTACTCTGTTGCGTTCTCCCAAGACTTCCAGTTCTTTTTGGCATTCCCATGTAAGCTTGGACTTTACCTTGGGGTTCCCTAGTGCCCCCAGTGACGCTTGGCTTTTCTGTTATTATGCAGATCCCTTTTTCCTCCGTTATTTTCTTTTGCACAGTGCAGTATAGCATATATTTCCGTTTGAACTACAGAGCTGTGTGTTCCTAGTGGAATGGAGAATTGTTTTTCGTCATTTATGATTAAATAGTGTTTTGTATTTAAAACACAATACGAATGTTATGTTTATTTATTCTGAAAATAGTTTTTATAATATCTATGGCCACAACAGCTTTTTCTTAGTATTTCTCCCCTTCTTATTTGTATACTTTTTATGTATCCCAAATCAGACCCCATGTCCAGAGAATAGCATCTCCCATAATTTTTCCATCCAAAGGGGAGCCTTTCGTTTCCTATTATTTTGCCCACCAAATAGGTGTGGGGGATCTTTATCTTGTTTTTAGGTATTTTTAAGATTAATTTGTTCTTCCTCCAGCAGCATCATTTTACAAAACACCTGAAGAGGCCCTAAATTTCCAGTTATTTCGACCCTTCATCCCAAAGTGCCTAGACTGCGAAACCTACAACGATTTTTCCTTTCCCCCCAAAACCTCAAAATATTTAAATCAAATGTTAATATTCTACCTACGTACCACCGTACGTGAGTACTTAGGTTCTAAGCCTCCATGGACGGTCCCAAGATTTAAAAAAACTTAAAATTTAAATATAAATTGGTGATCCTAAGCCCTAGTTACACAGATAAGTAAGACACCCGGTACAGTTACACCCAAAAAAAACTTTCCCTTTTGCTCCATTGACACACCTTGCCGGGTTTAACGTCTTCTCGCCCCCCTAAGATATCCGAACCTTTCGGTGATCGCCTTTACGCAAATAGTGATTAAGAATACAAACAACGGTCGTATGCCGAGCAGCTGCCACTGTCTTCAATTCGAAGACATCTGCGTTAAGAAAGGGTCGCATTTTTGAAAAGGAATCGGACTACAATGCGGCAAATGTCGTAAGGACACGTGGTAGGTAAAGGTGTGTGTGTAGGGCTTGCGTACACTCCGCAGTGGATTGGAATCCAAATTTATATTAGGCTGGTATGGTAGATTTAGCCTTAAAAAAATAGGACTTTTGTTAATACTTGGATAATTTTCTATGGTAAGACGATAAAAATCATCCCTGAAATGTGTTGGCAATGTACAGGTGGCCCGTTTATTAAGGCCCTATACCTTTTTTCGGAAAATGATAAGTAATACGAGAAAAAAGCTGTTTTGAAACTCGTTTGTTGTGCAAATACCTTAAAAAAATAAATAAATAAATATATAAATATATATATATATATATATATATATATATATATTATATATATATATATATATATATATATATATATATATATATATATATATATATATATATATATATATATATATATATATATTTGTGGATCATTTCTGATATAATATTATATCATATCCTATACTATATCTGTTGTTTTTGAAAAAATGGAATTAAAGATTAAATACCGACATTATGCAGTTTTTGGGAAAACAAATAAATGTTAAAAAAATGTATTATGTTTCATTTAATTTATTCTGGAAGACTCTACTGAGGTCTAATAAAACTTTTTTCCGGCTTTACGGAAAGTGCGCAAAATTACTGTCTAAAATGACTAAAAAATTTAAATGAACACCCGTTATTTTTTAAAATTTTTATTCTACGGGTCATTCCTAATATAAAATCTAAATTATATCCTATACCTTTGTTAGTTTTTAAGAAAAGGGCGATTGAAATGTTCAAACGACCGCACATTATGCAGTTATAGGGAAAACAATTTTCTTTTTTTCTCAAACACTAAAAAAGATAGGTATATGACTTAAAACAGATTTTATATCAGAAATGACCCGTAGAATCCAAATTTTAAAAAATATACAGGGTGTTGCATTAAAATTTTTGCAATAACATTATTAGAAAAGCCAATTTTCGCAGCACTTCCGGCAAAGTCGGAAGTAGTTTTATTATGACCAACAAAGATAGAGCCTTTAGAAAGAATTAAATTTAGCACAATAAATGTTTATAACATTTATTTGTTTTTTCATAAAACTGCATAATGTGCGGTCGTTTGGACATCTTCAATTGCCCTTTTCTCAAAAAAAGCAGAGATAGGAATAGGACATAATTTAGATTTTATATCAGAAATGATCCGTAGAATCCAAATTTCAAAAAATATACAGGGTATTCCATTGAAAAAATTAAAGTTGATGTCGTTTCCGGTTAAACCGGAAGTGATAGACACAATTTAAATTATAAAAATCTGCATCTTATAATATAATATGTCATCCTAAAATTTGAAAGCCATATGTTTTCATTCAAAAAAATAAAGAGCTGGGTAGTGATTTCGTTGTCATCCGGTATGTATATATATATATATATATATATATATATATATATATATATATATATATATATATATATATATATATTTATTTATTTATTTATTTATATGGATGCACCGAACTAATAAAGATTATCTTCAGAATAAATGCAATAATGTAACCGCTAACACTACGACAAATATTGATTTAAAAAAAATGCAGTTATTTATTATTCAATAGTGCTTTTGATCACTCAATCTTCTAATTTAAGAATCTGTTAAAACTTAGCGCTAAGGTTCGCAAATTGTTACTTTTTACACATTTTTTTTAACGAGACATCCTATATATTATTGCATTTTTAAATAGTCACTTCATTGCAATTTCAATGAAATAACATAGTGTTGGTTCCTGACTTACCATTTTGGCTTAATTAGCAAATTTAAAAACTGGTTATAGGATTTAAAAAATTAGGATTAAAACTGTGAATTAGCTCCTTAGCAACGTGGTCACAACCGTCTTAGAATGTTGTCAAAAAGTCATATTAAAAACAGACTATCAAGCTTTTCGCAATGTTGCCAAATGGCAATGACAAAAACCGTAGATCTGATAATTTACGAGAAAAGCCCAAAAATCTAGATTTTAGTGCTTTTTAGTTTAAAATTAGTCATATGCAAAAAGTCAATCAATTTATTTACCAACAAATTTTTAAAATATTTTATAATACCAGTTACAAATAATTTATCTAGGATTGATGTAATTGATAATTAAATTATACAGCGTAATTAGACTTCCTAATTGATATTTAAAAAGTGTCTGCACATAAATATATAATAATTACCTTTATTATTATTGATAAAATCACAAATCTAGATTAAGAAGAAGAATTTTAAATTTCCAGGTAGTTAATTGGATTTTTCTTGAAAACTATCAAATTTACAATTTTTTTAACACCAACTTTTTTGTCAAAAATTCAACTTTCTTTAAAAGAGGTCCTTTATATTTTTGCTGTAAAGTCAATAGTTTTTGAAAACAATCGAAAAAAACCATGAAATTCGAGCAAAAATCGGCTTTGATATTTTTGACCAGTGGGACAGTTCGTAAAGCATAATTTAGTTATAGGCAGTTTTAAGGGCTAGACATTTCTGTAGAATTTTCACTAAAAACCAATTAAATAAAAAAATAATTGAGATTTACGTGTTATTTAAATGGAAGAATTCAAAATTCATTTAGCGAGTACTTAATATTAACATTAAAAGCTTACCTTTGGTGGGATTTTTTTTGCATGTTTTAAACAGTATTCCGTCAATGGAACGAAGAAAAAACATATTCGCCTCAAACGAAGCACCTAATTAAAATTTTATATATATATATATATATATATATATATATATATATATATATATATATATATATATATATATATATATATATATATATATATATATATATATATTATACAAGAGAAGTAAGTTTTCAAGTCAGTCAAAGTCAATCGGCGTCGTAGACATGGTGGTTATATTATTGTATCCCTTCTGAAGATCTCTAATAAGTTAGAAACGGTGCATCACAGACTCTTAGTCACATAGATCTTTGAAAGTGCTAACCGAAAATATCTTTAAGGTTAAAAAATTGGGGAAATTTTTGGTGATGATCTGAAAACCATTTTTATATTATTTTTTGATAATATATGTATAATTTTATTAGAAATTCCTTCAAGTGTAAAATATTATGACAATTATTAAACCTTTAATGTTTCAGAATTATTCAGAGTTTCCTCCATGTTGGATATATTTTTTTTTGTGGCTGAATGGTGTATCAAACGAAAATATTGAAAACTATAATATTCTAAATATACCCATTGGTCGCATAAAAAATATTTTTTTTAACATTTACGTTATGATCATCCAGATATTTTTTTAACATTAACGTTAAGATCATCCAGATGTTTGTTAATGACGTCATGGTTTTAAAATGTTAACTTTTTTGTAGATACCACTTAGAAATATTATTTTATAGTGTCTTAAAATGACGCCAAAAAACCATGCACCATGTTTACCAGTAAAATTTAATAGTACAAAATACTGTTATTTGTTAATACGATTTTTTGGCTTTTGCGACAACATTTTAGACCACTGTACGGTCGTGTGACTGTATGACGTAATTTCTTACGGACCCCTTATTTTTCCTTTATTCGTTGGGTTTCTTTATCTATTGAATATTTACCTAATTCAGTTACAGGGCGTCTTGTAGATCCGGTAATCCTTCTGGTGTTAATATCGTCGAGGGGACTTGCAGACTGGTTTTGTCTGTTTTCCAAGACACATGTTCCGGAAATTGCGCAGCTACATTTGATAGATAAGGCCGTTAGATACGGTTTCTCCTCCGAAAAAAATAGGCGGACACACTATGTACAGACTGTTACTAACTGTAATTATTCATGATTATAAAGGGTACGGTCTATGCAATACAACATATTTTTGGAGATACTTTTTTATGAGTATTATTAACGTCCACAAAATTACTCATTAATAGCCCTCATTAAGGCATGATTATATTAATAAACTATTATGGTATAGGCAACTAAAAATGCTAAGCAAACATGAAGTTTAGTTATAACCTTGTTATTCGAATAACGACCACTTAACCATTTATCAGTTTGATTGCCTACGAAAACCGAAACACATCCTGAAAAAAAAACAAGAAAAATTATGATTTTTAAAATTTAATAACGAAACAATAGGCATGATGACTGTGAATATAAAACACTAAAACTATATAACCATATAATGGAGATTAATTAATATTTTAATAAAGTAAAACTACTCAAATACGACAATCCGCCATGATGTTCTGAACGCCAAACAGAGCGAATGACGTCACGTTAGAGTAAACAAATGATCATAACCTATGTTTTCTCGTACTGTTGTTTTCTCCGATTTTATTTACGATCATATTGTTTTCGGTGTTAAGTTTGCTTTCTGAGCGTTTTGTCTATAATAACGTAACTCATGAACGAGGATTTATAAAGGCAAGCGGCGATAAGTTGCCTAGAATCGACTTATTGATGCTGGGAGAGTTTCTGGCATCAAACAAGGATTTTTGTTCTGCAAAATCTAGGAATGTTACTCTTCGACCCTTCTATACCTTTTGTATTATTTCTATACAACTACGAGGAGGTGCTCTGAACGCAAGGAGACACATTCAAATAGAAATGTCAAAATTAAACTCAAAGCGTAACTTGTATTAAAGTATAACTTTAAATTTCATGTTAAGGTTCCTTGCACATATGATAAGAGGTAGAAACCTTTATTTTATTAATGTACACATCATACTCATACATATTGTACAAGTGGGGCCCAAATACCTTAGAATTTGGGACAAGGTTTTTTGGAACAGTAATAGTTTGTGTGGCGTAGACATCCACTAAGAAAGGATTCAGTTCGGTTGGGGTTATCGGCCGTCCCATACGCTAGCAGCTGCTAGCGTATGGGACGGGAGCCGAAGCTAAGGCGAACACAAGGCTTAACTCAAAGTGTTAGCTTTCCGTGCTGATGAGTGAATGACATCCTAGCCTCCAAATGTGCCTCTGAGTACAGGGCGACCTCTCAGAGTATCTAGCCTTACTGCGGTAATGCGGGGCTTTGCCGTGGTGGAATATTACTTCCCTAGCTCCAAACAGATAGCAGACAGAACCGCTTTCATAGGAAAAAAGTGACAAAGGTCACAAGCAGACAAGGGTGCGCCGACCGAAACGGGTGAATCCGTTTCGATAGATGTCCCTGGCGCCTGTTTTACGGGGAAGGGCTAATCCATCCCGAACAAGCAGGTGCTTAGGAAGGGATCCCTGAACCCAAACAGAAGGCGGACAGAACCGCTTTCATAGGGAAAGGCCGGAGATACGGCCTCAGAAGGTACATTTGGTTTCTGCAACAAGGACCTGGTAGCTACGGATCTAATTGTCTGCTCGTCATACTTTCCAGGAGACAGGGACACCAGAACACATATTGTGCTTGTGTCCGGTAGCGGCACGAGTAAAGTGAGATGAAAGAGCTCTCTCCCAATTTGATATCTTTTTCATTAGAAGTCTGATCCTATTGGGAGAAATATAAATAGATGTGAGCCACAATAGACCGAGCGGTCGCGTTGGAGGGCAAAAAAGTCCACTCACTTTAAACCTGACCTAACCTTATCGACAGAACAATATTTTCCTTTTTAATTTTTTTAAATTCTATTGTAGAATTTATTAAACCCCCCTTGTAAATCATTGGGGAAGACAATGTGTCTATATTTAAAAATAGTAACGAACTAAAAATATTTTTTTAATTTCGTATAGAGGACAATCACTCCTGACAGCAGCCACCCTAAAACGTGTCAAGCCACGAGCAACAACGCACGTTTTCCAATTAGGTCGATCAGATGTGAAGGTATAAATACAAAATCCGTGATGTAATCGGACAATAATTCCGGGTTTTTTAGTTTATATTCACGAGTTGTGCAAAAATATATTGTTTATTATGAGCTGAAGAAAGCTAAATATTGGTAGTAGATTATTAAGCGGTTCCTTATTTTAGTGTAAAAACATATTATCTCACCATTTCACCGGGAACACACAGTTATGTATTTCAAACGGAAAAAAATGCTTTACGCACTTAATACAAAATAACAGGAGGGCTTATAAAAACAAACGGATCTGCATAACAGACTCCCGCGTCGGGGGGGACCAGTAAACCCCAAGGTAACGTCCAACACATGGGTGCCAAAAAAAACGGGGAAACCTGAGAGAACGAAAAGAGAAATTCTTAGGGGACTAGACATTCGGAGATAGGGCAACGAAAAAGCGGATGAGCTAAACGGGGGTCTAGCCCATACTTTGGGCCAGAACCTGCCATTAGGGGGACCAAAACCACAGCACGAGGGCACACCAGGGAATGGATCCGAAACAAACACGAAGAATACGGGGAAACTCAGTAGAATTAGAAATGGAAAAAGTTTCTAAGGGGGCCCTCCAAAAAGCAAAGGAAGAACGTTTCAGCAAAGTAGGAAAAACTTCGCATAACAGTAGGGTTGCAAAAGGGGAGACAACCAAAGGACATCTTCAAAAAAATAGGCCATAAAATGGGACCCAAGTTGCAGAATGTGCGACGAGGGGGAAGAAACACCATATTTTTGGAATGTAAAGCATTGAATCAAAAAAAGGCAGGCATTATTTGGGCAACGAAAATGAGCCCACAAAAAAATATCAAGCAACCAGCTCGATACAGACTTGTGGAAGGAACGGACTAATGGGGGGATTGGTATAAATGATAATGTGAGATTAGGCAAAAAAAGCCCTAGACTGCGCGCCCCGGTAGTGAATCAAGACGGCTCAGGGAAAAAAAAAGAAGAAGAACGTCGAAGCTGACATGGGAATGCCAAAAAGAACGGGGAATCCTGAGAGAACGCAACGAGAACTCTTTATGGGTACTGGGGATTCGGGGATAGAAGGCAAAAAAAAAACGGAGAGTTAGCGAGACGGGGTCACCCAAAAACCTATTTTTTGGGGCCGAACCTGCCCTTGGGGGAAAAAAACCCATCACGAGAGCAAACCAGGAATAGATCCGAAACAAACACGAATAATACTGGGGAAACCTCAGTAGAATTAAACAGGGAAAAAAATTCAAAAAGGCCCATCCAAAAACAAAGGAAGAACGTTTCAAAAAAGTAAAAACCCAAAAAGTAAGGTTGCTAACAAGGTATGACAACCTAAGAGGACACCTAAAAGATAGGCTTATACTATGGGGACCCAAGTTGCAGAATGGGCGAGGGGGGGAAAAAACACCTACCATATCCGGGAATATAAAGCATTGAATAAAAAAAAGACAAGCATTATTTGAGAAACCAAAAGACCCCAAGGAATATATCAAGAACCTCCGGGGTTATACAGATTTTGGGAAGGAACGAGACTAATGGGAGGATTGGTATAAATGATAATGTGAGATTGGCACAATAAGCCCTAGGGCTGCGCTGCCTCCGGTAGTGAATCAAGAGGGCCCCCCAAAAAAGAAGAAAAAAATAAACGAAGGGAATCCAAAAGAATAAGTCCGGGGGGGCCCCGTATTTGGGGCGGGGGAGGGGGGCCCCCGCCGGGGGCAGCCCCGGGGGGCAAAAAATCGGTATAAAAAATGTTTAATATTGTCAGCCAGTCATTTTAAAAATATAACAAAAAATTAATTACAACAGAACAATTTTATAAAAATTTTTTTAATTAGATACCTAATTTAATTATTTTAATATAAAAAAAAAGTATGAATTATTATTAATTTTTCCTGATATCGCAAGAATGTAGCTCTTTGAATTTTTTAATGTTTGCGCAAAAAAATATTTTAAAAAGGGGGGAACCAGTTTTTTTGTTTCATTTTTTAATTTTAAATTTAAATGACTTTTAGTGGGGCCCCCTTCGCAGATTTTTCTCGATTTTTTTTGAGAAAATTTTTCCGTTGTATCATTCCCTTCTTTTAGTCAAATACAAACAGTTTTTTATGTATATTATGCCTTTTTTAAAAAGTAGACAATATTTTTATATAAAAAATAGAATTCGGCACAAATTTCACTACAAAATTGGTATTAAAAAAAACTAAATTCTCGGTTTACAAAAAACTTTACGGGAAAAACCCCCCGGAATCTTCGTTTTCGTCGGGAGTACTTCACTCCCCAAATTCCCCGGTGTGTGTGTGGGGGGGGGGCGCAAATGTTAAGCTTCGTCAAGGGCGCGGCCATACCTAGATACGGCACTGGTCCTGAGAGAACGCAACAGAGTAACTCTCTTATGGGTACTAGGGCATTCGGGGATAGAAGGCAATGAAAAAGCGGATGAGTTAGCGAGACAGGGATCATCCAGACCATACTTTGGGCCAGAACCTGCCCTTGGAGTGACCAAAACCACATCACGAGAGCAAACCAGGGAATGGATCCGAAACAAACACGAATAATACTGGGGAAACCTCAGTAGAATTAAACATGGAAAAAGCTTCATAAGAGGCCCATCCAAAAGAGCAAAGGAAGAACGTTTCAGACAAAGTAGGAAAAGACTTCGCATAACAGTAAGGTTGCTAACAAGGTATGACAACCTAAGAGGACACCTACACAAGATAGGCTTATACTATGGGGACCCAAGTTGCAGAATGTGCGACGAGGGGGAAGAAACAGCCTACCATATCCTGTGCGAATATAAAGCATTGAATCACAAAAGACAGGCATTATTTGAGAAACCGAAAATGAGCCCACAGGAATATATCAAGCAACCAGTCTCGGGGTTATAGACTTGTAGAAGGAACATGTCTAATGAGAGTATTAATATAAAAGATAATGGGAGATTAGGCACAAAAAGCCCATGAGGCTGCGCTGCCTCCGGTAGGTAATCAAAACGGCTCCCAGGTAAGAAGAAAATTTCACCAAAAACAATGAAACCTAAAATTAGTTCTGTCCACAGTTTTGTTTCTCTCCTTTTTGACTTGGCAAATTTTTAACTGGTCTGTCTGTAATAATGAAAATTTTAAGACAATTTTGATCTCGGAAACTCAGGTTTGCAAATTTCTAAAATACCCCCTAAATATATGGTATTACGGCCCTGTTTCAGGGCGTTCCAAGTAAAAATGTGCAGCTTTAAGAATTTTCCTTTACCTATGTTCTAAAACCTACCTACGTATTAAATTTTTACTCCTAAGATTCTACTCCTGCGAAAAGTGATTTTCAAAAAAGCTTTCAAAAATTTTCAAAAAAAGTTTTCGTCATTCAAAAACTACAATCCTACTCTTTAAGAAATAACCAAGATTTTTTTCAGATCACTAAAAAGGGTGAAATCATGTCAACAGGGGGGGGCAACTTCTTTTTTGAGTCTCCACTTTGCGGGCCTGTACTTTTTTGGATTTTAACTATTTTTTTTGTAGGTAGATACTCTTTAAACAAAAATAAACTGATTAAAAACCCGATGGTAAAAATCTTTACTGTTTTTTTATTCACGGCGTTTTAAAAAACACCTAAAATTTAGCCCTCTAGAATAGAATACCTCCATAATTTAAATACAAAAACCTTTTTTTATTTATTAACTTTCCGCTTTTCTAGGTTATGTTAAACTAATCCAACAGCTGTTTATAAAATTGGCATTTGTGCGCATGAGCATCACATGGATTCCAGCAATAATTTTACTGAAATTTATTTAAATAGGTATTAAACACGAACAAATGTACTATTACTAAAAGTCCCATAAAATTTCCACTAGTAATATCATTAGGAGTCAAATTATTTCGGAAATTTTTTCGAGCTCACGAATATTTTGAAAATTATAATTTTCTCAAAATATTCGTGAGCGAGAAGGAATTTCCTGGCATAATTTGATTTCGAATGATACTTGGTAAGAAAATTTCACACCAATAATTGAAATTTATAATAAAAAAAAATATTGATAGGGAAGCAATGAAAAAAATCTATCAATTTTAGTTACATAGAAGCATCAGTTTCGGATGAAATATATCTTATATTACTTTCGAATACTGAGTTTACTTTGCTAAGACCGGTAGAAAATTTTATTTTAGCAATAAGTCCACCAAGGGTCTATGTATACTTTATAACATTTAAGCTTTAAGGACGGTCCAAATTTTTTTTCTACCAATTTTAGTTACATAGAAGCATCAGTTTCGGAAGTAATATATCCTATATTACTTTCGAATACTGAGTTTACTTTACTAAAACCGGTAGAAAATTTTATTTTAGCAATAAGTCCACCAACGGTCTACGTATACTTTATAACATTTAAGCTTTAGGGACGATCCAAATTTTTTTTCTACCAATTTAATAAGTTACATAGAAGCATCAGTTTCGGATGAAATATATCTTATATTACTTTCGAATACTGAGTTTACTTTACTAAAACCGGTAGAAAATTTTATTTTAGCAATAAGTCCACCAAGGGTCTACGTATACTTTATAACATTTAAGCTTTAAGGACGGTCCAAATTTTTTCTACCAATTTTAGTTACATAGAAGCATCAGTTTCGGATGAAATATATCTTATATTACTTTCGAATACTGAGTTTACTTTACTAAAACCGGTAGAAAATTTTATTTTAGCAATAAGTCCACCAAGGGTCTACGTATACTTTATAACATTTAAGCTTTAAGGACGGTCCAAATTTTTTTCTACCAATTTTAGTTACATAGAAGCATCAGTTTCGGATGTAATATATCTCACATTACTTTCGAATATTGAGTTTACTTTACTAAAACTGGTAGAAAATTTAATTTCAACAATAAGTCTACCATAGATCTATGTCCTATAAAACCTAGGCGTTAAAGATGGTTCAAACTTTTTTTTACCAATCTTAGTTACATAGAAACACCAGATTCGTATGTAATATAAGTAGGAAAAAGGGGGAAGTAAAAAAGAATTCAAGGTACATTTAGAAACTGTTGCGAAATCGTTTGTCTCTAAGAAGTAATAATTTATAATATGCATATTGTTTTTCCGAGTTTTTTTGTAATAATACAATATAAATAAGTTAAACAAAATACGTTTTATAAAGTTGTGTAATTGTCACTTTTTCTTATGTCAAAAAATATCCACTATAATACATATAATACAAAAATACATAGGTTACCATGGCAACGTTGAGAAATGCTTGTATTTCATTGGTCGAAAAATATTGGTGTGAAATTTTCATCAAAATTTCATTTCTTAGGTACTTTTAACCTATTAACAAGCATCTCGTTACTGATGTGTCATAAGAAGTATTAATACCGCAAGGAAACTTTAGTCTCAAGATCTTAAATAAAAAACCGAGAAATTCCTACGCTCGCCTGACTGCTTTAAAGCCCGATTCCTGCTGCAAACTATCAGCAGAAACAGCTATGCACCGCTGTCTGCAGCCTTGAACTCCATTTCGTATTCTCGTTTAATGGCCAGCAGGACGAGGCACGACGTAAAAATACAACTGGTTTCGTTGTGGCGATGCCGTGAGGGAAAAATGCGGGTTCCGGAGTTGTTCTTTGAAAAAAGGCGACGTTGTCAAGTCGGAATGCTTAAAAGACCAACTTACTGCTAATAAAGTTTTTTAATTTATACAAAAGCTTTTTGCTTTAATTTTTAAAAAATTGCTGTTTTAATTTAATAAATATTAGTAAAACTGTTTATTTACAAGAATTTTATTACATACATGTGTTTATTTGTTTAATTAAATTAAAGAAAATAAACCTTAAATATGCTGAGTAGTCGGCAGGGAATGGTATATACCCTTCCGACCAATCAGCATGCCGAGCGGGTTATATACTCCTAAAATAAGAGTATAACTCTTCTCTCTTGCTCCACGTGGTGAGTAGTCGGCCCATTTTTTTTAGTATTTTGTTTACTCTGGAGGTAATCTATCTGAATGTTAAATGAACATTTTATGCCAGGTTCGAGTAAAAATGTCGAAGAAAATAATCTTTAATACAAGTTTTGCTTGTTCTGTTGAAGGTAAAAAACGTCTAATTTTACTGAAAGTAAAAATTAAAGCAGTGGCTATTCCATCACTGAATTTATCAATAAAATGTAATATGCATGAGTTATATTAAAGAACCTGTTAAAAAACCAAATTTAAAGAAGTTCTGCAGTATTGGTCATTTAAGCTATCAATATTTTAACATATTTTTTTTTCACTTATTTGTTACACCATAATAAAACACATAGGAACTAAAAAAAATAATTTTTCACTCACATTTTGCAAAATAAAATAATTTCTTTATTTCCCATATAACATATACTAACGTAATATGGCCGACTAACAGGAAAAAAGTAAGAAAGAATACCTACAAAAAGAGATGATACGATGTCGTTTTGTTTACGATTTCCTCCTTGAATAAGCAATGTTGCCAGATGTTTTCTAATAATTGGTTATTATTGAAGGTTGTTTTTTCCACTTAACAGAAATGATTTTTTTATAGAAAAAACCAGAACCAGAACTAACAAACAACAACTTCCAAACTATTACCTAGTTCTGGTTAGTTGTCGTTAGGTTTTTTTCATTAAATTGTAAAATTTCTTTATCATAAATGCGCCGTTGAACAAAATGAAAAAAAATCTGATATCTTAATTTATTAAATTTTTATAGGCAAAAATAGGGTGGACCTCACTTCCAGATAATAACCTTATTATTTTTTTTAAATTTATTTAATCCATAATGCTTTAAAGCTAAATTTAAATCCTTTTTTTTGATCCGACAACGTCGCAAATTCTGGCCTTTAACTTAACCTAAAAACATAGTGTTTATTCGACTTTTAATTTCATTTTTCTCTGCGAAAATGTATTTTTTCAGATTTTTTCTTCTTGAAATCTACTAAACAAAATGTGTTCTTTTTTTCTGTAATATTTACTTTTCTTCAAATCGAATGGAGCTAAACGACACCGGACCCTAAGCTATCTATTGTACTGCTTGTTTTGAAAAAAATATATAAAATGACTTTGTTAGAGTGCCAAACCTATATTTTTCATATTCTGTGCAAGGTAATTATTTTTTTATATGTTTAATTGATTTTTAAAGCAAAATTCTCAACTAATTATTTATTGTCCTCCAGTTGCCGTGTAATGTGCTACGTTGTCAAGTTTTTTTATTTTTCACTCTTTGTTAAATTTAACCCATTGTTTAATCCCATTACTAACTTTAAAACCGCGATTGTCACTCCGCCATGAATATTACATTTTAGGTAATTCATATAAGAAATTTGCGATTTTAATTAGAAAATAAAAAAAATACCAAAACATTAATAAAAAGTCAAAGTCTAGCGTTTATTACTGCTTTTAATACATATAAATCTGTAGTTACTAAAAATGAATACGAAATCCCTTTTATTGAAAAGTTTTGAAAAATATTTTAGGGAATTTCATAAACCAACTAATAAATAAGGTCCACTGGGAAAATATTAATTTCCTTTACCAAAGTGCCTTCTTAAGGCCAATAGCTTCTGATATATGTTTGGTGTGGATCCCATGTCTTACTTTTCAGATAAATAATTTTAAAAATCCTAGAGCCGCCATTTGCTCCAAATTTTAACTTCTTTGCCTGTTTGCAACGGCGAGAAAGTTATTTTCAACTTGTCCCTTCTAGGGTGATGAGTGTGATCAAACTACCAATAAAGAACCCAAATATGGATCTAACGTGAAATAAAACTCACCAAAGTTAACAAGAACTGCGGTTAGACCCACTCATTAATTGGTTTAAAAAAACCTGATCTTATTTGTTCCTACTGTATATTTTTATTTTTCTTTCTGCTTTCATGAAAAAAGATCGAAAAAATTTGCTATTTTTTTTGTTTCTCCATATAGGGCTGTATAATAGGATACATAAAAATGAAAATACACTATTATAAAAAATAATATTTATTTTTATAAATAAAATATTTAATAGTTCTATTGGAGTTGGGGGAAATAAAGAAAAGCTACTGGTAATGTAAACAGTTTTAACAACACTTGTACAATCATCAAATGTGCTTTAAACATAGACAGTATTCCAACATTCTAAATATGAAATTTCTGTTGGTGCAAATACAGTAAAAAATTTTTTAAATCGGGACACATGCTAATGCTAATCCGGACATTCAGTAATCCGAACGCGCAGTTGCCTTGTTGATATCCGGAGGCACTTAGATAATCCGGACGGATTTCTAGTTGAAACCTTAAACATAGCGCAGGAGAGTGGAAGACGGCATTCTCTGGTAACTCTTTAGTAAGCCTGCTGGCCCTGCTGCATTAGTTGCGTAATATTTGGCGTGTTGCAGAGTGCACAATAATGTGAAGCATTAGAAAATGTTAGATATAAATATAGTACATACATATACATATATCCCATATGTCATGTATGTACTGCACTCTTAGTTTTTTACTTTATTAATCCGGAAATTTCACTAATTCAGACAAACTCCTTGAATGTAAGCGTCCGAAATAAAGACGCTGTACTGTATTGCACTTAATGTAAGAAAATATGTATTTTGCTGCTTGAACAGAGCAACCAAATTACCAACTAATAAAAAACTATAAATTCTTTACAAAAAACACAGTAGTTATTATCTTAACGTCTGCATTCAGTTTGTCATCATTTCTGATCTATCACCACGTCTTTTGTTATTTTCTTTATACACTAGTAATCTTTCCCTTACAAATAATAACAAGTTAAAAACAGTATAAAAATCTAACAAAAACTTATAATTACACAGGCTCTTGTTTCACACTTAACTGCCTAATCTTCATTCCGAAAATAATATTAGCTATTTCTTTCTGCAACAAAATTTGGTCGACTGGATCCAACGTTTTCGCAACCTTCAACATGCACTCAAAAAATAAATCCAAATCTTCACCGCACTGTAAGTTCTGTGTCAGTTCAGAACCAGGATTGGTTAATTCAGTAGGATTGCTTTGAACCATACGATTACCCAAACAAGAATTTAATTGATTTAGAATGTTCGTCACTTCGCCTTTATTGTCCAATGGATTTTCTGATTCAAAAGCTATATCGTTATATTCAATCTTAATGTTGTCATCTGCCACCGTGTTGTCAGCTTGAAATGACTCTGGTAGTACTGTGGACAATCCTTCTGAAGAAGATGATGGAAGTACTGACTGTAGAGTTGGGACTAAAACGAAAAAAACTATACTAAATTTGTACTCACATCCACAAAAGTTCGGTCACAACAAGCTGGCACCCTTTTTAAAGTTGGCTTCCTCGCCAACCACTTAATCGATTTTGACGATTTTTTTGTGAATTGTGGATTGATTCCTTTGTGACTATGCTATGTAAGAAATTTTTATTCCGAATCGAAGCATATACGGAGTGCAAGAGTAAGACGAAGTCTCTAATAAAATTAAATAAATAAATAAATAAACAACGGCTGCTGTTCCCCACAGGATGTTACAGATTTTGGGAAAGAAACTTTGTCTCATTTTGCACCCTCTGTATGATCTAATTAAATTATAAATAAGAATTTCTGATTTAGCATCATTTCTAAGGAATTAATCATTAATTTAGAAAAAAAGTTATTAAAAACAAATTAGCGCTTTGTGAGGAAGCCAAAAATTGAGTCCAGTATTGAATGACCCGTTTTTTGTGGGGATAGGTGTATTACAAAAAAAAATGTTTTTTTGTTGGGAAATATTTAAAATACCAAATACTTTCCACTACAATATAAAACATATTGTAGGTTTATCATTGGGATCTTGTAATGTTTTGAGTGGTACGCAGATTGTTGCGGCCAAAGACGTTTTAGACTATAGACCTGGTTACCTATTCGTAGAGCATTCTACCGACCACCGACACCATAGCTCGACAATTTTGATATAAAGGCAAAAGAGAAGGAAAGAGTTGAAATGGACCATGGGCTGTAAAGGTTAAATTACATAGTCAATAAATTTAACACCAGTGGTTGAATTGTTTATGTGTCGTAGTGTGCGAAAGATAAATAGGTTTAAATAGAAAAAAACACAGGTTTATAAAAAGATAACAGTTTTATTAGTATTCTTATTAAAGACAAAAACATTTCAATAAATACGGTAAACAAGAAAAGTTAATATTACTTTATTTGGATAACAATTTTCTAAAATTTTCTTTTGAAGGAGTATGAATGCCTAAGGAACTCTCTTAAGTGGAGAGAATAATGGTGCTGTTGATGGAACAGTTTCTTTACGTATAATTTGTTTATTTTAGATAATCTTTTTTGTAACAGGCATCTCAGCACACAAATCCACTGGCCTCCTAGTACTTACAGCTTCATAACTGGGCACTTGGTCGCATAATTAAAAATATTAAAGTATAATTCTAATACCTTTCTATGTCCAGGGTTTTCTATATATTTTATACCCCCTTTATTTATAATATTATTTTTTTATCATTTTTGACACCAAATTTAATCAGTAGATGTATTTGCACTGTTTTTTTGATAAATCTCTCTTTATAATGTACTGTACCTTTATCTGACATTTTTTTTTATATTTCAAAATAAATTTATAGACGCAAATCAAGGATACTATACATATAATCAAGTGTGACTATACTCTTAAAGAATACCCACACTAGGGATGAGCGATACATCACTACCGGTAATTTAATCGCCGTTATTGAAAAATCGCTGAATGCAATCGTTAACTAAAATCGCAAATAACGGCGATTGACAGAAACAGCGATTTTTTAGAATATGCGAATACGCGTCAACTAACATGCAACACAGCTAATCGCTTTTCATCGCGTTGAGTGAAATAGAGCGAAATGCAACGAATTAGATTCCAATGGTTCTCGACTCCAGCTTCACGCACCTCACCGATCTATGAAGTAGAATTACAGTTTTCTATAATATTTCACTTAGTTATTCCATACATACAGTTAACAAAGAGAGGGTGTATTTAAAGAAGTAAGATTTTACCTTATTTTTACATAAAAAAACTAAGTTTCCTAGTCAGCAGCTCGAGTTTTACAGCTTATGATCAGTACAATAGGCGGCAGGCAAGTGAAATTAATATGCAGTAACAAAATAAATCACTCGAGAGCGCTAATAACCGCAAATGATGAAAACACTTACTAGTTTGGCATAGCGCGAAAAGTCGCGATCGCGATAATGCTTTTAAATCGCCGTTATTTAAAAATCGCGATCGCCGATAACGGCGTTATGCAAATATCGCTGTTTAGCTCATGCCTACTACACACATAAACAAACTCAGACATTGTTACCAGATCGTACAAACAAGCAGTACAGAATGGGCTGGAAATAGTACAGTCAGAGCAAAAATTTGTGGAATGGAATTACGACGCACACTGGTACGGACTAACAAAAATGGCAGGAAAAATTTGACTCAATAAAAATTGTTCAGAATCATGCAAGGAATACGGATTACCTTTTTCAGAATTTTTGAATACGGACCTCTTGAAAAATGACCGAATAGAAAAATTTTGAGACTTATGCAAAAAATTGTGCGACGGCTGACCGTCTGTACTGTATACTCTAGCCTTAACTTTTTGCTACGACTGTCGCGATACAACTATATATAACCGTTTTGTAATCCATGAATTGTAAATAATTGAAAGAAATATTTAGTACAATGCGAAAATGTCCCATCCATGTACAAAGTTGACATTTTACATAAAGTTTTTATATTGGATTCACACGAGAAGACAATAATGTTATTCTCGGGGCAATTTATAAATAAAAACGATTTACCTTTACTAGTAGCAGGACTGTATGCTTGGACAACTCTATGTACTTCCTCCATATTTTTCGGCAGCGCGGATGGTAGAATCTTGCGACGGCAATTGTAAATGTTTTTTCGTATGTTATTTACATCACTGAATGTTAAAGCTTCTGGAAGATTTGTAGAAAGATGTTTTCTAATTACTTCAGAAGGTTTCTCACTGATGTCTTCTTCGGCTTTGCGTTTACAAGCGTTTGAAATAATTTTGGAATGTAACTTCCTGATGTCAGCTTCATGATTATGTTGTAAGTCGCTTCTTGAAATAGTTAAGTCAGGGCCAATAGTAAAAACTTTAGCGGGACATTTCAAATTCTTTTACTGCACCTCCAATAAACTTCACCGCTCTTCAACTCTTTAGTTTTGGAAAATAGATGATTTTCCAACGACAACAAATCGCATCCACGTTCACTTTTATTAGAACCGGTACAGGTGTCATTTTAAAGAAAAAACAATACGAGACTGGACTATAGCACAAATTTAAATATTATAAAAATATATGTACGTATTAGCACTTCAAGATGAAATAGGAAACTAAACTAAAACAATATTTCTAACTACCCCCAAATATGCCCCAAATATTTTAAAGCCCATATTTTCTACCTTCATTACCTGTAATTGACCCTCATTACAAAAACTAACCAAAGTGTACGGCGGCGCCCAATATTCCTAGTTCTTGCCAGGTACCTGTTCTCTTAACAGGTATAAATGGTCATTTAGTGCCGAATTTTCGCCCGCCGCTATCTTAATGTTAATGACTTTGATTGCTTTACAACATAAAATGTATAGATATTAAATAGTTGTGAGTATGGTAAGTGCAAATACTTTAAAATAATGTTTAAAGTAGAATTCTGAATCGGAAAAAAAAGGGATAAAAGAAAATGTTTTAAAAATCTTTAGAGACGGGAAAGTAGAGAGCCCCACTGTATGTTTCTTTTGTTTCTTGTTGTAGGTTAGAAAAATACAGTTTTTTTTTTAAATCTTTCTTTTATTATTGTTGTAGTTTTTTGTAAATATATTTTTATGTAATACTGAAGATTTTTTTTAAATAAAAATTCGACTCTGATTTTTTTCTTACTAATTCTGCTAATTTGTCCTGCTCACATACAAAATTCGTCACGTCAAGATAAAGCTTTTAGGTACAAAGCCCAGAAAGAACAAGTAAAAAAAAAATAAGCTGAAATTTCAACATAGAAATTCGAAATTCAACTTAGTAAGTTAGGATTTCGACTCAGAAAGTTGATATTTCAACATAACAAGTTGAAAATTTAACATAATAAGTTAAAATTTGGACTTAGTAAGTACAAATTTAATTTTTTTTACTTGGTAAATGATATCCTACAAAAAACTGTCATTTTTTAAATTATAGACGGTAAACAAACCGAAGCCCACCAATCAAACATCCCATAAACCATTAGAGGAATGGTCAAATTGTAATTGTAAAACATGTACACAGTTTGCAAACCCTGATTTTTCACCCATCTTTTTTCTCTTATATCCTAAGAGCCGCACTATGTGGTCGGTGGTCGATAGGAAGATCTAGTATCTGAGTATTTAGCTACACAGCTAGCACATCTGAATATAAGAGGACGTAATCTACGACCGCCAAACTGCAGTAAAGTTAGAGTCAATAATTTATCAGTTATTAAAGTGAAGTGTACTAAAAAACTGAAAGATGTTTAAATGATAAAATTAGACCATTTTAAAGCTGTAGATCTACAGTTAAAACTATAGATTTACAGTTTAAACTTTATCTGCATAGTTAAAACTAACCAGATAATTTCAATTATACCTGTATAGTTAAACTTGTATATCTACAGTTAAAAATGTAGCCCTACAATTAAAACTGTATCTCTACAGTTTAAACTGTAAGAGCTTCAGTTAAAAGTCTATTACCTTCTAGTAGCTTACTATTAAATACTTACTTGGAAACTCACCATCATCATGTGAAGAGTTTTCTTGCATTTCTTTTCTTAAATTGCTAAAAATAATAATTATTAGAATATTTTTATATACTTGCATAAAATATGTTTTTTTAAACTAACTGCAAATAGGTGTTTTTGCTTCATTTAGGGTACAGTCGGTCAGCTGTCGCGCAGTGGGACGAAGCGTCACTGCGCTACCTAAATTACTATACAGCTCACATAGTTCAACTGTTTAAGCTATTCTTTTAAATGCTCTTCTCTTAAATTTATTTATCGATTTTTTTTAGATTTTTGATTTGGGTTTTTATTTTCCGGAAATTTGTCTCTAAACCTTGATTTTTATGAAAATAAACGATTTTTCAAAGCAAAAATAATCATTATTTTGCTTAAAATTTTTCTCTTGAAAAGCCCCAAAAAACTGCCTGAACATAAGGTGCAACATTTTAGTTATTCCCAAAAACGGCCAGAATCTTTCGAAATTGTTTACGCAAAAGTGATTTTTACTCATGCAGGAAAAAATTGATTCAATAAAAATTGTTCGAAATCATTAAAGAACAAATAATCTTTTTAAGAATTTTTGAACACATTTTTGGATCTCTGGAAAAATGGCCAAATAAAGAAATTTTGAGACTTATGAAAAATATATATATATATATATATATATATATATATATATATATATATATATATATAAAATATATATATATATATATATATATATATATATATATATATATATATATATATATATATATATATATATATATATATATATATATATATATATATATATATATATATATATATATATATATATATATATATTATACTGGCCCGATTTTGCACGAAGTTTTTATTTTTTTGGGGCCCATTGCTAAAAACGTTCGAATACGTCTAAAACGTTATTTTCCAAAGTTTGGTTGCAAAATTCAAAAGTTAACCCGGTGCGAGTCTCCGCTTTTTGCAAAATGTGCCCACTATTATTTCAGAGCTTGTTTAAGGAGATATCAAGAGAAGATGCAGTATAAAATTTACGCGATCATTGGCTAATTATATGTTTTTACGGTCGCTGAACACGGTGCAACCATTAGTTTTTTTCTCCAATTAAGATATCTTTGAAAATTTAAAAAAAAAGTGGAAAAAAAGGGAAAAATGAAAAAGCTTCACTTTTACTGCTTAAAATTTATTGGTTTAAATTTGTATTTATCGACAAGTTGTAGTCAGAGTTGTGGAGAAATGAAAGAGCTTTAAGATGCAAAAAACTCGGTGTGATTTGGTTAAGATAACTCCAAACAACATCTATATTCCGGGTAACGGGTTTAATGACTCATGAAACGAACTTCTGGGGTAAATTTCAAGTTTCCAAACTTTTTTTTGAAGTCCTGAAATATAGATAAGCTTGGCAAGGTAAATATGTATGGACATTCAGGATAATTAACTTGCAGGTAAAATTAACCAGCTTAGAAAATGAAAAAAATTTTTTATTGAACTTGCACGATATATAACTTTTCTTCTTAAACAATATAATGTGAAAATAAAATATTCTTTTCATTCACAAAAATAAACTTTTGTCCTTCTATAGATTTTAGAAAAAAAATATAAATAACATTAATAAATATATATAATTTTGTACATTAGCTCATAAAAAAGTTCACAATTAACAATTTGTATCTGTACTTTTTTTTTCTTTCTTCTGTTAATTAATATTTTTCAGAGTTTCTACAGTTTTCTTTCTGGAATAAGAAGAATCCTTTTTTGTATTAAAATCAAAACTGTGTATTAAATTTGGATACCCCTCTTCGCTTGCAGTAAGTGTCCCGATTAAACTTTCTGATAAATGTACGAATCGTTCCGCAACGTCGTTCGTAACTTTAAAGCTTTTCACTTTCTGCAACCCCGCAAGATATCCTTCATCCCGCGACCACGACAAGGGATTCTTTTTTAAAAATATCGTGAATATATTCATCAAAGTAAAGAATTTGTGGGGTCCTCGTGGTACTTAATTTTTTTAGGCTCGATTCAGGGATTGTCTCTGGGGCCAATGTAATTCGATAGCCTTTGGTCTGCCGACTTTCCTGCTCCAACGACCGGACCATGGGCTTCATCTGGGCAATACTTAAGCGCGCATCAAAAAAAAAAACAAATCAATCATGTATTCGTTTAGGTACCAAGTATGCCCAAGAAGTGTTTTTATGGCAATATTGGATATTATCTCATTAACATTTTGCCCATATCTCTTAATCGCTTTTAATAAGCTGATGTCATTCTCTGGAGCCTGCGTAGCTAGTTCACAAGTAAACCAGAATTCCATGTATATGTCTATTATAAAAAAATTACAAATTTGTAAAGCGAAAATTTACCCCAAAAGTTCGTTTCATGAGTCATTAAATCCGTTACCCGTAATATTGATGTTGTTTGCATTTGCACAATTTTAGTACTCCCCTCGTATCTTGGGGTGATCTCAACCAAATCACACCGGGTTTTTTGCATCTTAAAGCCATTTCATTTCTCTACAACCCTGACGACAGCTTGTAGACAAATACAAATTTTAACCAATAAATTTTAAATAGTAAAAGTAAAAAATTTTAATTTTCTTTGTCATTTTTTTCCAATTTTTCCTAAATTTTGAAAGATATCTTGATCGGAGAGAAAAACTAATGGTTGCATTGTGTTCAGCAACCGCAAAAACATATAATTAACCTATGATCTAGTCAATTTTTTACTGCATCATCTCTTGATATCTCCTTAAACAAGCTCTGAAATAATAGTGGGCACATTTTGCAAAAAACGGAGACTCGCACCGGGTAAACTTTGGAATTTCGCAACCAAATTTTGGGAAATGAGTTTTTAGACGCATTCGAAAGTTTTTAGCAATGGGCCTCAAAAAATAGAGACATCGTGCAAAATCGGGCCAGTCTAATATATATATATATATATATATATATATATATATATATATATATATATATATATATATATATATATATATATATATATATATATATATAATATATATATATATATAATCTATTATTTTTTTTTCCAAAGCTGAAACATTTTTAGGTAAATATTGGTCAATTATTATTTATTGATAAATATCCGTGAATACTGGTGAATTTTTTCAGGATTTTTGCATAAGTCTTAAAATTTTACTGTTCAGCCATTTTTCCAGAGGTCCGAAAATATATCCAAAAAGTCTGAAGAAGACTATATTCGTATTCCTTAAATGATTCCGAACAATTATTGGTATTGAATCAAATTTTTCCTGCCCTTTTTTACTGCGTCGTTACTCCTAAGTAGTGATGGAACGGACTCATGTTTCACCGGACTTCCGGCCGCCCAGCGAACCGGATGCCGGAAGTCCGGCGCCGAACTCTATGTCTTTTTTCCTTAAAAAATAAAATATTAATCGGTGCTACTTACATTTAAATGTCAATAAAAGATAATAAAGTACCAAGGAAATATTGTAAACTAAGAGTTTTCTTACAAAGATAATTGACAGGCAAAGTATTCAACTAGAGTAATATCATGTCATCCTAATTTAAAAACCACACTTAAAAAAGCCCAAGTTGCTAAACGATATTTAAGCGCCCCAGCAAGTAGTGTGTATTCAGAAAGGTCTTTTTCAGAAATTGGCAACATTTATGAAAAAAAGCGTTCTAGATTAACCAGTCAAAATGCTGAAAAACTTTTATTTAAACATCATAATTTGAAAAAGATACATTTTGACTATTAATAGTGTTTTTTCTTATTTGTAAGAGAATTAGAGATTACCTGTAATCTCTAATTCTCTTACTAATTCTCTAGTTAATAAATGTAATCTGTTTTTCTACCCAAGATTTTTATTTCCCTCTATTTATATTTCCAATGACTTATTAAATTATATTTCCTTATTAATAACATTAAAAAAATTTCGGCCGGACAGCCGGATTTTTTCAGAAAAATCCGGCCGGACCGGAAGTCCGGTGAAGTGGCCGGACTTGCCGGATTCGGTACTTGAACCGGACGTCCGTTCCATCACTACTCCTAAGCCCACAAATTTTTGCTCTGACTGTACTATTTTCAGCCAGACCCGTACGATTAACTGCTCGTTTGTAAAATCTGGCAACTATGTTTTTCAAAAAAAATCAGTAAATTCTGACGCATGAGCGCTGTATACTTTATTCGCGGGTTAAATACATGCGTTGTTGCCAGATTGTTATGTTATTATCTATTAATTAATATTTCAAAAAGTGTATTGTAGCAATCAATGAGTCCAATTAAAAAAAAATCCTTAGATGTTTACCAATAGTTTAGTTTTTTATAAACATCGTAAGAAAAGTTTGAGACTTATTTATCTATATATGTAGAATTTTCGTCATTTCGTATAGTACAATGTATAAGAGCAAAGACCTTGAAACTAAAAGACCAAATGTTTCATTCATAAATCCCATAAAATTGTGGCAAAACATTGTATTAAAATTATTGGCGAGTGCAAGAGAGAAAAACAGATCTCTTAGGACTGGCCGGCAACACTGTATGTTGTGCGTCGACTTTGAAAACCAGTGACGTAGAGTTTTAGGCCTAACAGTATATTATCTTGGGCTTACAAGCAAACGCAATAATAGAGTCGTCTATTTTATTGTCAAAGTTTCAAACTGTTTTTAAAGAATATTCAATTTATGAATGAAATAAACGTACTAATGAATAAAGAAATGATGTTTTTAAAACGGTTTGAATTGTTAATAATAAAAAATACGACAAAGTTATAAGCAATTAATACGTTTCTAAATTTAGCAGTTACCAACTGATTCATATAAAGAATACAAGATTTAGAAATAAAATGCTTTATGTTTACTATTTTTTTTACATATAAGATCAGAAGTTGATATAGAACTTTAAAATCACGATCTTCCACATTGTTAACTAAGAAACATGCGATAATAGTTAATAGTATGAAAAAACTCATCAAAGTACCTATGTGACTTCTAAAACCGCTTTAGTGAAATATTAAATTTCATTAGTTGCAAAAACTTTTCGTCGCATTGTGTAAAATCGTTGATATCTCTAAAAACAAAATTATTGTTACTAGTGACTTTTACCTTTAAATCAACGATAATATAATAATTTGAAAAATACTAAAGATACAGTAGTTTGTACGTATTTAAATTTTATGATGGAAATTCGTTACAACGACGGTTTTAAAACAAAATTGATTTAATTTAATTTTGATCTTAAATGGGACCATGGCAATGGTTTAGAATTTATGCCTTTCGTGGCAATTCCTTTATTATAATAAGGATTGTCTGATGGTACAAAATATTTGAAATAAATAAAACACTGCCCCTAGGAACAATTTATTTTATTAACACAAAATTGAACAAACTATAGAAATAATATCTTAAATATATTTATTATAATGGACCACCCAATTTTAAAAATTTCATGCTTGAGACAGAAAAACTGAAGTTTTGCTATTATCAAGTACCTATTCATTGCGAAACAAAATTAATTTGGTACTTAAGCTTCGCGTTCGATTTACTCGTGTTGAATCCAACTTTTTTACGGTTTCATAGTAAATCCTGATTTTAAAATAACTTTTTAAAATTAATTTGACCAATTGAACGTGATGTTCATTTAAGACCTCTTCATCATATACGTGGTCACCAAAACAATCCCAAACAGAAGATTGCAAATTTTTTATTGAATTTGTAATTAATATATCATTTAAATTTTTAATATTTTTGTTAAAAACGCCTTTTGTGGCATGAAAAAATTTAAAAAATCGTTCAGCTGTTTTACAAGTTTCAACTACTAATTCACTGGCCATGATAAGATTACCATATTTTTTTCTTTTCAAAAGAAGTGATGGCGTAGTTTTACTTTCTAGTAAATTTAAACAAGTAAAACAACTGACACATTTTTTAAGACCCTTCACTACATACCCGGATATATAACCAACTATGTCTTGGGAATATATCGTCAAGTCCCAAGCATTAGACCCTAAAAAGTTTTTTTTAATTTCTTCATGTACTTCTTCCATGAAAGACGCATATTCTTCATTTTGTTCCAACTGATTGCTTAATGAATTTTTAATATTACTGGAACCACAAGTTAAAATTGAAATATTTAACAAGTTTACAGTATTGCCCGTTTCTGGAGCTGTTATTTGGTTGTGGACTAACAGTCTCTTAAAAGAACTTTCAAATTGGCGTGCTGTCGGATTATTATTATATCCACCTGTCGGTGAATGTCAAAATATAATGAATAACCCTGTACAAGTTTAGTTTACTTACTATTTCTATTAAAATAATTATAATACATACTTTTGCAAATCGAGAGACATCTCAGCAATATCAGAAGGTTCTACAGCATCCAGGCATAACTTAGAAATCCTAAAAATAAATAAAATATGTATATTTTAAAATCAATGATAGGTACATTTATTAGGAAGACGTAGTGGACCGAACAGAAACTTTAAACCATTTCATTTAATTTCTTTGAACTTCAAACCTACATTGGCTCAAAGTAACCATTATGGTAGGGGTAGGTTTAAAGTATGATTTTGTAAACCTCGTACTTCTAATATGTATTTATTACTGTGCTTCATTATATTCCAAAAATATATGGCAGATGTGTTTTAACCTACCAATGAACATTTCTAGCAAATAAAAAATGTATGTGCAAAATAACATATTGTACGGTCAACAATTTAAAATTGAAAAAATCAAAGTTAAGTAATTTTGGTTAGAACTTGTAAAAAGTTTTGTAGGGACTTCTAAGTATTCATACTTATTATAAAATAAAATCAACATTTACTTTCATTTTTAACAGATAATACTTACGGAAACGGTTTTTTTGGCTTTGGTGGTGTTCCAAAAATAGTTGAATCAGAACTAAAATACGAATGTAATATAATTATTAATGTGCATACTAAAACTTGACATTTTGTATTTTTACCTGTTGGAGAGATCGTCCAAAAATAATAACCCCTCACAACGTCTGGGATTTGCACCCTTTTTGATATATTTGGCACCATTTGCCCTTACTAAAATATCTTCGGGTAAAAAGTGTTCTGAACATAACTCGGGGTGTTTAGAAAGAGGTTGATTCTCTAAGATACCCACTAAAGAAAACCAATGTTTTCTTATTTCAGGATCTTGAGGAAACCTAAATAGAAAGAGTGAAAATATATTGTGGAACATCTAAGTGTATTATATTTTTAGCTATTTTTATTAGAAGCTTTGGTAATTGTCTCGAAAGTTGCCTCCTCTCCGATTTTGACCAAATTTGGTATACGGGGGTTTTTTTGGGGCGCTGATTACGAATCTGAAAAATATTTTTGGCAACTTTTCGTTTTCGAAATATTCATCATCAAAGTTGAAATAAACTAACTTCTTCTTACATCTATTCTCCTTCTTGACAGAATTCTTGATTTTTACACTAAATTGGCACATAATATTTTAAAAACACCTTTTAAAAACTTGTTTTTATATCTATTTTACGCCTTTTTTCCATTTAATTGCAAACCTCCACTTTCACACGTCGGATCGTGGCCGCAACCATGTATACACTAGGGAATCATGGCCGCCTAGCTTAAAAGTGAAGCTTCGCAATTTATGGGAAAAAAGATGTAAAATAAATAAAAATATAAGGTTTTAAAGAGTGTTTATAAAATATTGTGTGCCACTTTTTATAAAAATCAAGAATTGTGTACAAAAAGAAGGGGGAATATAGTGAAAATAAGGTTAGTTTGATTTTCAACTTTGATGATAAATATCTCGAAAACGAAACGTTGCCGAAAAAATATTTTTTCAGATTCGTAATCAGCGCCCCAAAAAACCCCCATATACCAAATTTGGTCAAAATCGGCGAGGAGGCAACTTTCGAGACAATTACCGAAGCTTTTACAATATTTTACGTCAAGTATTTATTTTTTCCTTTTTTTGCTATTAAATAGCCACCATTAAATACCTATTTATGCATATTTTAAATTGTTTTTAAGTAAAACAACACTTTTATGGTATATAAAAGATAATGATATAGTTGCCCTACTGCACTGGTTCATATAAAAATAATATAACCTCAAATTAAAATACTTACCGGTGAAAAGACAAATCTGGATTTAAATGATTCACTTTCTTGCACACAACGCATGCATGTACCATGATTGTTTATTTGTTCACTAAGTGTTCACAAAAAAGGTTGTTAAATTGTTTAATACTTTTCAAAACGCACAGAAACACTAAACATCCGTTAGGTCTAACTAGCAACGTCGAAATTTATGATCACCATTCATTGTAATCTGGCCGGTTGTAAAACTCGTAAAAGAACATTGCAACGTTGCCGTAGTGCCATATATTTTTATACGCTTGAAAAACTTTTTATTAGCTTTTAAAGTAAACTTCGTGTTACATTAGAAACATTAAATTGTAATTTTATTGCGCATATCTTAATTTACTTTTATTATGTATACTAGGCGTTAATGAATTTCCTAAAGTCAATCGTTTTAATACATTTTTTCCGAATATTTCCTACAGACAGATAAAGCCGGCAAAAAGATGAAAAATAAAGAGGGAATGACAATTTGCCACATAAAAATGTAAACAATTTGGTCTTTTAGTTTTAATGTTTTTGTATAAGAGCCTCAAACACTTTCTTTGCCATTAAATATCTCCGGAACTGTATTGTTCATAAATTTCATTCTGCAACATTCGATGCAGAATTATTTAAATAATAATCGGTATAGATTTCAAAAAAATCCCACAAAAGTGCCCCTCGTGATACAACTACCTTAAAAAATGTTATTATGTACCCTTATAACTTTTTTATACTTTTACCACAAATTGTAGGCAAACCTTTTTACTAACCTTTGCATTTGTAAGTGCAAGAATACTTTTATGCTTTTTTTATGTGGATTATATTTTGATTTTTTCGAATTTTATTGATGTGCAAAGTTTATTGCAACCATTTTTATTCCAGTAGTTAGCAACTGATAAAAATCGTAACAGTTAATAAATGAAGATAAGCAAGTAACCATAATAAAAATGGCTTTAACTTTTAAAAATCGTCTCGTATTATGCCACTTTTAATTTAGGTCCAGGAAATCACACTCAAAAATGCTTTTATGTACTTATTTATTCATGTATTAAATTTTACAAGAATATTGATAAAGGCATTGTACAAAATTCTATAATGCCACTTGGATTGCTTTGTAAATATATAAGTATTTCCCCTTTAAATCTGTATTCTTGTGTGTATCCCAAATTAAACCTTGCTTGGAGAACTGTTCCTCGATAACTGATTGTAATAGTGAGGTACTCAGTTATGTATTCTAGAAACAAGAAAGGTTTGTTGAATATGTAATTTATTTAAAATAAAATTGTGAGGAGAACTTGGTATCATTTTAGACCTCACATTTCTGGATAGGTTGGTGGCAAAAATTATGGAGATGGAGGTTCTTCTTTACATTGAAAATGTTGTTCAGGTAAGGATTGATATGGGGATTCTTCTACTGAGCATAGGGTAGCTATAACTGAGTGTTGTGATTCCGATGAGGTAGGAAGAGAATGGGATGTTTCAGGCAGGTCTTCACGAGAGTTGTTTAAAATTTCGGTGGCTGTTTTTAGCACTTCCGAACGGAAAAGCAATTTTTGGTTAAGAGAAAAAGTCTGCATGATCGGCAACAACGAACAGAAAAACGACATGTCATCGTTTTGCATGAGTTTTGTGTTTTCTTTTAATATGTTCAACATTTCGCATTTGAAATTGTCTTCTTCATCGGAAATCCTTACGCTTTATGTGCACAAATTTTGTCCAATTTGAAAATTAGCAGCAGCGTAATTTGGTTTCTTCGAGAAGTGTTGAGGCCCTTGAGCGTTGAACGTGGAGCTAAAGTTAGGTCATTATCATTAGTTGCATTTTGGTGAGAGTTTGACAAAGAACCTTTTTCGGCATCGATAGTTGCTCCCGCACTATTTGACTGGGATTCTTTAATTGTGTTCTGACTAGCTGAAATTGAATCTTCAGTATCTACTTTTTGATTTTGATCTAAAAATTGCTATAGTCAGAATATATATATTTCTTTTGTTTCCACCTCTGCACCTTACATAGGCGTCTCGAGCAGTTTTCCACCGTTGTTGTATTTGCTTTTCTGTAAAATAATAAAATATGTTTTTTCTTTCAGATATCTTGTAAAAATTTCAGACAAAAAGTAAATAATTTATTTTAGTTTAAATAAAACTTAAATAATTATAAGGTAGACTAAATTATTCAAAATAAATATATCATAGTCCAAGACATCCTCACTTTCTTTGAAATTATACCGAAAATAATTATTTTGTGTATTACACGTTCAATAATTTTTGCCAATAATTTTCGCAATAATAATATTGGTAATTGTTTAGATGTGAAATCAACAAGATTAAATTTTTGTTAAGTTGTCCAATATTTTGTATTGTTAAAAAAAAAATAAAAAATGTTAATTTTTTATTATTTTTTTATCTGAAAAATTCAAAACTTAATATTTTGGGATTATTTATTTTTACACAAAAAATATGAAAAAACCAATGGAAATTGCTAAACTTAAAATGGATGCATTTTTTGACTCAATTTTTAAAAAACGAAAATTTGATATTTTATTTTTTTTATTTATTCCATTTTTTTGGGCAACTTGAAAAATAAAAAAAATTTGGAAAAAAAAAACTTTTTTAAAAATTTGGATATTTTAATATTTTTTATTTATTTTCAATAAACATTAAGTAAAAATAAAGAAATTTTTAAGAAAAAATATTAATAAAAATTTTAAGCAAAAACAAAAAAAAAAAAATTAAGCCTTTTAAATGGGGATTTCTCTAAGAAAATTAAATAATTAAATATTTATTCAGTTGCATTCTTCAATGCGCCGAGAAGTAGAGAATTAAAAAAAACTCATCGATAATTTAATTTTTCTATTTTTTGGCCAAAAATAGGTGGCACCGCAATTCTAAAAAATTACCAATAAAATGTTCTATCACCAACAGCCTAATGAAAATTTTCATCAAAATTTCGGAGGTAATTTTTGCTATAAATTTTACTAGAATTCCGGTATGTGTAAATTGGTTCTATTAAATGAAATATAATTGTTCCAATAGTTTTTATTGTTACAAAATAAAAAATAAATTTTTGTTGTATTTTTTATATGTCCAAAGTTAAAAATGGTTTTTATTGTTTATCATTAAAGGGAAATCCATTTAAAAATATACAAATTAAAAAATACCGGCAGTAAAAACAAAGAAAAATAAAAGAATCATGAAATATTTCTTTTAATAATTTCACTCATTTTTTTTAATTGTTCTTAAAATTTAATTGTTTCAATCAATAATATTTTTTTATTTATTTGATGCATAAATATGGTTTCATGCTTTGTAAAGTATAAAATTAACAACTGAATATTTTTCATCAATTCTTTTAACATTACTCTATAATTTATTTTTTTAACATTCTGAAAGATGCAAAAAAATAAATATATATTTTATCAAAAAATTTAAAGGACTGTCAATTGTTAGATCTTTAAAGATATAAAACTAATGGAAATATTTATTTTCATGCCAATTTGTATTTACCTTCATCAATACATTGTTAAATTCTACAAATAAAAAATAATTGAAAAATGTGTTTTTTATTTATTTTATATATTTGATATATAATTTATTAAGATAAATTATGAACGTAGAAGCTATACAAAGTTATACCTGTTTATACCTGGTTGACATAACTCTTTCAAATGAATGATATGATATAAATGATAAAAACACGTACTTGTTTATAAAAACTAATTAATTAAATTTAAATTAAAATTACTTAAGGGTCATATTTTGATAAGTAATCTTGACGAAAACATGTATTATTTCCATAATTCATTGGCTATTGGCGTACTGACAAATTTAAACAAGTTTGGGAAAAAAATGGTGTAGTTATTTACGTCATAGTTTAAGAAATATACAATATATCAGTTGAGTCACTTGCATATAAACCTTGATGTTTTGAATTAAAGACAACGCGATGGCGTCTCCGCCGACAGCGAACCGATAAAAAAAGTTTCAGGGGATATTTGTGTAAACGATACCAATTTATTCAAGCGTTTTCCCTGATCGGGATTGTCGGGGAACGCCGAGTACGATTTTTCATTATTTAAATGATTATTACGATAGTATTAGCATAATGTTAATAATATTTGTTTATGGTCATCAAAGTCACTGTAAATAAATGTTAATTTTTTTTGTCTCTATTACCTACATTTGTTTTAACTAGTGTTTTTGGTTTGAGAGGCAAGATTCGCGCAGCAACCTATTTTTCTTGGCTAAAAAATAAATATTTAGGTTAAATCACTTCTTTCCAGGCTCTTTATATTCTCTTCTTAACATCGTTGTCGATAAAAAAATTAAATAAAGGAGATTAATATGACTTCAGTATCAACTTTATAGGAAAGGTAAGGAAAATAAAACAATTTATAACTCTCAATATTTACTGAACATTTAGGATTACTACATCTACAAATGTTTTAATATACTTAATTTTATGTTGGGTTTATTTGATTTTGCAGTCCTATCATCGATGTTTATAAATTTTGAAATAAAAATACTTTCCAGTTTTACTACATATTCGACAGTGTCTTTAAAACATCATTACTTTAACGAACTCATTATATATACAGTTAGCACCTTCGCAGCTATCAAAATACTTAATAACATTAATAAATTAAATACAAATTTCAGAACTTTTATAATTTTCACCAAAATTTCATACATCCTAATTTTAATTGTTATTTAATTTTTTATTTTTGTTTTATCTTGAAAACTGTTTCCGATTTGCCACCAAAGAGTAGATAAGTATTTTAATTTTTGAGGTTTTCTTTTTTTGTTTTGGGTGACCTGCCAGTTCAGAGGGGCCAATAGGGCTTGGCAGTCTCAGTCTTTATACCCCGGGACCATGACCAAAGTCCCATTGTATAAAAAATACTATTGGCGTGTACCCAACAAAAACTTTTCAAAATGCAATGAGTAGTATAAACGTAAGGAAACTTTTAAATCATATCAAAACATCATATTTTGAGATATATAAAGTCAAAATAGATAATTCATTTTATAGCCCGGGACCAGAACCGAAGAGGTGTATAAAAAAATGCCCAAACTTCTTAAATCGCCACAAAAATAAAGAAACTATTTAAAATTTAGTGCATTTTCTAGATATACAGGATGATTCATGAGGAAATGTCAATACTTCAGGTACGTAAAATCAGTAGTGATGAAAGGGACTGGTTCTGGTCTTGGTCTTTCAGCAAGACCAAGACCAAGACCAAGACTGCCTTTTCGCTTGCAAGCCAAGACCAAGACCGGGAAAGCAAAAACCAAGACCAAGACCGAGGTGTGCAAGACTACGCAAGACCAAGACCTACCTGCAAGACTCTTTCACTTCTGCAACTTTTTTGATATTGTAATATTTTATTGTTATATTTAAATATAAGAGGCATTTTATACAGACATGACAAAAACTATGTGAAGAACTGTAAAAAGAGGCGATTATTTAATAAGTAAGAGTTTCTAAAATAAAATAATAATTAAATTGATCACTTTGTTCTTTTAGTTCTATAGTTCTTTAACAACGATAACGAATAAATTAAATAACATGTTTTAAAAATAATGAGATGGTGACTCTATGGTCCGACAAAGCTTGAATCTCCGAAATCGTTTACGACAGAGAAAAACTAGGGGTACAAAAGTTATGGAAGCCAATATTACTTTCATAATTTTAATGTTTTTTTTTTAAATTTGCAAAATGATGCCACTTACAGGGTGGATCAAAAATCTCCAAAATCCAGAAATGCATTATTTTTGTTTCACACTGTAAGAGGTAGCACCATTAGATTGCTTCTTAGAATTAAGATAATGTAAAAGTAATGGATTAATAAAAAATATATTTGCTATGTGATAAAGGAATACTTTTTATATAAATGGATTGTAAAAATCACTTCCGGTTTAGACGAAAAAGTTAAAACCGAAAATAATATTTAAAAACCATCTACGTCGACATTGTTCCTAAATAACAACAATTTTCAGCATAATATACAGGGTGGTGATTTTTTCTAAATTGATTTTTCGCCATAAATTTTTTATTTTAGGGGAAAAGCTAAAAATGAGGGAGTTTTCTTGAGTGGCAGTGGATTAATAGAAAAATTCTGGAATAGAAAATAATTTTACATTTTATGCCCTTTTTGTCTATAATTTTTGTATGTTTAGTTTTTCACTATAATGGACAATTTAGGAGATATCGAGCTTTGTCACACTATTGGGCCCCCTTGTATCTGCAGTTTGTTTATAAAGTATTTCTACAAACCTTGTACGACAAATTCTTAACCAATTTAAAGGTAAAAAGTTCATATAAACTGAAAAGTTTTTTAAATAACCTATTTTTTTGAATCAGAAACCAATGATTACATATCAGAATTATTTTCACATATATTTCACATCTGGTTGAAATTAAAAGTCTTTTTTTTTCTGCTCACACAGTAAACAGTTTTGTATTTGCTTTAATTTTATCTGCTTCTTCAAAGAAGAAAATTTATATAATTCTTATCCCTAAAATGTTTCTATATGCCACCAAGTGTATAAAAGAAGGTTGTGTCTTAATTTTACCAAAAATAGAGCGCTATAAAGGGGTGGATTTACGCAAAGACTGAGTAGGCTGAAACCAAATTTACGATTAATTTTTTAAAAATGAAATGGTTAATTAATATATATTTTTTTAATATTTAGCGAATAGATAAAAAATCCTGAAATTTGTTTGTTTTAAAGAATTGTTAATTAATTTTCTGTATGTTTTACTTTTGTTTAATTTGTTTAATATTTTTTTATAAGAATTACTAGTGTAGTTTACATTAAAAAAATATTGACATATTAGGATGGCAAAAATAAATAAACACCTTCATTAAAAATATGCTTTTTAATCAAATAATTTAAATGTACGTTTAAGATTAAAACTGGTATATTTTAAAATTTTAAAGCAAAAAATATAGTCCCCATCTTGATTTATATTTAAGTATTAAAAATATATATTTTATTCAAGATTGTTTAGTTTAAATTATTACTACAAAAAAGCAAGACCAGCAAGACTCTTGCAGCAAGACCAAGACCGGGTGGTGCAAGACCAAGACAAGACCAAGACCTTCTTTTGGGTTGCAAGACCAAGACCAAGACCAGGCTTGCAAGACCAAGACTAACCCGGTCTTGGTCTTGGTCTTGTTTTGCTCATCACTAGTAGTCAGGGTCTAAAAATAAACATAAAAGCCTATACAAATATGGGTCCGCAAGGCCTTCGTTTTCGAAATACAGGGTGTTAAAATTTTTATTTAATTTTCCTATTTTTTTAAATAAAATCTATATATATAATTTGCTAATGTGAATATATTTATATGTAGGTAGGTATATATATTTATTTGTCTGTCCACGTGATTCTGAAGTTATGGCTTGAGCTAAATCATGAAATTTGGCACAATGGTAGTCTTTAGCAGTGGCTAGAACTTAACGAAGTCCGTTTTTTTAATTTCGCCCCCGGGACAAAAATAGGAGCAAAAAAGTGATTTTTTACCGTTAGCCGTACGGAAGGCGTCTTACGGAGACAGAGGCTACTTAATATTGTCTCTCGCCTGGCGGAGCAGCCTTTTCGTCTAGTCTATGATAATGTAAATATTGAAGTAAAAATTGGTATCCAGGGTTTTTTTTGGGATGGCGGATTTGAATCTAATCTTATTACGGCACTTACTTGTAGGGGAAGCTACCTACACGTCTTTTAACTATTTTGAACAATCACAACTTTTTGGTACGGCCCTGTATTACATTTTTAAGTAAACTAAATAATTGTTTTGTCATTTTTACGTCAAAAAGCTATACTTGTTAAAAGATAATATGAGCAACCGTTTTCGAGATATTTGGATTTAAAAAAAGTTACGACGCATCTGATTCTATTATAGCAAAATTTGAAAAATTAATAAATAAAACCAAATGTATAATTAAACAATATGTATTTTAATTTTCAATAAAATTATTGTTTTTAAATTATGTTCGACAAAACATAAGCTAGGTTTTATAATTTTTAAAAATTCCACCATTTACTTCTAAGCATATGTCAGCTCTGTGGTGAACACCCTGTATCTCGGAAACGAAGGCCTTGCGGACCCATATTTGTATAGACTTTTATGTTTACTTTTGGACCCTGACTACGTACTTGAAGTATTTGACATTGACATCTTAATATAATTTTTAAGTTGCCTTTACGGTTTTGTTAAATTACTAAAACAACTTCTACTCCCTGTTTGTCAAACCGGGTAATAATCATTTATTAGCCGGAAATTTTATTACAGGCAAACCTTTTTTTTTGATCCTCTAGCCGGTTGTTATGTTTATCTACCTGCCTATTTTCGTCCCCACTTCCAACGACTCTGGTCAGTTGGTTACCTGTGGGTTTACCTCAAAATATTAATTTTATGACCCATTGTGTATGGCGAGCTATGCTCTGTCAACCCTATATGACTAAATAAATATTACCTGCTTTATGTTTTTTATAAATGAACAAAATATAAATTAATTTCGAAATTTATATATCACCAATTTACCAAAATATTTAATCCCTAACTTACCTTCAAGCTGCTGACGCTCTTTAAATTCAACAGGTTCTGTTTGAACAGAAGAATCAACGGCTTGGGCTGTTGTTTTTAAACTACCACCGTGCTCACAGCCTAAAATTTATAAAGCATATGGGTAATTTTACTAAAGTTTTCAATGAAACAAATGTTAAAATTTACCCTCTTTAGCAGGCTCACTGGGTAAACCCACAGATGGAATCGCATATGAATGAATGCGACTCCTAATAGGATTTGAAAAATCATCATCTTTGAAATGCAATGCACAAACTCTAATACGGTTCTGACATTGTTCTGGCGTATAATTAGCAAATTTATGGAATCCAGTGAATCCCAAAGCACTTTTCCAAGCTTGACATCTAAAAGTTTAATATATTTTCAATACAAATACCAATAAAATAGCCTTATCTATACGATTTATATTAATACATACCTTCCCTGGTCCTTGGGCATCTAAAAACGATAAATCGCCTTTATTCTACTTTCACAATTATCCACAGAACAAATATTATTACCAGACATATTTAACAACTTTTAGGAACACGATATACCGACGAACACGAATACAGCAAAACGAGTTCTGGCGCACTGCGTATCAGTCGGCTTCACACAATAGACTGGTACGAATATATTGGACAGGCGGGGATAAGACGGGTGTATTTTGAGAGCCGCCACGAGTGACTCAACTCATATATTGTATATTCCTTAAACTACGTTTACGTTGTGAAATTTATTTTAATCTTGGTATCGCAGATTAATGGTAAGTTGGGACTTTTATAGTATATCTGTACTTGACACTTCAAAAGCGTCTTCTCAAAACTATTTTTTCAAACTTCTCCTCCATCATATCTCGAGAACGGCTTAACCTGATCCACTTTAAATTGATAGAGTTGACTACTTACAACTAAAACATAACTTACAACAAAAATTGTATTAGATTTATTTCTAGAAGACGTTGATAAGATTAACTAACATACTAAATTTTGTTTTTTTTTCTGATAAGGCAATTAAAAGTTATTTAAGAAAAATATTTGTAACCAGTAATAAATAAAATGTCTTGTCAACTTTTTAATTCACGTTTTATTTTGTATTAGTTATTTCAATATGTTTTACAGTATTAAAGAGAAAATAATGGTTGTAATCATGTAATAAATACACGTAATTACATTGAACTACATAATGAATTTTTACATAATTGAACAATTTTATAGGGAAAGGGGAAAAACACACTTAAAAACTTTTAAAAATACGTTTTAAACACCAACACATTGAAACTAAAAGCTAATGTTTTTAATTAGACGCTTTAAACAGACCTCCGTTTACTGCTAAGCAATATCCTAAACGGTTATAAAATTCAGTTCTTACATTATGAAGTTGAAATGCCGATAGTCGATCGCACGCCGCTGAAATGGAAACTTTAAATTCTTCTAAATTTTGATAACTCAAATTTGTATAAATAACATTTTTGATATGACCCCAAAGAAAGAAGTCGTTTGGCGAAAGATCAGGAGACCTAGCTGGCCAATTTATGGTGTAATTTGGTCCTATAGTGAGTCCGTTGAAAACATTTTGAATGTATTCCCTTACTTCTCGTAAATTGTGTGCAGGACAACCATCCATTTGAAACCAAATGTCTTGATTGTCAGGTGCAACTTCTGCCAATGCCGGCCCCACTTGATTTTGTATAATCCGATGTCCAAATATACCCGCCCAAACGTTTACCTTTTGAGGGTATTGAGTCCTTGTAGATACAAATCTGTGTTCATTTTCTTTGCTCCAGTATCTGATGTTTTGAACGTTTGGTTCATTGTTTAATGTGAAGGTGCATTCGTCACTAAAACAAATATTGCGTAAGAAGTCCCTATCGTTATTCGCCATTTCTATAACTTCAAAACAAAATCTGCTCTTCAGATCTCATCGCCTTCCCTTAATTCCTGATGTCTTTGATATTTGTACGGATGATATTTATATTTCTTTAATTTGCGTAGTACTGTGCTGTGATCCTTTCCTACAACTTTGCCAAGAAGCCTGGTGCTAATTCCTTTATTTTTTCTACATGAAGTAAAACATCTAAATCGGCATTATTTTCTTGAGCTTTTCCATCGAGTACATTATTATTTCGCTCTAAGCAGTTGTATTTATTAATAACAGTACCTTTTGTCTCAAACTTATGAACGATATTTTGAACTGTCTTACTTGGAATGTGTCTGTCAGGAAAAAACGTAGAGAACATGTCGGATACTCTTCGATAACTGTTTTCCATGTAATACCATTCAATCATTTTTATTTTCTCTTCAATACTGTAAAACATTTTGAAATAACTAATACCAAAGATAATACTACTACGAATAAATGGTTCATTTAAATGGGGCGTTTTGAATCAGTTCGGAGATATCAATGCTTCCGTAAATGCGAATAAATTTAAGTCGGTAACCCCTGCCCCAGCGAAACGAGGTACGAATCCATGTGCGACATTGTCAATGTCTGTCGCTTGTACCTTATTCGGAACACGAAGTAGCGAAAGCGGGCGGCTAAACGGATTGTGTATTTTCTAGTCGCGTTTATCACGCCAATAGTGGGGCCTGCCGGCAACACTGTTTAACTTTCGTTCAAGGATAGCGCGAAAATCTCTCGATGGACATCGGCTCGCGTTAGCCAAAGTCCATTAGGGGTATCAAAAATATAGCATTGAATGGTCCATCTTATCCGTAGTGGTATTATCTTTGCTAATACAAAGTAAAACGTCAATTAAAAAGTTGACAAGACATTTTATTTATTACTGGTGGATTCATTAAGGTATGTAGCAGGTATGCAACGATTTTACAAATAGTTTTTCTTAAATAACTTTTAATTGCCCCATATGAGAAAAAAAAGAAATTTAGAATGTAAGCTAATCTTCAAAATAGTCTAATACAATTTTGTTTTAAATTCAATATGGCCAGTCTGGCGTTGCACCACCCGGTATGTATACTCTTGACACACTAATAAATAAATGATAAAAACTCCAAACTTCTATATCTTTATTGGTCCTTGCAAAAAAATTCCAAAAAATGCATAAAAATGAGGCCGTCAAACCAGAGAACCCCTTAAATAGTTTTGAATGGTAATTTAATTTTTTATCTTCATTATTTCATTAAATTTTTGAATTAATTTGGCCCTCCTCACCCTTTGTAGCCACTGTTTATAAAAATTGTGTTTCGATTAAAAAACGAAAGTAGAAATCATGCAGTCGAATCTTGGACTATAATATGATAGTGTATCATAAGAGGATATTAGATAGTATTTTAAAATAAACTAATAAAAATAAACAAAATAAATAACGTTGTTTTATTTACTTACCTATAACTTTCTTGTCACTGTCAAAAAGATCGTCGTAATTTTCAACTATCGCTTGGCAAATTTCAAGCCAAGCTTTTGTTTTGGCATCGCGGTCTTTGTACAACTCACAAGAGCTGTCCCACAGTGGCGGACGAAGGTAGACCTCTGTTATCACACGCTCGGTGTCGATATTCATTATTGTTGACGAAATTGCGTACGCGCGTGCATTCAAACGCTCGGCCAGACTCACACTGAATATACCGCCGTAGCGCGTCAGCTAACCGACGTACGTCGGATCGGCGAGGTCGACCGATGGCCCTCGTCAGCGCGACACTATCAGCTCTGCACTGTAGTTGTCCATACATTTTTATTGACCGATGTGAGTGCCGACCATTGGTCGAGCACTAAAACCAGCCTATCAATTTTTTTTTAGTAAAAAATATTTTACTCTGATCGAGACTTATGTTTATAGTCCGGGAGGTTACCGCCAAAAACCAAGCCTATAAGAAACCGCATGAAACTTTTTTTTCTTACCATGATCTATAGTCAATTCAAAGCCGCACTGCCCCCTCAGCTCAGCGGGTTCAAATCGCATTTTTTTTTTCTTTACTTAAAAAAAAATGTGAAAAATCGTGTTTTTTTATAATAACTCGAAAACTACTGATTTTAGAAAAAAATTGTATACAGGGTGTTAATTAATTGAGTGCCGATAATACAAGGTGTAAGCAGGCAAGGGTCCCACCTGGAAGTGATCCCGTAGGGCTTCTACAGGCCCCTCCTGAACTCCCTAGGCTTGCAAACCACCCCTCGCCTTTGGCTGAGCAAGTCCTCACTACGTGTTTGCCATGTTGGCTATCACGGTTGTTTGGGGTTTTGTGCAGTTTTTGGCTTAGCCTGAATCTGGGCTTAGCGGAGTGGGGTTTAAGAAGGTGATTGAGAAGCTGGGGCCCTTGCCCCAGTAACTCGGGTCAATCCAGAAATCGGATTTTTTAAGGGCTAGGCCGAGAGGCCAGGGAGGGGTGGTACCTGGTCCTTCCCTGTAGGTACCGGGTACCATCCTAAGAAGTACTTAGTCCAAAATTTGAATTTTTTGATCTTTTGTGGGGCCTTTGGAGAGCTGGATCATACCCAGATGGTCCTCGGATCAGAGGGTTTGGATGGTTTTCAGCTAAGTGAGGTAGAGTTTTTTGGTTCTTTCTTTGATAAAAGAATCAAAGGGTGTGAGTTCGAATTCTCTTTGAATTTGCATGTTGCGTACAAACCAGGGGACGTTGGCCGCATTTCTGTACATGCGGTTTAGAAAAGAGGTGAGTCTTGAGATGTATGACTTTGCCGCGTAGCCCCAGGCTACGGAGGCGGGGAGTTTGTCTGGGGCGGAACATCTGTCAAAGAATGTGAACGGCGCCGAAAGGCAGCCAACGCCATTAAGAGAGAAGAAGAAGAAGATACTTGGACGAATGGTTGAGTTTACCAGAAGAAGTTTATTTCTGATAGTTAGCGGGGCTGTTCCTGTGTAGGAGTGGTAGTAGCTTGGAATGGGCCATGCGACCCATCTGTAAGCATTTTTCGATGTGCGGCTTGAACGTGAGACGAGAATCAAGAATGACTCCGGAGGTACTTGACAGTGTCGGTCCAGGGAATGGCGTGGTTGTTTAGGATGACGTTGTCTTCCGGGCGTATGCGTCTGCGATGAATAAGAATCGCTTGGGTTTTGTTAGGGTTGATTTAATCTTCCAAGAATTGCAGAATTCATGGAGATTATTTGTCGCCTCTTTGAAGTCGGCGAGTGACTAAAGTAGGGTTTGGGAGCGTGCAATGATGGCAGTGTCGTCGGCATATAATGCCGTGTGTGTCAGATTCGAGGCAGGAATGTGTCGCGTGTATAAACACTAAACAAGTGCGGCAAGCACGGCGCCCTGCGGTACGCCGGCTTCTAGTGTTCTGGGTGGAGAGGGCTGAGTTGACTCCTGACTTGAATTTGTCTGTTTCTAAAAGATATGATTGAATAATTTTAATCATATAGGTCGGATAGCCAAGGGGGTACAGCTTGAATAACAGTCCATTATGCCAAACCTTGTCGAATACAGGGTGTGAATCCTCGGGTAATTTTAAGGAGAAAAGTTTACATCAACATATGTCCTAAACCTCTTAGTTTTTGAGCTACAGGATGTTAATATTTTGAGAAAAAAGTGAGTTTTTCACCATAACTTGTTATCATTCTTAGATATTTTTATGAAATTTTGTACACATCTTTTCGTCATTAAGTAGCATTTTTTGACGTAAAGGATTTTTTTTAATTTTCACCAGTGTCGTCCGTACGGGGTTTGAACTGGAATTTGTTAAAGAAAAAAATGGTTCGTCACTGATTTTTCTAAAGACCAAAACTATTTTTAAATCCCCATTTATTTTGGAGCAAATTTGGTTCCTAGATTTTTTTCGAACGACGCACACAAGCGAAATTCGGGGAAAACCGGCCATATATGGGAAAAATAAACTCGCAATTAAGGCCTATTCTGAGTATAATTTCATTATCTAGTTACCTGGGAAATAATAAACAATCACCCTTTTATTTTTAGTCTTGTCATTTGCAGAAATATTTTAGTTGAAAGCTGATGTTCGTGGAGACTATTTCATTGTGATTCAAAAGCGCCTGTAAAAAATTAGTAATTTATATTCAGTTTTTGGGGCAAAGTGTGGGGGGGAAAATTTTGTAAAGTAACTATGGAGCCTATTGCTGGTGGTAAGTAGAATATTAAAAATAATATTTATTTAAAATATTTCTTTACGTTTTTATACTGGTGTTCTGAAAAGTTAACAATTAATTTCAATTTTTCATTTTTTGGCTAAAGTAAAAGTATGATTTCCCGTAATTTCCCGCATTTAAATTAGCTTTAAATTATTGTTTAATAAGTCCTTTGTAAGATCCCATCTTGGGTTGCTGCGATAATTTCGGTCTTGACGAAAAAATTTTTTTAAAGATTTATGGTCTGGGTCCAAATTGTATAAAATGTAGGTCCCAACGCAACAAATAATTTTCTCCTACTAACTTAAAGAAAAAAATCAATTTTTATAAAATAAAACATTATTTTATAAAAATTTTAAAAGAAATAAAAAAATTGCCATGTAATTTTATTAACAATTTCTAGTGGTTTTCATATAAAAATTGATAGTTTTAAGGACTACTGTCATGAGAGGGCCCAGAAAATTTGTGTAGAATTGTATCCGTGGTACAATATGCCAACTTCCGTCCATAAAATTTTAATGCACAGTTCTGATATAATATCATTTTTTTATGGTTCCAATTGGGAAACTTGGCGAGGAAGCCCAGAAATCAAGAAACAAAGATATTAAAAGATTCAGAGAATTTCATGCACGGAATTTTTTCAAGAAAACAAAACATGGAGGACATATTTTGAATCTTTTAATATCTTCTTTATCCTTTAATCTAAATTAGAAAAAATCATCTGCCAAAAGCTTAACAGTACCCTTCAAAAGTTTTGGGATTTTTGATGGCCAACAGTTTCTGCTGATGAAAGTATAGTGAAGATATTGATTGATTTTAATTATTAAGATAGGGTTTGGCTTTATTATTATTAAAAGTTATTGTTAAGTGAGGTCTGTATATACTTTACATACTTAAATATATTACTTTAACATGTATTTTAAATTGCTCTTTTTTTTTACACAAAAGTTAGTTATAAAATTAAATAGAACAAAAAAAAACAAATCACAACTTTATTTAATTTATAAAAAAGCAATTTTATTAACTCGTATATAAAAGTCTTGTCATTTTAGATTTTATTTCAAAATTTTCAGTCAAAAAACGTTTATTTCACCGCAGATTGAAGTCGGATTGAGGCACTCAACAGTGACAAAGGGTCAATTTGGAAAAAATGCAGGATTAACTATCTCAATCCTACAATTCTGTTAAAATGGTTTACCTCTCTCTCTCTGTTAAGTGCCCAATCCAACTTCAATTCGAGCCGAAATAAACGCCTTATTATAATTTTAAACTCTTAACTGCTTAAATTGTTAAAATAATAACAGTCTTATAATAATAGTAACATTTTTCGTAGAGTTTTATTTTTTAAGGAAATAGGTACTTTTTCACAGCGCTTATGTAATGCAATAAATGAACCCAAGGGTAGGGGGGCTTTAAAAAAAGTTTAAATGAACGTGTTATCTTAGTTTTAACATTTTCTTACGATTAAACATGTTTGTGATTCATATCAGCACTACTACTATTTATGGCCGGCTTTTCCCCGATTTTCGCCTGTGTGCGACGTACCGTTTTCGCGTAAAAAAATAAAAACCAATATTTTTTTTCCTCTATTCATTGCGACTGTTTTTGGTATTTTGTTAAAATTTAGTTGGCACTCTTTTTTGGTACAAAAACTAAATTTTCTATTTTCACCAGTGATTTTCGCGTAGGCATGATATTGAATATTTGAAAAAAAAAAACGATAAGCACATTAAATGCCCTCTTAAAACCAATGAAATAAAAGTAGTTGGTAGGCTGGGCAATGGAGAAGCGCCATAATTTAGGATTCTGAATTAATTGTTTTACTTAATAAATCTCGATTCTTAAAACAAAATTGAAAAAAAATCAGAGACGTAGGTTTAATTTTTGTCCCAAAAAAAAGTTTCCTTTCATGTTTCCTACATTTTAACAAAATACCAAAAACAGTCGCAAAAGAACTAAAGAAAAAATTTTTTTTTTACTTTTTTTTAAAAAAAACCCCACGGGGGGGATAATAAGGAAGTTTAAATGTAAAGAAGCCGGCCCTTAAAAAAAAAATGCCGGGTTAAAAATCTGTAGAGTTCCCGGCCTTTTGGGAAAAAAATTAAAATAAAATGTTTCCTAAATTTCAGTTGAAGATTAAAAAAATTTTTATTAAAGTATTTTTTTGTACATTAAGTTTTTTTTAAGGGAGGTATTTATTGCTTGATTATTTTTGAAGATATTGGGTTTTTTATTTTTTGAGGGGTAAATTATTTAAATTTAAAGAAATTTAATTAAAAGAAAGGAACAAAAAAAGTATTAAGTAAAAAAGTATTTAAAAATTTAATAAATAAAATACTTAAAAAAAATACTTTAAAAAAAAAAAAATATTAAAAAAAAATCAACCTACTAATTTAACCCAGAAAAAAAAAACAAGTTAAAAAAGAAATCCCCAAAGGTTTTTTAAACTTAATTTAGAAATTAAATTTTTTTTTTTTTTGAAAAATTTTTAAAAAAATTTATTTTGAAAATTTTTATTTTTAATAATAAATTTTAAAACCTTTTTTAAAAATTTTATCAACCTTGGAACGTGAAGTTTAAATATAAAATGTACATTTCAAAAATAATTGGGGTTTTACTTTATACTTCCCCAACTATTTTTAAAGGGAATTTCTTTTTCCCTTTTTTTGAAAAAAAAATTTAATTTTTTTAAATTAAACAAAACCAAAAAAGGAAACCAAAAAAAAAGTTGGTTTTCTGGTTTATTTGTGTTGGGGGGAAAAAAATATTTAAAAAAAATTTTGGGGCCCCCCAGCCGGGGCCCCCAATTGCCTTTGTTTTTGCAATTATCAACGGGTGCCAACGTCAACCCGTCGGCAACCACAGGAAAAAACCCATTTTGAAAAAAAACAATATTTCCTATAGGTTTGGGCAAGCGCTCACCCGAGTAGGCATTATGGGCCTGTTGCGTAAATTTACATACGAAATTTTACATTATTTGGGGAATCGGATGCATAAGATCCCGACAAAACGGGACACTTAGCAACTTTCTTGTTTTTCTATAGTTTTTAACGACTGGCCCACTTTTTAATGACGTAGCGCTCAGTCCTTAAAGCTTTTAGGAATTGTTGAAAACCCCATTTTGAGGAATAAACCCTCTAACTTCCTTAAAAAATACTTTCTCAAGTATAATTTGTTTTACTTGAAGTACTTTTAATTAATTCAAGTACTTTTTGTAATTCAAGTACTTTGGTTTACTCAGTACTTTTGGTGTACTTCAAGTAATTTTTTTTTACTCAAGTACTTTGTTTTACTTCAAGTCTTTGTTTTACTTCAAGTACTTTGGTTTATTTCAAGTATTTGGATTTTCTCAAGTAAAATACTTGGGTGGTACTTCAAGTACTTTTTCAACTTACTTTTTAAAATCAAGTACATTTTTTAAAGAATACTTGGTACTTGTACTTGAAGTATTTAAAAAAATTTAAAAAATTGGACTTGTATTACTATTTAAGAGTACTTTGACAGCTCTGGGTTTCCTACTTACATACCGGGTAAACCCGGTGAAGTTAGCCAACACATTATATTTTAAGGGGCCGGAGTACCGTTTTTTGATTGATCAATACCTTCTTATTTTAGTGATTCGTGTTTATTAAATTGTGACTATAATTTTGTGTTTATTGTTTGTTACTTATAATATCGTAACAAAATGACTAGAGGTGTATGGTTTTGTCTTGCAAATTCAAGGGTAAAAAACCCGTCTTTTTAACTTTAGGTAATTTTTTTTATATTTCAATTAGGTGGTTCTTATAAGACGTAACGTTAGGTAACCGAATAAATAATAATATATCAATTATGAATAATAGAAAATGAAAATTTCATAGGAAATATTAGTGAGAAAAGTAAGGCAATCTAACTATCTTTAGATGATTTCCACAATGTTTGTGTATTTCTGTGGATTATTAAAAAGAAATAAGGTTTAACATTTAGGTCTTTTATTTCATTTAATAATTTAGTACACTTTTTAAAGGATCAAAATTTTGATTTGGGCAGATCCGCGGGGCCAACCCCTATTCCCGTTGCCCTGAACGGGTTTGGGCAATTTTTTTTTCTACAGTATTGGGCTTCCATACACCTTTTAACTTCCTTGGGGATAACCTAGTGGCACGGATATTTTATTAAAATTTTTTTTTTGGTCCAATAACAACTGTACCCATACCTATCCACTTAAAGCTTTAACTGAAATAAAATTTAAACTTTATCAATTGAAAAAATATGGTCCCCCCTATCTGGGTGTTATATTATAAGGAAAATTTTTAAATTTAATCTATGGATAGGGAAAATTTTGAGCCATTTGGAAAAAAAATTTTGGATTTTTTTTTCCAAAAAATTTTTGTTTAAAAATTTTTCAACCTTTAAAAACAGACCTTAACTAATGTTTGGACATTTTTTTTTTTTAGTGTTAGTCCTTTTTTTTTGAAAAAAAAAATTTAAAAAAAAATTTTTTTTGGAAACCCGAGGGCAGGTTTTTAAATAGTAACTGGAATTTTTAAATTTAAATTTTTTTTATTTGAAGCTATTGTAATTATTACATTAAATCGTTTAAACGGTTAAAATTAATATTTGAAATTCCGAGTTACGGTATTTAAAAAATGCCTATGCGACAAGTCGGGTTTCCAAAAAATACCATTTTTTTTTAATTTTCTCCGGAAAAAAAGGACTAACTTACTAAAGAAAATAAAATTTGCCGAAACATTAGTTTAGGTCTGGAAAACCTGTTTCTAAATGAAAAAGAAAAATTTTTTAAACAAAAATATTTTTTTGGAAAAAAAATGTCCAAATTTATTTTTTTATCCAAATGTCTCAAAATTTTACACATAGCCATAAAATTAAATTCTAAACAACTTATCTTATAAAATTTTTCGATATTTTGACAAATAAAAAGACTTTTGGTCAACCGACCTAACAAAATTCAATTTTACTGCCAAATAACAAACGACAATTGAATCGTTTAATTGTTTCTGAGGTTTTAAAAGATGCAGAATTGATCTGCAAAATTTTTTTCCAAACGTAATATTAAAAAAAAATCCATATGTCTCATACTTTTTGGCGGTCACTATATATTAAAAAAAATTCTTGTAAAAAGCCCAAAATAATATTTTTAATTTTATATTTTTTACAAATACAGTAATTAAAAAAAAAAGATACACAAGAAATGCCATCCCAAAATAAATAACAAACAAAAATGTGACAGAGTACATATGTTTTAGCAATAAAAATAATTAAAAATAATACTTTAGAGTAATAATTATAATATTATTATATCATAAAAATTAAAAAAGTAAAAGTTTATTATTATTAATCATGTAGATTTGTCTAAACCATTTATTAAGGCATGTTTGGTTCAATTAGGTTATAGTTTATTTTTAAATGACTTTTTTCTTATATTTGACCCCTTAAAAATCAAGTTATTATGCATCTATGACTTACACAATTCGGTAGCATCTATCGATTTAGCTAAACAAGAAGTTTTGTACCAAATTTGAATTTCCATTCTCTTGTTGCCATTAGACAAAAACACATACACAGATACCATCTTTCGTCCTGACGCACGCGTTATATATATAGGATATAAGGAAGGTTTCAAGGTATTTTTCCTCTATCATAACTTCGTTATCGTTCACATAAATGTATAAGATTTGGTATGTTAATTCACATGATACCTATGAAAAAATTGGAAATTACGTGAAGCGGTTTCTGAGATGTTCGATTTTGAAAACCGCCTATTTTACGAGTTTTTTACTGATCCATCTGTATTAATCGTACTATCTTTAAAGTACAAAACACTGTTAGACCCTAAGTAACAAAAGCAAAACCATAAAATATAAACGAAAACACAAAAAATGTTTATTATAAGATCCCTTGTGAATGTAATAAATTTTATATGGATGAAACTTCCAGACCATTAGCTAAATGCATAAAAGAACATAGAACATATATTAAAAACACAGAATTCCACAAATCAAAAATCTGTCAACAGCCATTTGATAACCACATAATAAACTGGATTGCTTCTAGCATTTTAGCAAAGGAAACCTGTTAAAAAAACGTAAAATAAAGACAAGTACTTTAATTTTCTAAGATAAATATGTAGCATCAATATCTGTTAATTTAAATACCACATGGTTACTAGGGTGATTTTTTTTTTGCAAATACTTATATATTTTTTTCGGTCCCATCGTGAAATTTTATTGAAAATACTGCCAAAAAAATTTCCTGAAAGTTTCAGCACTTAATATTAATATTTAGTACTCGTCCAAAGCGTGTGAATATTTTCCATTTAAAAAGCACGTAAACTTTAATCTTTTTTTTTAATTTCTATAACTCAGCAGCATTTTATGTTATCATCTTGCCCAAAGACAGGATTTTTTGAGAATTGAAAGCTCTACAAAAGTGTCCATTGCGGCAAAGTTGCAACGGGTCATAAAACCCCAATTTTTCATAAAATTGTCGTTTTTCTGTCATTTTCTCAAAAATGACAAAAGCTACACAAAAAACATGAATAACAAAGTTGTTGGAAACTTAATTTCCTGCAAAAAGGTCCTAATAATTGAATCGCTAGGACCAACAATTCTCGAAATATTAGGCCTTTAATTAATTTTACTATGAAATTTTTACAAATTATAATTTGTAGTATTAGTATAGTAAAATTAATTAAAGGCCAAATATCTCGAGAACTGTAGGTCTTAGCGATTCGATTATAAAAACCTTTTTTGTAGGAAATTATATTTCCAACAACTTTGTTGTTTATCTTTTTTGTGTAGCTCTTGTCATTTATGACAAAATGACAGAAAAACAAGAATTTTATGAAAAATTTAAATTTAGTGACCCGTACGTACTACCTCGCTGGTGTGAGTTACGACTTTGCCGCAATAGACACTCTTATAAAGCATTCAATTTTCAAAAAAATCCCGTCTTTGGGCAAGACAATAATATAAAATGCTGCTAAGGTATAGAAATTAAAAAAAAAGGATCAAAGTTTATGTGCTTTTTAAATGGAAAATCTTCACTCGCTTTGGGCGAGTACTAAATATTAATATTAAGGGCTGAAACTTTTAGGAAATATTTTTGAGAGAATTTCAAACAAAATATCACAATGGGAACAAAAAAATTAGCCTAAATTGGTTACCTATGCTTGATGTTGAAGTAATTTCAGATAAACTTAAAATCAATTAACACACCATACCACTTTTTTGTCTTTTTAAAAATTATAAATACACCAGTCAAATAAAATAATATGTCATTCATGACAAAACGTCATAAACAGTATCAAGACTTTCGGAACTTCCTTAGTTTTTAAAGCAAAAATTCTTAAAATTTGGTTTAAATTTCTATCTTATTTTTCTTTTAATTTCATCTTGACAACGGTGGCTGACTTGCCTCCGAAACGTAGATTAGTGTTTTTGATTTTTGTTTTTCTTTTGGTTACCATCAATCAAGAACCAAAATATACGAAGATTCGTAAATATACAAAACGAGGTTAACAATAATTTAAATGTATTTGTCTATAATAATTACCTTCCATCAACAGATTGAGTATCAAATAAATGATGTGAAATTTTTGGGATGGCTCCAGACCTTAAATATTTGCTGTTGTTTGCCTTAATCAAAATATCGTCTGGATCAAAATGGTCCGAGCATAGCACAGGGTGCTTTCGTAAATGTTGTCCCTCTTCAATTCCCACAAGAGAAAACCAAATGTTTCTTGACATTGGATCTGAGGGAAACCTAAAATATTAGATGATCCCTTTGTATAATGTATAATTTTTCCCACAATATTATAAACCTACTCACAAACTAATAAATTCGATAATATTCTAATAAAATAAAACAAGTACAATGCATAAATTACTTTTGGTCGGGTTACTTTCTTTTAGGCTATTGTAAATCTACGCCACTGACCTTGGTAAAAACATTGCTTAGCGAACAGAACCTAACTTACCTATGAAAAGACACATCCGCGTGGTAATGGTCCAATTTTTTACATAAAACACATTCACGCACCATTTTAGAGTTTTTAATATAAGTTTGTTAATAGTTTTAGCAAATATTTTTAATAAAAACACCCCAAAGCACTTAAAGAAATCCAAGGCAACGTCGAACTTCGAACTACACGTAATCTGTTCGTTTATCAACGGACAGGCTGTAAAATTCCTAAGCTCGTTGAAGCGGCATTGCCACATTCCGCCCGCAAAATTTCCTTTGCGGGCGAAATGTAGTCATGCGAAACGTATTTAACTAAATAAAAACAATTAAAAAAGGATTTATGTAGCAAAATTATATTCTAATTATTTATTTTTTAAAGTAAAATCTAGTAATCTATTTATTTTTATGTCCATTTTTTAAAATAAATATAGAATTTAACTGCTAAACCCACACAGACCGAATCCTAACGGACAAATTGGCGACGAAGTTGAGTCACGGTCAGGTCGAATACCGACGTTTATGTAATTGAGGGACCGTTTTGAAGAGGTATGACAGTGTTGCCAATTTGTGCATAATTACTCACATTTGTGAGTATTTCACCTACCCTGCAGTAATTTTGTGAGTAGGATTTTTATTGGCAGTAAAATGTATGAAATTAATACATGTTTAGTTTTATTTTTATTAATACATAATAAAAAAATTAAAATATGTATTAGAAATTTTGTCTATTTGTGTGAACAAAAGGTACCCATCAGTAGTTGTTACCAATTTGACATTAACTTACCGACAATTCGTTACTGAGTTAAGTTTGCCTAGAAATTGTTAACAATCTACCATTACTACCGTACAATTTACCGACAATAACTTGCACCGTAACTTTTTATAGCCATGTTCTCCTGAAGTTGTAAGAAATTTACTGCCAATTTTCGGTAGTTGACACGACTCATTATTTACACAACTATACCTAAAGTCCAAAATTTCTGTCAGTGACTCATTTAATACCGGCCACCCAACCGACGAAGCGGCTGAATAAAAATCTAACACTAGTAAATGATTTTTAAGCCTATGATATACTTTTCCGCTCAAATAACAGTGAACCGGCCAAAAGTTTCATCGCCACGTTGTCATAATTCGCAAGAATAAATCACCAGCCCGCGATCGCACTTAAAATAGCACGCCAATATGTATTGAAATCATTGTTATTGGGAAGACAATAAAAGTGGAACACACATTCCTTAGTTTACAACTTAAGAGACTTGAAAATAAGCGTATCGACAGGGTTTTCGTACTGTTCGATGATTTTATTTAGTTATTATTGATTATGGACAGATTTTGTAAGTTTAAATTTTAATTGCTATACAGGGTATTTTCTAAATGTTATAAATTTCTAATAATTGTAGTATATAGATATTGTTTTGTGCCAATTTTATAATAGTTTATGTTATGTGTATATAATTGTATATAAAGATTTAGTGTTGTTAAGTGCTTTTAATTCTGTAAACTATGAATATTAACCTTTAACTAGTTATCCGCCTATAAAAAAAAACTCAGTTAACGTTAAAAGAACGAATAATGGTTAAAAATGTTTACCATGGGATTCGGGAACGAAATCCAGAACTAACCACTTTGGATGCTGCAAGAGATATGTGCAACTTTAACAAAAGTTAATTCGCGTAAGGTATTCAGAGTTTTATGCGGATACTGAAAAATGCGATTTTTTCGCTATTTTTTTGCACACTTTTTACTTTTCGATTGTTAAACATGAATCAGAGGCTGTTTTTTTGGCTGCCTCTTATAGTATTTAAAAATAATAATAATTGAATTGTTTAATTCCATTTTGACATATTCCTTTAAATTCTGTCATTTGCACGAAAACATATTTAAAAAACTCATACTATGTTAATATAAAAAAACACTTAAAAAGTAAGGAAAAACCTAATTTTCAATAAAAAGTAGGTAAAACGTTTACGTCCGAATTCAACTCGAAATTCTAAAAATGTTGCCCTTGTTACCATTTTGTAATAGTTTTCTTTAGACATTTTTTAAGGTATGCGAACCTTGCTTCGCTCGACCCACTGTTTGATCAAAAATATTCTCGATATGGAAATCCTAAATATGGAACACGAAAGACCCGAAATAGTTATTGGATTCTACAAGCTGATGGTCTCAGAGCTTTCGTGTTCCTTATATAGTGGATATTTTTGATGAAGCAATGCGTGTGAATATCGTATTTAATATTGAGATTGCAAGAACGGTGGTGAATTGGCAAGTCGGTGTAACTTGGATTGTCTATCGTTCTGCTTTTACATCTTTTTTAATTTATGTTAAGACTAAATTTTTATTATTTTTTTCATGTAGCAAAATAAAATCAGAGAAGGTAAAATTAAAGTAAAAAATGTATTTTTTTTGGAAAAACGTTGAAAAATCGCCAAAAAACTCAAATTTGTGTTCTATGACCTCAAAATAGGAGGTGTGCAAAATTAAGCAAAAAAATACATTTTTCATTAATCCGAATAATACCAAAATAATATAGGCTTGTTACTTATTTAAAGAGTTGATAAAAATGTGAGAAAATATTTTCATGTTTTGACGATATTTTATCATTTATTTTCTAAAATGCATACGCCACTGGAATTGATTCCCCTGACCCCACACAACCCGGGGCACTCTAAAAGCGAGCGATGCGTCATTGACAGAAATTTTGGACTTGAAGTATAAACTTTCAATACCGCCGGAAGTACGTTCGGAAATTTTTGTCCAGGTTAAAATATTTATAACTGATTTGTTACAAATACTAAAAAATCTATAAACACAAATCTTCTCGTATTGATAACCTTTTAACAAAATAATTTAGTGCGAAAAATTGTTTTGTTTTGGGAAAATGCCTATTTTCAGGTAGTTTTTTGATTAACTCATTGAACATAAAGCATTATTCTTGAACATTCTCAGAAAAGCCCGGCCAGAAAAAGGTTTTATGGATTGTTTACTTAGGACATTTTACGTCCTAATTAGGAGATTTATAACTGGTTTTTTCTTGGTTTAAATATGAAAATATGAACTTTTCCGACAACTTGACTACAATTTCCGAAGGTAAATTCCCGGCTAATTGCCATCCACGATGGGTATCTGGGTAGTTATATCACGGTCAGGTACCGAAGTTTATGTAAACCAGGGTCCGTTTCGAAGAGATATGACAGGTTTGCCAATTTATGCGTAATTACTCACATTTGTGAGTATTTTATCTATTATGCAGTAATTTTGTGATTAAGGTCTTTATTGTCAGTAAAATGTTAGCTAACGGATACCCATCAAATTAATGCATGTTTGTTTTTATTTTTAATATACATATAATGAAAAAAATATATAATAATAGTAAATAATAATAAAATATTTTATTAGAAATTTGGTTTATCTTAAAGGCGTACTTTGGTTACATTACTATTTAAGAGGAAACAATTTTCTGCGGATTTTCCTTTTATAAGACAAGTACACTTTTCCTTGAGCGTTTCTTCCTATTGTATTTTTTTTTTAATTAGAAACCAACAGCTAGAATCCCAACTTTACGAATGGCAAAACTCTCTTCCGCTGAAGGAACTAGTGATGGGCATAATTGGATTATTTTAAGAATCGAATTATTGAATTATGAATGATTTTAATAATCGGATTAATTGATAATTCGAATTATTTAAATATTTTATTTTTTTAATCATTTAAACTTTAAATTCTTGATTTCTGAATGAATATGTAACACAAACACTAAATATTATATACAGCTTGTCAAAAAAGTCCCGGATCCCCTTAATAATTCGTCAACGGGGATTCTGGACTTTTTTGACACTGTATAATATATATTATTATTATTTAGAAAGATCCGACATGCCGTATCCCATAGCTCCGACCCCATAGGGCGTCATGCGGAAGGCCATCCGTATCGAAGACCACTCCTCGCGTCCGCTCGGTCAGTGATCTTCGGCCAAATTCATTTGCCTCAGTAAACGAAGGGACCCAAGGACAACAGATTTGTGCATTTTCATCACCAGTTGTTCGGGTGAATGTTGACATGCGGGAATACACTTCAGCTCCCCCAAAACATTTTCCTTTATGCCCCCCAAAACGCCGACAATCAGGACAACCAATCGCACGTTATACTCGGGATAGAGCCTCCGAAGTATAACGTAGACAAGTAGATCCTGATATTTGGCTCGTTTCTCCCGTTCCTTTATATCGATGTTAGTTTCCGCTGGGGCGGAGAACTCAATTACATACATAGAGTTATTTCTTTTATCAAGGAGAACGATATCAGGTTTATTGGCGCGAATTTGATGCGTAGTTGTGAATGCATAATTCCAATAAATGCGACAGTTGTCATTTTCCACTACTGCCTCGATATCGCGGGGAGCAAATGGCAAAATTGCTGTTTCGTCAATGCCGTAATAATGTCTGAGGTGATAATAAAGTACCCGAAGCGCATCGTTATGTCGGTGGATGTAACCACTTACAGCATGCACTGGACAGGTGACAATAAGTGCATTAGTGTTTCGGGTTGTGTCGACAAGCTCGACAAGCAGTATCAGGAATGTTAGAAACTGGCTTCGGTATACCAACGTGTTTATCACCCCATCCTGGCATGCTAGTAGGAAACCCTCGGTCTCAGACTTGAGCTCAGCAGATTTCAAAACCCAAACGTGAGCTTTGAGATAGATTGAGTCTTTCTATGTTTCGGTAAAATACTCCGTGTTGCGGCCTATTAATGTGATCTTCTAAAAGCATCTGCTGTTCTGCTCTTTTAACTGCAATTCTTACGGCTTTAGACTCAAGCCTACAAGTGACTGGTCGTCGTTTGGATCTATTGCATCTGAGACCGAATTTTTCCGCTGCTCGCTCCGCTGCCTTAAATAGAAACGCTCCAACATTATTCTGTTTCCGTGTGCTCTTACTAGTTGCATCAGCGGATCAGTACTATTGGCAATTGACAAGCAAGACTCAAAAAACCAGTCGATCGTGCATACACTCTAAGCTTAAAAGGCCACGACCTCCCTGGGGGCGTGGGAGGTAAATACGGGATGTTGATGAGCGCGGGTGGATGCTACGGTGAAGATGCATCATTTTTCGTGTGCTGACGTCCAGCTCGCGCAGTTCTTCTCGCGTCCACTTAACCACTCCAAAAGAGTAAAGCAATACAGGCACTGCTAGCATTATTATTATAGCATTATTATAGCATTATTATTATTATTATTATTACTATTATTATTATTATTATTTTAGTAAGTAAATTTTTCATTTGCTATAATTTTTTATGGTAATTTTTTACTTATCGGGCCCACGCCGATTTTATTGAAATTTTAAATACCGGGGATTTTTGGGGCGCTGATCACGAATCTGAAGTCAAATTTTGTCGGAATCTGCTAGTTTTTTAGTTATAACGCCCCACTCGAACCTAACCTGCATAACTTTCCTAAAATTTCTCATTCTTAAAACTGATTAAACCCAAAATGGAAGATTGTCGAAATACACTTATTATTTTATAAGATAAATTTAATTTCACCTTTATTGAACAAATAGTTTAAATAAAAAAAGCACAACAAGCACTTCCCAAAAATATTATTTTTACTTTTATATAAATGTCAACAAAATTGTCTAGAGAATTTAAACTGTTTTATGTTGGTACGCCAGAGACCCGCGAAACAATTGAATGGCCTACTTTATAAATTTGAAATAATTTTATTTTTCGCGATTTAATTTTAAAAAATAAGCGCATTCAATTGTTTCGCGGGTCTCTAGTGTACCAACATAAAATTTTCTAAAATACCTAGACAATTTTGTTGACATTTATAAAAGTCAAAATATTATTTTTTGGGAAGCGCTTGTTGTGCTTTTTTATTAAAAATAATTGTTAAATAAAGGTAAAATTAAATTTATCCTATAAAATAATAAGTATATTACCATAAAATCTTCCAACTTGGGTGTAATTAGTTTTAAGAAACAGGAATTTTAGGAGTTTGTGCAGATGTGAGGTTAGGTTCAAGTGGGGCGTTATAGCTCAAAAACCAGCAGAGTCCGACAAAATGTGTCTTTAGATTCGTGATCAGCGCCCCAAAAAACCCCGGTTTACAAAATTTCAATAAAATCAGCCGTGGGCCCGATAAGTGAAAAATTGCCTTTTTTATAATTAAGTTGTGCTCCCTATTTACATAAATATATACTTTACTATTAAAATATTAAATCTTATTTGTTTGTTACATGTTTTTTTTTTTTTTCGCGACGCGAAATTCTGTGGAACCAGGTTATTTTTCGTAATTCAAATTAAATCTGAATAATCGCATGATAGCGATTATCTCAATAATCGGATTATCGATTATTTTTAATTCGAATTATCCCATCACTAGAAGGAACAGACCAAAGACCACAGTAATGCTGGGCGATATTTATCGATGTTTTGTTACCGATGTCCGATGTTTTTAACATCAATATTGGATGACACAAATATCGATGTCAACATCGATGTTTACCTTTCAATGTTCAATATTATAAAAAAAAACTTTTAAAAAAATTGAAAACTTTTAAACTTAATTTTTCCAGCTCTAAAAATTAAATAAACTGCTCCACAAAAAGATCGTACTGCTGTAACTTTTTTAAAAATTTACTTTATTGAATATCTAAAACGAAGTTTAAAACCGTGTTTTTTCTACTTTAGGCTTTGTTGCATTTAGTTTTAGGGAGATGAATATTATTATAATGTACAGGGAGATCAAGAGAGTGCTGCAAAAAAAAATCGAGTGTGTCCCATTTCAGTGGTAATTTTTTTTTTTTTGGTCGTTATAATTTGGGTTGTTACCAAGGTCATATCAATATCTCTAGACGTTTATGCCAGTTTTTGAATTAAGGAAACTTTGACTTGCAATACACTTCTAAAGGTTAAATTTTGGTAATCAATTCTTTAAAAAGCTATAACTGAAAAATGGATTGACGGATTTCAACGAGTGTTTCATATTTGAAAAGTTAATTTCATGTAGATTTTTTTATGTCCTAAGCACTTTTCGCTAGGTTATAATTTTATGAGTATACGGGGCCAACAAATACCAAAAACGTAGCTGATTGAGAAATCCTAAATATAGGGTTAATTATTGAACGCCAAAGGGGCCATATGTGTGTGTTTTGTTTTAAAAATGGCCAAAAATGAAGTTTGTATCAATATCTCGAAACGTTTCTACCGTTAATCGAAAGTATGCTTTTTTTAAGTTTCCTGTAAATTATTCAGCAAAAATGCGTTGTTATTATGGCATTAGGGCTGATGGTAGGAATTTAACAACGTCTTAAAGTTTTAAACATTTTTAAACTAAATTAGGGTATTTGGTGTTGTATACCATGATATACGGAGTGATCAACAAAGTGCTTTTAAATTTATTATGCTATCCATAATTACCGCAACATTAGGTACTTTACCACATTACCACTGAAATGGGACACACTCGAATTTTTGTTTTCTTGCAGCACTCTATTGATCACCTTGTACATATGTACATCATGATATTTATCTTCCTAAAACTAAATGCAATACGGCTTAAAGTAGAAAAAACGCGGTTTTAAACTTCGTTTCAGATATTCAAATAAGTTAATTTTTAAAAAAGTTACAGCAGTTTGAAAATGGGTCTAAAAATTAAATGGTACGATTTTTTTGTTGAGCAGTTTATTTGAAGTTTCTTAAAACTAAAAACAAGTAGGCTTGGCTCCAGCCAATATCCAACAACAATCCTTTTTTTCTTGGATGAATTATGTGTGCATTGCAACACCGCGAATCGTCCCGACATGCGTATTAGCACTCGTTCAATACGGACTTGGCATAGTGTCATATTTTGTCTTCTCACTCGATCATAATTCTATAACTACTTCAAACTTTCTGTTACAGAATTATTTGTTTATGTAAATTTATTTTATTTTAGAATACTTTGTTTTAGAATATTTGTTTTTATTTTTTGTTACTAAATGAGTTTAAGTTTTTGGAGAAAAAAAATAAAATTTTGATATTTTTCGACTTTTCATTTTACTTCAACTTAAAAAATATATTTTTTTAAACAGTAGCAATCTTTTAAATTTTAACATCGAGGTTTAGCAAACATCGATGTGTCACAACCGATTTTTACAAGCCATCGATGTTTGCTTTCGATGTTAACATCGATTTTTTGTGTCGATACCTCAGCACTAGACCACAGCGTTCAAACCACGCGTCGACAATCGAATACAGCGTTGCCACACACCTATCTTTTTTAAGCGAGATCAAGAAAATAAATTATTGGGATTTATATTAGGCTTTATAGAGAGAGCCTTGACATAAAAATAAAATTTAATATAACCCCCTACCACATAGTTTTATTAGATTTTGGATAATAAAAAAATAAACTGCAAAATGGAAGTTTTAGCTGACGTATATATAAAGGGTGAGTTATAATTCAAAAGATTATTTAATTTGCTGTCCACTGGTAAAATAATATGGGCATATGTAAACTAAGAACCAAAATTGAGATTTAATATTTGACCCCTGAACAATCATAAGTAAACTGAAGACAAAGCGTTTTCCAAAGCACCGGTAAACTGAGGACCAAAACTCCATTCTATATGCCATGGTAGAATTGCGGCCTAAACGGAAAAGTTTACTGTTCCTACTTTTAATGATTTATCACGTAATTTTTACCTTCTTTAATTTGGTCCTCAGTTTACTTGTAAAATTATGAATTTCTGTTTCAAACGTGCTAGTTGAGGTTATTCTCAAAAGTAACGCCGACAAGATTAAACGACTCTTTGTTCTGCAAACGGCCGCTCATATGAAGGATGAGCATTTGCAGACTTTTTCCGACAGCGAACATGACTGTTTTTCAAAGGCATTAAACTGAACAATATTTGGCGCCCCAATCAAGATAAGTTTGAGGTCTTGTGAAAGAGATATCTGCATTGACCTGCGCTTGTTTTCGAAATCAGGATTACACGGTGGCTTAAGAAATTGAATACTAGAGTGGAGGGTACTATCGTCAGCAAAACTATGAATGGGATTGATTGTGGAACAGAGAAGATCGTTAATGTGTAGAAGAAACAGCGTGGGTACCAGCACTGAGCCCTGGGGCACCCCAGCATTAATTTGGTAGAGGCTGGAGGAAGGACCATCTACACTAACTGATATACGTCGATTAGAAAGGAAACTGGAAAGCCAAGAGCAAAGCTTAGGTGGAAGACCGTAGGAAGGAAGTTTGTTAAGAAGCCCATTATGCCAGACCTGATGGAAAGCTTTGGATATGTCAAGACCAACAATCTGGGATTCACCAAGAAACTCAAGGGACTTGTTCCAGTTGTGTGAGACAAAAGATAGAAGATCACCTGTGGATCTTCTGTGACGGAATCCATATTGTCTATCATGTAAGATCTTATGTTTTTCCAGATACTTTAAGATTTGGGAATTAATGAATTTTTCCATTACTTTGCAAACAACTGAAAGAAGAGATATAGGTCTATAGTTGGAAGGGAGACTTTTGGATCCTTTTTTGGGGACAGGTTGCACACGTGCAGCTTTCCAACTCTCCGGGAAAATGCCCGTGTCGTAAGAGATTCGAAAGAGGCGAGTTAAGATGGGTGCAAACTCGGGAGCACATTTTTTTAAGACGATTGTTGGTATGCCATCCAGCCCAGACGATTTTTTAGTATTAAGAGAAGAAAGAATACGCTTGATCTGTTTGACTTTAAAAATTATATCGGACATTTTATGAGAAACAGGGACAACTGTTGGAAGGGGAAGATTAATAGGAGGATCAAGCGTAAAATTGGCAGCAAATTGTTTGGCAAATAGTTCGGCTTTTCCTTTGGAGGTAGAGACAATTCCATCTTCAGAGATTAGGGGTGGAAAAGAATTTGTGCAAAAGTTCTGGCTAATATTTTTGACAAAGGACCAGAAAGCTTTACTGCCATTTAAGCAAGAGAGAACTTTATCTTTTATTTGATTGTTAAAACGGTCTTTTGCTTCTGAGATAGTCTGATTATACTGATTTCTCGCTTCGATGCTAGCCTGTCGATTTTCGGGACTGGGGTTTTGAAGAAACTTTTTGTGGGTTTGAATTTTTAAAAGTCTGGCTTTGTCACAGGATTTAGAAAACCACGGTTTGTGATTTGATCCGAATATTCGTGATTTCGTTTTTATTTTTTTATGTCTCTATTTAAATAGATATAACAAAAAAAATCACATTCTCATTGCTACTTTTCTATTGTACAAGACAATGTTATAAGATTTACACACCGACGTTTCGTCTTTGAGCTGCCATCATCAACTTTGTTTTTTTAAATACAACCCTGGATTTTTTATTACGGATTTAAGAAGCTTATAGGATCCCAAACCCATTGATGTATTGCACCTATTTGAAAAATTCATATATATGACAATTTCCAGAAGAAATCATGTGTAAGAGAGAGAGTCAGAGAAAAGATTTGGAACAAATAATAAGTTTCACATTTTTATCGTAATTTTTTTCTGTACCGTCAGATTTTCAATTTTACGGTCAGTTTTAAAGCAACCATCATTACTTTTATTTTTTAAACTCGCCGTGGATTTTTTTATATCAGTTTTTAAGAGCTTTGGATATGGCAGAACGTATGATGTATTGCGCTTAAAAAAAAAAACATTTTAATGATTTCCTGGTAAGATCTTACCAAAAATCTATTCCCTGTCTCTCTCTTTAATACATGATTTATAATGGAAATTGCCATTAATATGAATTTTTCGAATAGTCCGATACATCATTAGATTTGGGGCCTTGGAACTTTAAAAAAATCCAGGGCCGTATTTACAAAAACAAAGTTGATGATGGCAGCTTAAGACGAAACGTCGGTGTGTAAGTCTTGTAACACTGTCCCAGATCTGTGACACTGTCTTGTAGAACAGAAAAGGTAATAATACGAATGTAAACATTATTTTTTATATCTATTCATATTTTTTCCGAAGTTTTTGAAAGTATTCGAAATTTTTAAACTTTTAAGGTGGCATTTTGAACGCGCCACTTTGCCTTTATTTAACCAACCTCGTATCTCTTCAAGTTTTCGAAATCCCAATGATGAGGCTCGAATTTGGGAGACCCTGTACATGCTTATCTCTTAGGGTTTTCTCAACAGCCCGTAAATACCACCAAAATGCGCCACCCAATACAGGGTCATCCAACAAGAACGGCCATATTTGTGGCTCTCCTCCTATTGAAGATATCATTTAACCATCTTACTTTTTTTTATACGTATTAATAAGAAGGATTTCGTATTCATTTTTAGTAACAACAGAATTAATTTCATTGTATGTGTTAGCTTGTTCTATTTTCTAATTTAAATCACAAATTTTTTATATAAATTTAATTTATTCTCGTATTACTAAAATAAAAACGAAATCTTTTTTATTAAGGGTTGTTTAAAAAAATATGTCGGATCTCCTTTGTCGTTTAAATCAATTTCTTAAGAATTCTTTCAGATTTTAGGCCAAAAAATACTTAAGATGGCTAATTTACATTTTTCTTAATATAAGAAATACCATCAATATGTTCGGTGAGTTGGATGAACCTGTAAAAATACAAAAATGCTGATATTTTACAAAATATTCTGTTTATTTAACATATTATATCAAATATCTACAAAATGATTAGCCGTTAGCTAATCCATCACTTGAGTTTGAGTAAAATTAAAAGAAAATTGGAAAAAGGACTAATATAGCCATATTTCGCAAAAAATATTGATTCTTTATAGACCTGAACTCAACTCACTTTTATCACTTTTTGGCAAATTTACAATTTACATCTATTTTCATCTGAATAAATGTTAAAATTATTTTACAATAAAACTATATTTTATTTTTACAGTGTGAATATATGAATTTAATTTATTCTCTTATTTCTAGAATAAAAACGAAAACTTTTTATTAAGGTTGTTTCATTAAATATAATATATATATATATATATATATATATATATATATATATATATATATATATATATATATATATATATATATATATATATATATATATGTCGCATCCTCTTTGTTGTTTAAATCATTTTCTTAAGATTTTTTTTTTAAATTTTAGGCCAAAAAATACACAAGATAGCTTTTTAACATTTCTTTTTTAATATAAAAAAAAATCATCAATATGTTCGGTGAGTTGGATGAACCTGTAAAAATACAAAAATGCTGATATTTTACAAAATATTCTGTTTATTTAACATATTATATCAAATATCTACAAAATGATTAGCCGTTAGCTAATCCATCACTTGAGTTTGAGTAAAATTAAAACAAAATTGAAAAAATGACTAATATAGTCATATTTCGCAAAAAATATTGATTCTTTATAGACCTGAACTCAACTCACTTTTATCACTTTTTGGCAAACTTACAATTTACATGTATTTACATCTGAATAAATGTTAAAATTATATTACAATAAAACTATATTTTATTTTTACAGTGTGAATATATGAATTTAATTTATTCTCTTATTACTAGAATAAAAACGAAACCGTTTTTATTAAGGGATGTTTCATTAAAAAAAAAAAAATATGTTGTATCCTCTTTGTTGTTTAAATCATTTTCTTAAGAATTTTTTTTTAATTTTAGGCCAAAAATACACAAGATAGCTATTTAACATTTCTTTTTTAATATAAAAAAAAACCATCAATATGTTCGGTGAGTTGGATGAACCTGTAAAAATACAAAAATGCTGATATTTTACAAAATATTCTGTTTATTTAACATATTATATCAAATATCTACAAAATGATTAGCCGTTAGCTAATCCATCACTTGAGTTTGAGTAAAATTAAAAGAAAATTGGAAAAAGGACTAATATAGCCATATTTCGCAAAAAATTTCTTTATAGACCTGAACTCAACTCACTTTTATCACTTTTTTGGCAAACTTACAATTTACATGTATTTACATCTGAATAAATGTTAAAATTATATTACAATAAAACTATATTTTATTTTTACAGTGTGAATATATGAATTTAATTTATTCTCTTATAACTAGAATAAAAACGAAACCTTTTTTATTAAGGGGTTGTTTCATTTAAAAAAAATATATATATATGTCGCATCCTCTTTGTTGTTAAATCATTTTCTTAAGAATTTTTTTTTTAATTTTAGGCCAAAAAGTACACAAGATAGTATTTAACATTTCTTTTTAATATAAAAAAACCATTAATATGTTCGGTGAGTTGGATGAACCTGAAAAAATACAAAAATGCTGATATTTTACAAAATATTTTGTTTATTTAACATATTATATCAAATATCTACAAAATGATCAGCCGTTAGCCAATCCATCACTTAAGTTTGAGTAAAATTAAAACAAAATTGAAAAAATGACTAATATAGCCATATTTCGCAAAAAATATTGATTCTTTATAGACCTGAACTCAACTCACTTTTATCACTTTTTGGCAAACTTACAATTTACATGTATTTACATCTGAATAAATGTTAAAAGTATATTACAATAAAAATATATTTTATTTTTACAGTGTTGATCACAAATTATATCCCTGTCTGTAAATTCCACCATTACCTAACTAAGACCATAAATCTCAAATTCCTGGAAGCCAGTATTATCACTGACCAGTCCGCTCTTCCAAATTAAGTGCATGGGTTCTTTTTTCTGTAAAATCAAGCGTCTTATGTTATGTAAAAATAATCTTAATTATATATCTTCATATACAGGGTGTCCCAGAATATGTGGGCAGCCTCTCGAAATCTAATAGAAAACCTAAAAATACAAGCTCCCATAAACTTTTTTCCTACCAGCTTTCCCTACGGAAATACAGGTACATAACGGACGCCCCTGGAAATAGTTTTGTTTTTTTTTTTAATAACTTTTAAAATACTAGGCGTAATTTAATATTTTTTTAATATGATGGTTACTAGATGGGGATAGAACGATATCACTTTTTGTTGCCGATACGATATATCGGCCAATACCGATATTTACGTGCCGATATACCGATATATCGTATCGGCAAACATAATGCCATTTATTTATACACGACCGAAGCGAAAACCGGGAAGTCCCCTTTTTTTTAATAATTCCGTCAGAAAACCCGGGGTTCCCTTTTTATTTTTTCCGCCCCAAAAA
>JAHBCN010000270.1:224181-252838 GCA_019359885.1 Listronotus oregonensis
TATTATACTGAAATCCAAATAAAGAAACGCGATGGATTTTCTGTTTTTGCACTGAACGAAATAAAGGAATCTAGCAATAAAACTAATATTGGAACTTAGCAAACCTTTTGTCGTCACAAGCCGTTTTGGTCTGACGTCAAATTTAAAAGACCAGAAGTAAACTTTAAAATTAATAAATTTTATGCAAGGGACCGACTTGGCAGAAATAAGGGTTTTAAATTAGGGTGCCTTTTTATTGGAGCTTTGACCAACGAGTCGATCGGCGATAAGCAAAATCGAAAAAATAAGATCGGACTTTTTTATTCTGTTCTTTTTACGGCGCATATATATGATAAAAAATAGCTCAACAAAAAGAAATTGAAATTGATGACTTTTTAGCCATTAAAAATGATACATTTTTTATTTCCTCTTTCTCGATGGAAAATCCCCAAATTAAAAAAAATCAGCCTGTTTTTGGACATAAAAAATCGAAAAGTTGACATTTTTAATATATTTTTTTTTGTTTGTTTTCACGACATTTTTTTTTTTTGTTTGTTTTCACGACGCATTTATAATAAAAAAAAAAAAGATTATTTCTGAAAAATTTAAATTAAGATGACTTTTAGACCTTTAAAATTCGAAAAAATTATAATTTTTTATGTTTTTTAACAAAATTTTCACGTCAGTCATGGTAAGCCCTGGTTATTCTTGGTTAGTCATGCGCCATGATAATGAACAAAATAAAAATACATCTTAATTACCTAATTTTTTGATTTATTGTGACCAAAAATAGGGTTAATTTTTTTCTCGTTAAATTATAAATTTTTGACTAATAATGAAAAGACTTAAATATATATATATATATATATATATATATATATATATATATATATATATATATATATATATATATATATATATATATATATTTAATTTTTCTTTTTTATTAGTTTTCAAAAAAAATCGCGATATCCAAAAGGGCGAAAAAAAAATTTCGTTAAAAAACAGAAATTTATCAAGGGTGTTAAACTTAACGAAAAGGTGTCGGTTTTACTATTTGTCCGCAGATAAAAGGTTATGTTTGGACGTCCCCCGTTTGCCCTTTTTCCCCAGAAGGTAGACTTATTTTATTCATTTTTGTTACATATTTAATTTTTAAAAACTTTTTTGGATATGCTTACTATTAGAACTGTAATGTAAAATTTTAAAAAAAATTAAGAAAAAACCCGGACATTTAAAATGGATTTTAATTTTTTGGGCTTAAATGGGATCGAGCACTCCTGTTGGGGTTTATCCCCCTTTGGGAAATTTTTATCATTTATTTGATTTTTTAAGGCCAAAAACTCATTTAAATTTTAATTTTTTAGAATTATTGTATTTTTTTTATCATAAGTGCGCCAAAAACAAAAACAAAATGAAAAAAAAATGTTAGAAATCTTAATTTTTTTATTTTTTATAACCCATAATGGGCTGGACCCTTACACATTTTTACAATTTGAAATTTTTTATCTCATTTTCAATATTTTAAAGTATTTTCATACCACTCTTTATACTAATGAGTTTTGTCTGATTAAATCTGGTCATTATCATTACTGTTCAGGTTACAGTCAAACGTGTTATGAATACCAAATTGTATTTTAATTGAATTCTGACAGGAATTTTTTTGGCGGTGGGTCGACTTCAAGCTGTTTACCGTTATGATTGATATTCCTCGTTATGTATGTTATTTCCAACGTTAATAACAATTTAATTTATGTATGGATGACGCAAGAATTTAAAAATACCGAATATTTATATGTTTATATAAATAAAATTTTACTTTTTTTCGGTTCTTACCTGTGGAGTTCGGCGAGTGCTGACTACCTCTACTCGCACTTCTAGGCGCGGCATTGCTCGGGGGACTACCTCCGGTAGATCGGACTTCAGGGGTAAATTATCGGCAACCAGACATTAGAGCGGCCATTGGGCTTTTGTACCGGCCCCCTTGGGGCTGGGTGAGGCTCCGGAGCTGTTGTGTTTTGCGTCCGGTGGAGATCAGTTCTGTTTAAAGGCGAACTGCTTGAGCCATTTGCTGAGAGCAATTGACACTGGCACTGCAAAAAAAAAAAATATGTATTTTATAACTTTGCTACTGGGTGATTTTCTAAACAGTCAAACAGTAATGGTTTTATGATTTTCAAAAATTTTTAGCTAAAGTGAAATATGGGACCCACACAATATCTTTGTTGCAAAAAAATTGATTTTATTTCGTTTCAAAGTTTCTATGTTTTTAATTTACTTTTGTGCTAACTACTTGTTTCTTTTACATTTTATAATTAAATCTATACTGTAATATCTTTTCAGCTACAATGTCAACATGGTTTGTTTTATAGGATATTCCTTAGCTTTTGTAAATAAAGTTTAAATAAATCATGCAAAACCAATATTATCCATGGTGTGTTATATTTTTAAAAAGATAATAAAATTAGGGTATATTTTTATATTAAAATATACAGGGTGTTCCATTTTTAATAAGCTGAGGTTAAGGTCCGATAGCTTTTACTGACGTGCTATTTATTCCCCTAAAAGACCACAGATTATTCAAAAATCATTATAAAGAAACTTTTGTATAGCAACATTTTTCTGCCATTCTTTTAACTAACATTCTATATATAAAGCGAACGGTACCTAAATTTGCAAAATCAAAAATTACCAGTTTTCACAAAGAGCACGACTATAATACTCGAAATTGGCGGCTCCTTTATTGGGTCATTTTACGGTCAATGACCTTAATATTTTTGACCTGTATTTTCAGACAAAAACATAATAAGTAATGATACAAACTAAAAAAAACTATTTTTTTCAATCTTAAATTACCTTTATTGTTTTAAGGATTATAACTAGTTGATCGATTACTGGATCCCGGCACGCGCGATCAGATCGTTGGTTCGCTTGTTGGCCGAAACTGAGCTGCCTGCCTTCAATTATTCGCATTGTTTAAACAGGCTGAGTCGAGTTTTCCGATCTAATTTTACGATTGGGCGATTTTGGCTCTGCTTTTCGAAGCAGTGTAATATCATGATCTGGGTCAACAGCTGCAGGAAGAGGAAAACTACACATTTGCTTTTTCAGGTTTTTGTTTGTTGCCCAGTTATTATAGAACGGATTATATACGATTTTAGGAATTTATTTTTTTATTGGTGTATTTTTTGTAATGTAAATTTACAAACAGTGCATTTGTTGACAATTTTGTGTGCGTTATCGATCACAACTGTGGAGGCAAAGTGCATCTCTATTTAAATAGAATAAGAACATTTTTGCACCAACCTGTGGGAAGGTAGACTCTGTTGGCCATGTTAAGTATTGAAAAGGCCTTTATAAATAATATTATAAATTACAATGAAGAAGTAATCAATCATTTTGCAAGTGCCAAAGACAGAAGGATTGAACTAAAATTTAGATATATTCTAGGTAAGTTAATGGCGCTCTTTATTTTTGCATCTGTATAAATGACATTTTTAACCTATAAGTTGTGTTACTACCTCTGGCATGGCGATATTATTTTCTTTTCAGGTGTGAGATTTTTTTTTTAGAATATGTTGTGCATTTGCCTATGTTAAAGCAGATGTCGATGCAGTATTTGTTAACACTATTTAATTATGTTTCTTAATATATAGAAATATAATTCTTTAAATAAAATAATCTTAATTCTGCCCAATCTCTTTATTTTTGTTTTCTTTTCTTGTTTTTTCTTTTGGAGTAAAACGTCTGTGAAATAAATGCTGGAAGTGATTTTTTATAAAAACAGATTAAATATATGTTTGAAATTTTAACTAATGAGCTCCCGAAAGATTGACCACGAGCCGCCACTGATAATACTTTTTAAGAATTTCTAGACCATTTATGAAATATTTACATTACATTACATTCATGTGTAAGTTGAAGTTTGAGTGACTTAGCTCAGTTGGAGATTTCTAGGTTTGATTACAGTGCTCTGTATAGACTTATCTTCATTATTATTTAATTTAACTTTAAGCTGATAAAAGTTTGCGAACTTCTTACAAAGTTACTGGATTTTTTAGATTTATACATAACGTATATAACGGTGTGCAATGATCTTTCACCAAAGTTAAATTAAATTTAAAGTCGTTCATATTAAGCCTTTAGTAGGATCAGGCTTTTATATGTTATATCTGACTTAATTAGTTGTTTGCTTTCTAATATATTTTTAATAATGAATTTTATGCACACAAAAATGTGGCAAAGTTGGTTTTCTTGTCATAATGAAACATCAACAAAGTACTGGTTTTTGCATGATAATCCTGACTAATTAAGTGTGTGAATAATCTAATTAGAACACAACAGTTTTGTTTATGGTTTGTTATCTTTTAAACTATAATAGAGGGCACCTTTAGAATACCACACCGCGTAATTACTTTTTTAAACTGTATCAGCATAAACACGCATTGTTTTCAATGGAATTTATTTTTGTGTGCGCTGGTAAAATTATTAACTGGAAAAACCTGATTGAAAAGCCGTGAAAATAATACAATTACCTTTGGAATTTTAATTACATTTAAAATACATAAAAGCAAAAGTTATGTTTATTTATTTTTTTTATATTTTATGGCACTACAAAAAGAACATAGCATACCTAATTTGTTGTTGGTTGTTGAAGGATATAAATAATACATATGCTAACAGGGTTCGTTTAACACGATTTTTTGACAAACCCCTTAAGACCCCCCGTTAACATACGCCCCTGACAAATAAATATCCTACTCGCAGAAAGACTTCAGGGTTTTGCATTATGTAGGTACCTATACCATATTTATGTAATTACTATATTTCAATGGTTTCAAAATTATTAAATAATAATATAAAACTTTATAATTAGGACAAAACAAAACATACTGATTTATGACCTTAAATGCGAGGTTACCAAACAACAATTCTATGCTTAGGATAATCTTATTTAAAAGCTTAACGTTTATCTATTAAATTGTATAAAATATGAGTACCTAATAACATCTTATTTGTAATTTTAGTGTTTTTGGTATGAGTTAATACAGATAGGTACTTAGATATTTTTTCAAGCTTTGTATAAATATGATCATTACTTATCATTCATAAGCTATAAAATCGGTCAATACTTGAATTGTCCCCTAATCAATGACTATATCGTTTTGTATTAATTTGTCCCCATTATCTCTACATTTCCGCCAAGGTAGGCACCGTCGCCCTCCCACTTGCCAATCCGACAGCGCTCGGCGGCGCACTTCCGTTGCCGCTATTAAAACACAACGTCAGAAAAACCGGTCGCGGTCGCATTCCTAAACATGGCGGGTCCCAGCCGATTGCCCTCGATCGCTCGCGATCGCGCCTTTACAACGGGCCGTTACGTCACGCGGTCGACCGGCAGCGGAGTACGAAACGGGGTCACGTGACCGCCATGACCTCTCCGTCCGTACGCGGCAGCCTGTGTTGGCGGAGACGGCAACTGTTTCGCAAAAAACACGTCTGTGTTGTTGTCAAGCGAGGACAGGTTTCTGGCGTTACGGGCGACAGTTGCATGCGATCAGGAGATACGCAGAAATGGGTCTTGGATTTATCCGATTTGTTGTTTGGTTATTTAGCAGAAGAACATGGAGTAGTGACGTCAGTTTATTATGTTGAATAACAGAACTGGACAAGTCTGAATGTTCAAAATATATTTCACTCTTTTGCTGTAGTGATAAATTGTAGTATTTTTTTATTGTTATGATACTCTTTGTTTTGATATTATGGTATGTGATGGTGCAGGGAGAGCTAATTAGTTAATAAAAATTACGTATCAGACCACTATGAGAACATTATTAAAGCATTTTTAAACTGACACTGCCTATTGCAGGAATTAGTTAAAAAGACAAAACAGTGTCAGAATTTAAATGCAGTGAAGGAACCAGACTAATGATCCTGGGATTACTTGGCGTGTACAAGAAGCAGAGAAAATTAAAACACCTGTGGATTTTTTAACTAAATACAGCTCAATATAAGCTTTAGGGGCTCAATCATCACTCTGTAGGTGTTTTCATGACTTAATTCATTACAACCCTATATAGAGCAGTAGCACAAGTGCGACAAACGGCCTCTTTTTGTCCCAAAGTATTTTATTCAGTGTTTTATTATTTGAGGATTTCATGCGGACTTCCTTTTAACACTAATTGATGAGATATAACTTGAATTAAAAACGTTTTTTTATATGTTAGTGTTATTCATTATTTACCACACTTGTTTGAGGTATTGATGTTCCAACATATGTTTTGCATACATAATACAGGTCTGCACGGTCAGTTGAGGGGAGATGTTTTTTAAGTGGTCAGGATATTGTTTGGAAATCAATCGGTATCCTGAATGAATATTTATTTGCCCTGGTCTCGCCGCATCGCAGAGATTAGAGCCTTTAAGCCTATAAACATTGAGTCTAAGCCTTAGAGAGTATTTTTCGACTTTTTTATTATCCTAGAGCCATACATATTCTAATTCCAGGGATCAATAAGGAATGAAGTTGTTTTCTTTTAAAGCTAGTTTTTGGGGATAGCTTTTGGAGATAATACGGAAATTCGCAAAGAAACCAGGGAAGGCGATTGAATTAGAGACAACAGCACCTTTTTTATGAGTTGCCTTACAAGTACTGGGTAAAAAAAATAAAACCCTAAAAGCAAGGTGAAGCTAATGGCATCTTTGAGATATAGAAATCTAAAGCAGCTTTTTTATGTCTAAAGGGTTACAAGTAGGAAGTAAAAGATAAAATTAGTTAAATCAAGATTGAGGGGATTGCATCTTAGAAATACGTGATTTTATAAAGAACCACGAGAAATATTTTTTTAACCCAGATGCTTAGTTGTGATTAGAGGCCTAAGTTTAAAGAGTTTGAGAGTAGGTAGCTTGTTCATGTGTATCTGAAAAGCAAGGTAAGGCGAATAGGATCTTGAAGCTACAAGAATCTACAAAGCAGTGGTACAGTTATAATAATAATAATAATAATAAAATGATCCGTTGTTAAATATATTATACCCTCATTTTATTTTCTGTTTTAATTTGTCAGGGATCGAATTTACAAGTAGTTTTAGAAAAATGCAAATAATGGGAGTCAATTTACATACTTCCGATCGTATTGCATCTTAGAAATACGGAACTTCACAAGGAACCACGGAAAGCAGTTGGATCATAGGCGAATATTTCTTACCTGGATGATTAGGACTTTGGAAGTAGCTTCTTTATGTATATCTTGTTAAAGGTAAACACATACTTTTTCGCAAGTAAAGTTGCTGCCGCTTTGAATATTTTTTATAACATTTACTTTCATGCATAATTCTGCAATATACCATATGCAAAGTTAACATTTATAATTATAAAACTTTTATCGTTTGTTACTTACTACCCATTAAGAACTTTTTACAACTAGATAGACATTCGTGAATATTAACAACTCATTCAAAATGTCTCGCATAGTTATGTAAATTTTCAAACAATATTGCACAATCGGTAAAATGAAAGTTAGCCGCTTCGAAAACAAAGTTTTTGTACGTTTGTAGGTTATATAGCAGGTGAACAACCTCTGAAAACCGCTGATCTGTTGTGTAGCACTTTTTGATGCATGCAATGAAAAGTAAACAGCAGACTTGTAACAGGTGTGTTAAGTTGGTCATCAAAAAACACCTTTCGATAACTGGAAAAAACCGTTTTGAATTTTCAGTGCATTTCATTTAGGTACAGGGTATCAACTCGCCATGATGTCCCTGGTTTTGGACCATAATAAAGTGTAGTATGCTGTAATTTTGATATAACAGATGATATCATTACAATATGTCATACATTGTTTTGATCTGGTTGATGTCAATCGACAGTGACTAGTTTTCTGCTGCTAAAGAAAACTTTTGAAACTGTTTTGTATTTTAGAAGGTAGAATAAGATCCCAATTCTAAATTGTATTCCCAATTTAAATTTATTCATTTAGTAACTACTACACGATCTCTTGAAAAAGATATCTAACATGAACATGCAGTCATTTTATACACACCTGACCTAAACAGAAATGTTTTGTAACAAAGAAACAAAGAACAGGTGCTTTACAAACCCCTAATCAATTATCTTTGATACAATCTCTACTTCAGAAAACACAATTACCGAAAGAAACGGTATCTAATGTCTAGCTTCTTCGTTTATCATAATGCAATGATATAGCTAGTTCAAAGAAGAGTGAAACATCGAAGCCCAACCGTATTCTCAGCAGGTGCGCAGTCATTAGTGATCAAACAGGGGACTTGCTTGCTACAGCTGTTTAAAGAAACAAAAAATTAGAGCAGATGCACAAAGTGTGGAAAATTATTTTAATAGTAATATTCGAAGTATGAAGCGTAAATTCCATTAATTAATGCGTTCTAAATTACCTAGTACACTACGCTAACTTCAAAACTCATTTTATTTGGTAAACATAGTAATTTACGAAAAGTACCGTAGAATGAGGGCCCAACCAAACAGAAAGCAGTTTGTGTTCGAATTAGAAACAACATTAACGTATCTAAACCATTAAGTAATACTAGAATAATCGTATAAGGTTATTAACCTTTTATAAAAAACAATTGCTACGTCAATATGTCATAGATTAGTATTAAGTCATTTTTTGAATCTAAATAATTTAGTTTGCCATACCTTTTGATTCCACACAGATCGTTGAATTACATGATGCAGCAAAGGAAAGTTTTTAGAGGAAATTTACGAGCTGCTTGTGGAAAAATGACAGTTCAAGTTGGATTTAAATTGTTGTGCCCTGAATTATAAGGGAAATAACGAGTGTCGTTGTAGAAGGGTTTGTTCTCAAGATCAAATAATTTATGTAGGGTCCATTTTATAGTTAAGTATAAATATAATAGCTACTAAACTTGGTAAAATATTTCTCATGGTATTGTCTTCTTTTTCTTCTACAGGGATTTTAGACAAGAAGTTATCAGAAGGTATTAAATGAAAATAAAAAGATGCTAACAAAATTCGTGAAAGTGTGAATGTAGTAGTTTATAAGTTTATAAGCGAGGTTATTGGCGTGGGCGTAATCATTATATGTTTGCCAACAGAATTTGCATAAATGAATGTAATTTAAGTAATGCATGTGTTTGGTAGTGCAGTTCACATTTATTTAACAAAATGTCTGGACCATGGCGTCCCACAACTCTTAGCGGTATTGATTCCATTTGAGAGCTGCTGGCCTTATAAATGATGTACTGCCTGGAAGCTTCTTCTCTTTGCCGCCCACAGGCCATAGAAGTTTGTCGCCTTTTACATGATATTTTGCTATGGCTTCGGCTCCAAAAGTCAGCCTGTGTTATTTCTCCTTTGGCAACTCCCAATAGTAACACAAGGACCATTTTTATGCATTCACTTTACAGTCCAATTGAAATTGCACTAAACTTCTCACCATGGCTGTCTAGGCTGTGGAATTGCTGTCAGCAAGTTTTTCCTTACTCCTTCAAATCTCTATTATAAATGTTAACAAGTTTCATGTTAATAAACTACCTCTTATTACAATTGAACAATAAACACATAATTCTAGATTCTTGGTTAAGGTAGATTCGTTTGGTATATAACAAATATATGCAATATGATATACAACCCTCACCCTGTTGTATCAGGAATATCTACATTAAAATATAAATAGGTTCGTGAGTAAACAATTAATGATAAACACCGGCGTTATCCTTAACTATCATTAATTACACTATATTATTTACCAACTATTGTCATAATCATGTCTGCCGATAAATTTAAGTTCAGTTTGGTAAAACTTTGCGTAATAAATATGGAATGTTATGCTTTGTACAGGGTGAATCGTGTATTATCCTTATTTAGAAATGGGGATTGATATTTTAAATTAACATAAATGTTACATAGATTTTTTTCGGTGCAACCATCAGGTATCTTATTTTAAAGTAAAATATCTTGTTTGTAATTTTTAAAGTCTAAATTAAATTTGCATGTAAAATTTCTCTCGGCCCTGTGAGCTTTCTCCCAGATCTTTCCACGATCGATACTGGAATCCACAACCGAAACGTCATCATAAATAGCATCCTTATTGATTTCTCAACAGCGCAACGTCAATTTTATCTACACACCGGCAACGCCTTCTTTCCTCTCGCCTCTCGGAGACCACCATTAGTTAAGCCATCACCAGCAGCTCACAGGTGGTCTTACATATCTGTCTACACAAGACAAGACAGAAAGAAATAGTTGTGCTGTAAGCATACCTGCTTCATGGCCCCCTTTCAAATTACCGTTGTTCGACACCGACCAAGGTATTTTTCTGTTGTCGTAATCATGAAGATTAGATTGGAGTTGTTAGATTTACCTGGTTTTCAGATCAGAGGTCAATGGAAACTTAAGTATGGGTTGCACTCCTGAATGTGGAGCTTGACCAATTCATAATTTATTAGAGGTTTATGGGTTCCACTTATGTAAATACATTAAAAACGTAGAAGGTTAAAGAAAGTTGTTACTTGTGGATATATCTTCAGACACTCTTTTCCTAGATCGCGCCGGCCATTTATTTTCGATGACAAAATTACCTCTCGGTGCAATACGATTATTCGTGGGATCTGGTCGTAGTTTGTTTTCCTATTCAAAGGTAATACCTATAGATGCAGAACACAATTCTGCATGGAGTCAATGTAACCTCTGTGTGGGTTCATGTTTCAGGGTTTGTTGCTTTTATTGCATATGAGGCAGATGCATTTAAATAAACAGAACTCTCAGATGACCTAACTATAATTTGGGATGTTATCTTCTGCATTTTGTCTTAGCTGGATACCAGTACGTGTATGTTGTCTAATAGGATGTCAATAAAAATGAGGACAGTGTAAAAGTTTACATCAGGCAATAATCAGAAATTTAATATGCTGAATCCTAAGGGTTGTGGGATGCAGTGTTTGACCTAACGTCAACTCAGGCAGTTGTGTGTGTGGATTCCTGTTCATCATGCAGTAATTTTAAAGGACATTTGATCTCTTGTTCAAAATTCAACCCCTCTCAAATTTAGTTGAATTAATAGAGTTTTTGCATGATTCTTTTGGTCCTTTTAAGTTTCTCCAAGTTTCTTATATTCTGCCAGAATCTATGATGTAGCTATTTTGTAACAAGCATAATGCGTTTTGCGATTTTTAACTATTTCTCTCTTGCTAACAATTTTAATCACAAAACCTTTCCCTTTACGAACATTTTTTTCTCTTCATAATTACTAATAGATTAAATTAGAAAAAATGCTTTTTATTTTTTTAAAGGTCTTTTTAATTAAGATAGTTTACTTGTAAAACGCAACAAAACATTGCTTAGAATATTAGATGAAATTGAAATATTGGGTTAACAAAAAAGTCTTTTACTCAACTAGAAAAAGAAACAAGAATTTTTAGTAGTCTGGAAACAGAACATTAACAATCAAATTGTGCATAATTAACATATTTTCGATATCTGCCATTTATAAGCCATGCATTCATTTCGAATATCTCGAAAATGGTTCATAGAGCCTATAAAAACTAATGCATTATAAATCAGAGTATTAGAAAACAAAAAACCCTGAATTTTTGTTAAAAAGATATTAATTTTTGAAAGTTTACTAGGTCTAATTTTGTCGTAGGAAATAGTACTCACACCATTTTATTCTTTTTTTGCGTAATCGCTCTTTATGGAAGGTGTATTTTAGGACTAGGTAAGGTCAACAAAGTGTAAACAAGGTGAAATATTACTGAATAACGCATATGTGTTGTGTGTGCAGCACTTTTGGTAACGCGTATTCGATCTTATTTGGAACAGCGCTAAATTTGTGATCCATTCAAAATACTGCATCACGAATTTAAAAAAATGGAAAAAATATAATAACCTTGGCCGTTGTTAATTAACTTTTGTTAGAGAGATGGAGGCGAGTTCGGCGACGATGGCATTGAAGAGACGAAGATAGAAGATGTTCATCCGATCGATATTTCGATTCTTGTTACATACATTTTCTAAAGGATTTCGAGCAAAAACATGCCTGCAACCTTATACATTCTATTATCATGATACTAGATAATATTGTCCGAAACGCTGATCGTGTTTCTTCCATTGACTCTGCTTCCAGATTTTTAACCTCCCGGAAATCCTCCAAATTTGGAACATAAACAACTCACAACGATCACACCTATTAATAGACTCACAGATAAAACCCGTTAATGTTAAATCCACTATAAATATTTTAGTTCAACCGTCGTTATCTATTTCTATAAATATCAATGTTTACATGGAAAATATTTTTATACTACAAATGGGATCGGATCTAAATACGTTGCGCGTGGCGTTCATGTGCCTTCATAAATAAACATTGGCCTTTAGATAGAGAATTCTTTGAACCTCATTCGTTCTGATTAAAAATGGCGGATACATTAATGTTTATTTTTAAGCTTGTCAAGAGTCAATGAAGCAAGGAAGTCCAAGATAAATATGTTAGTTCTGGAAACGTGTTAAGTATTGTGGTAATTACTTTAGTTATGTCACTATTAATAGTTGGCTTAAAGGTACCTTACAGAATAGGCACGTTGCATATTTTTATTGGCTTTGTACCCAAAATAACACTTCTGAAAACTATTGCTATACATATTTTATTGCAAGGGGGCCCATTGTAGAAATAAATTTTTGAAGGTAACATTAATAAAGAACTTTTAATATTTAGTAAGTTCTTCACCCAGACAACATCTTTCGCCATAAATCGTGGTTTTGCCAGAATGATATGATTTTGTAATGATGTAACCATGGTAATAAAGTTACACCTGTCATAGTGATCATTAATGTTTAAAGTAAAGCTCACAATTTAATATATTGTCTCGCTCAAGAACGTCTGATTTATTGTCCAAAAATTTTACAAAAATGGTCGTTTTGTTTTGCCCATTCGCGCAAACTTTAGGTCTAAATAATCGCCCTTCTGTGCTCATTCGTCGCATCGTTGAGAAATTTAGAAGTAATTTTACTCTTACGATGTAAAAACTCCAATGTCAGACGCCAGAAATGAGAACTGTTAAGAATATTTGCTGCTGTAAGAGATAGTGTTGCAGAAGATCTAAATTTTTTAATTCCTTGTCGTGCTCAATAGTTAGGACTTAAAAAACAACAACTTGACAATTTTTGCAGAAAGATTTAAATTTACACCCGTATAAGATTCTGTTTGACCCAATAACTTAAGCCACTGGACCAACGTCAGGCGCCATAGTTGCTGCTTGAAGTTTAAAACGACTTGAACGAGATCACACCAATTTTGCCAAATTATCTTTTCAGATGAAGCGTTTGGTTAGACGGTTACGGCAATGTAATTGCCGTTTCTGGTGTAGAAACAATCCACAACAGATTCACGAGAAGCCTTTTGCTCCCCACAAGGTAACTGTATGGTGTGTTTTTATGGCATGATGGTATCGATGGACCATTTTTTCAAATGAGTTGGAGATTCCGTTACAGTGAATGGTAAACGATATCGACCGATGTTGACACATTTTTTATAGTAAATTTGGATACGCTTGATTTAGAAGATATGTGGTTAAGCAAGACGGCGCTACATGTCACTGCACTCATGAAACTGTCGCCATACTGCTGCAAAGAAGGATTTGGTGAAAGGATAATTTAATCTACAACTGTTGTCTGGCCACCAAGAAGCTGTGATTTGTCCCCTTTAGATTACTTTGTGGTTAGTTGTGTGGGTGTTTAAAATCTTAGAGTTTATGCAAACCGGATACAAACCTTAGTTGAACGTGAACGCTGCATTCATTAGATTTCGCCCGATTTATCGCACAAAGTCTTCAGAAAAGTGGATTCGTCAGAATTCACTCAAGTGTGCACGAAACCGAAGTGGACCTTTAAACGACGTGCTTTAAAAACATGAATATTATCGATTATACTTCAAGATAATATAAAGTGTGGTTATATTTGAAATCACTTCTATTTTATTTAATTTTAAATTAGATCTTTCTTATTGAAAAACCGCCACATCCCAGCAGCTAGCTTGCTTGGCTTTAAATACAGAAAAATCCACAACTTTTCAACTAACTCCAATAAATATCATCTCTCCGAAGGAATAGCGACCAAAATAAGTAATGTTATTTTATATTAAAAAAAATTAAATAAAATTTGACAGAATATACCCTGGAAATGTTTTGTTGCTGTGACTGTTTTTGTGTAAGTTCCTGTTAACCTACCTATTAACACTTAAAAAGGAAAACTAAAAGTGACCCTTTTTTTTGAGTGACGAAATATATCGGCATCCAGGTCTGAACCTCTGGAAGAACAATATTTCTATTATTTGACGTTTCAGGATAAAGAACAAGCCAAAAACAATGTTAAACACTCTCATATAAAAAAAAAAATGAGTTTCCTACCAATTTTTAAAGCAGCTTTGAAATAATTCACGTCGTCCTCTCCTTTAATTTTTGTATGAAATTTACAGCTTTGGCTTGCCAATAAAATTTTACCGACGTTTACCTTGACTCCATACAATGCAGTTTTGAAATATTTTGGAACGATATTTAGACTTTGATTGACACCGGGTTTAAAAAAGCGTAATTATTTACGATATTTGTTGTACTCGACTAAGTTATTAAATTAGACACCCTGAATTTGTCATTGGTTATTTAGAATTTCAAGCTGTTGGACGAAGTCTTAAAAAAAATAAGTCAATAGCAATCAAACTGGCAGCTCTAGCATCAGTTTTATCACTGTAGAGAATACCATATGGGGGCCGGGGAATTACTGATGATAATGGTATTTCATATATGTCTTGATTAGGAAAAAAAATATTAGGAATCTTAGAAGGAACATTTAAAGTTGGGATGTGGAAATCCATTCATACATCTGATATATATAAATAACCATTTAAAAGGGTCATCTTTTAGAATTTTGTAACGCTGAAAAGATAATATGGAAAATTTACATTTTAGAAGTGATATTACTTAGGTAGTTACTGGCTTTCTTTCGCTGCACCGATATTTTGTTATTATCAAAAAAGAATGACAAAAAATAATTGTACAATACAGTCTATACAACATTCATTATCTATGGTTCCTAAAGGGTTTAAAGGGGCCAACCCTTTTCCCCAAAGAACGAATCCTTCTCTTACCCAACAAAAACAAATTTGCAATTAAACCCTTTTTTTCTAAACCACATGACTAATAACAGACATAGGTACACAATAAACAGACTTTTATCCTACAATTTCTCGCTTGTCAACAGGCAACAACAGTCCGTACCAGCAGACGCCATTATGACCCGTTGTTGTCCGCCGGAGCGTGTAGGCCACTGTAGCGGTAAACCCTTTGTGACGTCACAGCGGCGGCGCCTCCGAAACATGCCTGTGCAACCGGTTCCGCTCGATGTGCCTCCGCTTGTTCCGTCAGTGTTGCCAAAGTTAAGGTTAAATAATGTTTTGTTTACTATAGTATTGTTTGGTTATTCGGTTTTGATTAATATAACGTTGGCAAACTTATTTGGGATTTTTAAATGTAGAGTTTTAAGAACAGTGATTAAATGTCAATTTTTATTCTCTTTAAAAATGTATGTTCAATCCTATTCATTTAAGCTACGTCAGCTTCTTCTATGTGTTTTTTTAAAAAATTTTCGCAAATTCGAAACCAAATGACTGTAAAAATTTGTCTTGACAAAATATAATTTGGAAAATATGTTAACAATGGCAACAGCGTTCGTTGGCCGGTTCTTTTCCCGCGCGCACTGAAACGAATCACGATGCTATGTTGCTAACTTCAAGTAAGAAGCGAAAATGTCAGCGTTGCCTTTTTCAGTCTAAAAACAAAATAGAATAATTAATTAATAACATGTTTTGATGCGCGGTTTTCCCCGGTTTTATTTATGGGGAGGGGTTTAAATATAAACCGGGTTGCCTGTAACTGCTTATTTAACTGTAATAAGTATATTTTTACATTATTCACCCACGAATTCAAGTTTGAGAGTTTCATAAAGCAACTTATTTAGCGAAACTTCTCATGCATAAAAAAACAGAAACCGCCCAAAGCTTCTTTCGGCCCGGTTAAAAAAGTGATTTGGGCATGAAATCATGGTGATAAATCCAGGGATAAGGTGGCTGGAAGAATATTCCAATGCATTATTTCAATGATATTTAGAGTTAATGCAGTATGGATCTGGCTATCGTGCAGGAGTTTTTTTCCTTTTGAACAATTGAAGATTTAATTTTTATGATTAAAAGTCAGAATAATGAGCATTAATGGTACGTCGTTCTCCAAAAAATCAGTCCAGAGAATATTCTCGTTGTCCGAAAGACGGCGGCCATTACTTTACCGTCCAAACGCATTACTGTTTTGTAGTACTGAGGAGTTAGAGTGGCGTTAATTTGGGCTTGATCCTTTTAATTTTTGTAAAAAGAATTATTCAGGTTTAACGCAATAAGTAAGGATGTATAAAGTGCATTATTTTTCTTGGTACCGATTGAGAAGCCGAGGAGACTTTAACAAGTTGGTGTCTTTGTTTCCCAGTCAGCAATTTGAGGGAAACCCTGCTGCATCACAAAGTTTTCGGTAATGCAGATGAGAATGAATATTTCCACTAACCACAACTATATTTTTTCTCTTTTTTGACATTTAAAGACCAATTCTAGACAAGAATAAGGTAGTTTTCGATTTTGACAAATCATGTACAGTTGCAAAGACAAATTATGACCACCATCCATCATGTTGTCATTTGAATTTAGTTACAAAAAAATGAACAGGATGACAGCTTAGGTGACAAGTTATACATCATCTAAAAAAATTTAAAAATTTGGCAAATTGTGAAAATAGTGGATTTCTAAAAATAAAATTATAAAAATACATTTGTGTTACAGAAATATCGGATCGAAATAAATTTTTTAAAAAATGTAAACGCCTAATTTTGATAGGTGAAATTGTTAGCTTAACCTATTTCATTTTACATTTTGTATCTGGCCTTGAGTTTCTAATATATGTATTTAAATTCGAAAAAAAAATTGCGCAGTTTTTATACTTTGTAATTAACGTGATTCATCTGTCGTGTAAGGTTTTATTTTTTCATTGAGTGTATAATACATCGCCACCGCAAACGTTTTATTATTTTTAGTTATATAATATTTTTAATCATTATTCGATCTAGACAACCAGAAGAAATACTTATTTTTACGATATCCACATATTTACCATGTTAGTGTATGCATTATGCCGAAAGTGACTTTTTCTTAGATATTTAGGTTCTCCAATGACAAAAAAAAGATTTAACGCGTTTTAGGATCATGGTGATGTTATTCAATTCGTATTTAATGGACCTAAAATACCGATTTCGACCTAAATTTTAAATGTCATGTGACGTAACGATTAGATGCCTCTCAAAACAAGTTCCCAGCATCACAGCTGACTTATACCTACAAATGTTGACCTACATATTTTCCCACACTCTCGAAACCCTTTTCTATATATTTTTTACAGGTAACACGGTGTTTCATGCAACAAAAAACACGTTAATGAATTGTTCAGTCAGAAGAATAAAGAAAAGGCAAAGAAGGCATTATCTCTGGTCGGATGCATCCGTACTAGCAGATGCAAGGTTATTGCTTGCAGACGTCGTGTGTAGACCCATAGAACCGGGTACCGTGAGAAATTACTCCTCTTTCAAGGTCAGTGGTAAAGAGATGGTCAATGAGGATGGGTAACTAGAGGATTTCTTGACGTGATACGAAAAATATGGTTTGCCTGTTTAAAAAAAACTGAGCAGCACAGGTATTAGCTGATTTAAAGAAACTATAAGAGGTTAAAAAATCGTAATTGTTTACTCTCTTGGATTAACATATATACATAATAATATATTCTGGCGATTTCGCGATGCCGCGCATCATTTGGCAGCCAAAGGACAAGGCTACAAAAGTTTAAGGCAGGAGCAAAAAATTGTATTAATTAAATAATGGTTTAATTTACCAAATAATAAATAAAAGAAAGGTGAATAGAGAACCATTTCGTGATCTAAATAGAAATCTCGTTGACATTTTGCAGTCGGGTCTTGTTCAAGACTTGTTTGTGTCGATTTAAAAACTTACTCTTGTCAAACAAGAACTGGGCATGTGATCAGATGAGAGAGGCGCGAAATTTTTTTATTAGTATAAGTTAAAAGTCTGCAAAAATAAATTTTAAAAAAATTTAAAAACCTTAATAATTACTTTAAAAATATTTTACAATTATCAGAGAATAAACAAAAACCGTCTCTCAAATCGTAATTATTATTTTTAGATATTAATAATGTAAATTTCTGTTTTATGCATTTCACAGTGGTCAGTTTTACACCAACATATTATGGATTCATTACATTCCTCTCTGAACAATGACACCGTTGTCATGAATTTTAATGCCGTTGTTTTACTTTTAGTAAACGCCACCATGCATTAAACCAGAACCGTATTTACCGGGCTTAAAATTAATTTTAGATTTTGATGAATTGTATATTCGTAGATATTAAAAGTCAAGCAAAACATTATCGACTTCCGCTTTTTGGGTTTTTCTCTCCTGCCAGAGGAAGTAATAACTAGTTACTGATTGTTACAAATCGACGAATTATTTTTTTTACCTCGAAATAGACAAGGCTAATTTTTAGTTCAGTAAAATCCGGTTATAACATTGACGGTTACGTAAAAATTTCGTCGTTATACGCGAAAAAATCAGTCTTAATTTTTTTACTTTTTAATTCATTAAGTTTGAATGTTTGTTTTATTTTTTCTTTATTTTTTTAAATCTTGTTGAAATAGTTGTGTGTATAACCATTTAATTCCAAAGATAATTTCCCATTGTTCTCACCATTTTCTGGATTTGCCTTTATAACGCCGTTTTTTTCTACAGAAAGCACCTTTCTATAACACTTAGATGTTAAAGCCATTATACTTTTTTATTTAGTCTAAAAAACATTCGGAGCGAAAAGCAAGCTTACACTAAAGTAGGACATTTGGGCGCAGCCGTTTTGGCGCTGTCATTTGATGGCCGCCGTTTTGGCGTCGGACGTTTTGGCGCCAAAAATTTTGGCTTTGGCGATTTGGGCGCCTATGTGTTATATATTTTTTATAATCATGGCATGTTATACAATGGGATTCGGCATTTTTAAAAATATATTTATCATTAAAAATTAATATTGATAATTAGAAATAATTTATTAAAATTGTGGCCGAAAATATAATGGGGTTTTTTATCTATTTAGAATAGCTATTAATATTAAGGATATTTCTATAGGCGCGAAGCAAGTGGGAATAATGGCAGATGGGTCTGGTTAGGTAAATTACGGACATATTCAAATTGTAAATTAATTTTTAATAAGTATCTAGGAGTCAAAACGGCTAGCGCCAAAATGCCCGGGCACGAAAACGGCGGTGGCCACTCGGTGGGGCCAAATCGGCATCGCCCAAATGTCACATACCTAGCGTACACTACTTGCTAATTAATATTACGTGTATACGTGTACAACGTCCAGGGATTTCCCAATTTTTCCAAGTTTTTGGATTGCAATCGTCAATCTTCATCGAAATAACCGGAGCAAAAAATTCATAAATAGTATAATTTTGTCGCTATAGCCAGTTTCGTCGTTATATCCTGTTGTATTTACATTATTTTACATATAGACATATATCCGGATTGTTGTTATAAGTGGTGTAACTATACATATTTCTGTTGGCAAAGCGAAAAACAAAATTATTAGCAACAGTTAAATGAATTATTAACAATTTCATAGCTTGACTGTTCCACGTAGCCCCCTTCAAACATATCCGACCGAATCCTATCCTGTTCTCGCAGGAAGTGCCCAATATCCTGGACGCAACAATTAAAAGGAAAAAATCAAATAATTATTTAACGACCTCCATCGCACGCTTTTAATTGTAATACGATGGTTTTCATTTTCGGGCAAGGTTGACGTTGCTTAACAGGAAAACAAAACAATAACGCATCGTCGTCTGACGTCACGTTATTGGTAGAGACTACGTGACGAGAATATCTCCGTGACGTCATCGCAAGGTCTTTGAATAGTATAGCTATTAGAGAGAGACAAAGAAACTATTAATTAGATTCTGATTACATGAAGTGCATGTGAGATTTATGTTAATAATTAATTATTTATAATTGTAATATTTTTACCTCTTTACATAATACTCTTAAGATAAGTCTAAGGCTATTAAGTACCATTGAAATACTTAAAATTTTAAATCTATTTGCAAAAAATAAAGGTTCGGTAGGAAAACAATACAGATATAATTTTAAAAAGTGGCTGAATCTTGCACGGCGAGAGTCAAAGTCAGTATAATTCAACTTATCAAATTTATTTCTGTGAATCACATTAACGTAAGTTTTAACTTTATATTATAAATTATAAAATAGTGCGAAATTACAAATTTGCATAACATAACCTCTAAATTTTACTTATCCTGAAATGCATATTTTAGGGTTTATACATACGATTATACATAGCCAATATATTGTTCTGTCAAGTTAGTGATTTTATTGTCAAAATTATGGCACATTATGGATCTATTTTTGTTATAAAGTTAATATTATTGAGAGAATTACTTCCTACTGCGGCGAAAGAGTTTTAAACATTTTTAACCATTGACTTTCTTGTCACTAATATTTGCTCAAAAATATTTGAAATTCTGTCCCGAATTTTTTTCTAAATGATTAAAATCTATATATTAAAGTTTTACTTGACTTTTTTTTGATTATTATTTCGAATATTATACAACTTTTTTGATCCAACATGTTCCTTACATTTTAAGTCTAAACATGCTCTTTGAAATATGAAAAAAAATTATATCCACAAGAAATAAAACAACTGCCGCTCAACCCCAACGTTGGGTGCCACTATGGATTTTGTTTCTAAGTCAATTAAACCAAATAAACAATTTATTTATTAAAAATTATTTTATTAAAACATGTTTCTCTTTACACCACTGTTTAAATGTGTAGCGATCTTAAATCTGTATTTTTACGCTTAAGGGTTAGAGTTTCCTTCACCTGTAAATATGGCTCTGTGGCTTTTTTTAGATTATTTTAGATGATCATATAATTAAAACCTTTAAAATCAGACAAAAAGTCCCCCTTTTTAAACCCAAATTTATGACGAATAAAAAAATTATTTTGTATATGGAAAACTCCATATAAAAGAAGTCTATTTATAACAGCATGCTCAAAATACTTACCACTCCCCTTAAAGGCTGTTCCAGCATCAAACGATCCAGTTCTTATGGGATGCTTCTCTTGCTTAAAGGTTCTTTCTGTAGATACCACAAAAGGCTGGGCCAAAGATACTGCAGGCAAGCTTTCTCCCCTGGTCAGAGGAGGACGTACCATGGGGCCTTCCTGCCTCGCACCGTGTTCATCAACCGAAAGCATTCTTTTGGCACTAACCTCACCATTATGGTGGTGTGTAGTGTGATGGTCTTCCTCATCGGCTGTAGATAGACCTCGCTTAATACCCTGTGTGGGTAAGCTTGCCTGTCGGGTGGTAGAGGGCGGGAGGTAGTGGGATTGTAGCGAGTGATGAGCTGCGGCTGCAGCTAGGTGGGTAGGGAGGCGGACCGTAGTCCTGGTGACCTGAAAAAAATAGGGATGAATTTTGAGGTAAAGGTAGAGTTAACCGAAAAAACAATGTCGGTATTAATTGAACAATAAAGCTGAAGATTGCCTGGCATTAAAACTATATGCTCACCTAACTTTACTCTTTATCTTTGGTGTTATTTGTTTAGGATTGCTGCAAAGTCTGTTTAAAATTCTTGGTGATTTAAATAGGATTTATTATGATTGTTGTAATATATTTAACCCTAGAACTACAAACGCTTTTTTACCTGTAAACTACTAACCCCACAGATTTTTTACTCTTAAAATTATTCTGAAAGCAGTAATCTAACTTATGAGTACTCGAACTTTTTCAGTTTTTTATGCTCCAGAGAATGGTGAAGAGCAAATTCAATTTAATCAAGATTAAGTTGGTTAAAAATTCATTTGAATAGCTTTAAGTACTGAAAAACAGTCAAACCGCCAATAAAAAAAATATAACTATTTTTCTAAACAACTGATTCTCAAATTTCGAACAGGATTTTAAAGAGGACGCATAAGGCTTTAAGAAAAGATAAACCATTATGATGTTTTGCTAAAAAAGTCTATTTATTTGGCACTTTGAAAATTCAAACAACATTGAGAATCCGATCAACGGAAGAATCAAATAAATATTCATAAAATATTGGTTTTCAAGAATCTATTTCTGTTTTTCATATGAATAATATAGAAAAAAAAGAAATTTAACGGATATAAAAAATATTCAAAAGTACAGTTACGATTTTTGGGGGTAGATACCTATCTATCCCGATTTTTCTGTGGTTTAATCATCATACACAAAGAAGCTATTTATTGCTAGGCATTGATTATTATTATAATCATCAAACTCTGTCGGATTTCTCCATTTGTTAGTTGAAAGTTATAAAAATAATAATTTTTATTTTAAACCTCAAAATATGTGATAACGAGAATAATTTTAAAAACTCTGAAAAGGGTCATATAGAAAATGAAGCGAAAACTGCTTTATGCCTGCTAGTTTCGAGAAATCAGAGAAACTGTAGTTTTATTAATAAATTCTTTTCAATCATAGCTTCTTTTGGAGCATTCCTGACGCCAATATTTTACACAATTCTGGGGATAAATCCCTAATTTAAAAGATTGTATACCTATAATAAATAATTTTAGATCAAGTTTATTCTTATTTGTTGCCCTTTTATGCACATGTGCATAAAAGAATGTCAGTCCAACATCGAAATGTCAATAGATTGTACTTTAATGATATATTTTTTTACTTTTTGTGTCAAGCAAGAGCAACCTTACCAACTTGATTTTGTCCACCGCAAATAACGTCAATATGTACGACGTAGTAGGTAACTGTACGAGTATAATAAATTCTTTATATTGTAGTGATGTATAGACAATAAACAATCAATTAGCAGAGGTCATTGAATTTCATGTAGTTATCATAAACAACTTAAGAAAATTAGGCTGTTTTTGGAATAACAGCTAAGTCGGTTAAGTTCCTGTCAGAATCTTCTTTCAGTTTTTACTTTATAGGTACGCATGCGGAAAAACTGATAGTTTAACTGAAACTAAACTGACAATTGATACGACCGTATAAAGGGCCTTACTAGTTAAAATAGATTACTTCTATAGCTAAGCTGACGCTAAACAAGACTTAAAAATCTTAAATCATTAAAAATAATTTCTCAATTTTAAAGCTGTAGCTGTGTGGCACCATGTTTTTGATAAAGTACGGTATTTCCTAAGCTGATAATCTAGCAGAGTTTTATTTACTCGTTAATAACTACCGGCCCATCTCCTTACTGCCAATTATATCAAAAATATTTGAGAAAGCTTTGCTATCCAAATGATTCACTTTTGAGACAAACAATATCTTCTCAAATTGTCAGTATGGTTTTAGGCAAGGGAAAAATACAATTAATGCTATTTTAGATTTTTCTGGGTAGAGTAATGGATGGATTTGAAAACCAGCAATATTTCTCTGCTTTGTTTTGCGACCTGAGCAAAGCGTTTGACTGCGTCTCGCATGATCTTTTGCTGATGAAACTAAAATATTATAATTTTGGTGAAAATAGATTAGATTAATTCAATCTTATTTGCGAGAGCGCTACCAGGCTGTTAGGGTGAATGGTGTGCTATCAGATCCGGCAAAATTGGAAATAGGTGTCCACAGGGATCATCCTGGGCCCTATTTTATTCCTAATTTTTATAAATGATTTACCTCTTACAGCATGTAGGGCAGTGTGTGCTTTTTGCAGATGACACAACTGTCTACGGTAGAAATCTGAGCAAATGGCGAATGACAGACTGAATGAAGCAAGGGCGACAGTGGAAGAATGGTTCTTGTCCAACAGACTCATACTTAACCAGGATAAAACTCAGAAATTAATGTTTACACTGAGACACATTGATCATGACCCACCAACATCATCTGTTAAGTTCTTGGGAATCTGCTTGGACACTAAATTGAAATTGGATGTACATGTGGAGAGTGGCTGCAAGAGGCTAGAGTAGTGTATTTGATATGATGCGAAACTTGTGTGTGTGTTTTCGGGTAAGACTATGAGAACAGCCTATCACGCGCTTTTTCATAGTGTCATGACTTATGGAGTGATCGCATGGGGACACTCGTCCAATGCCATAGGGTATTTGGATTGCAACGAAACTATACGAATAATAGCAGGTCTGGGGTACCGGGAGGATTGCAGTGGTGCCTTCGTCAGCTTAGGAATACTTACTTTTCCTTGTGCTTATATCCTAGAAAATTTAGTTTACATAAAGCAGAAGAACGGTTTGCCAACGTATGAGGATATACATAATCATGACACAAGGAATAAGACTCATGTTTGCCTACCACTATCGGCTAACAAAATGTCAGAGCAGGCCTGAGCACATGGCGATAAAGTTATATAACTTGTTGCCACAGAGAGTCAAAAACTTGAATCTCCAGAAATTTAAAAAGAAAATAAAAACGTTTTTATTAAAAAATGCCTTCTACAGCACAGAGCAATATTTTAAATATGATTTTAATATGTTTCCAATGTGATGTCTCTCTGTTCTTTGTTCTTTCTGTCCTTAACTGTAATTTTATTGATATACTTTACATTGTTTTGAAAGATATTTTAGTTTTATGTTTTAATTAATGCATATTTGTTTTGTATGTTTGTCTTAAATGGTTCTTCTTTTTAAAAAAATTGTAATTACCTTTTTATTATTTTAATATTTGTATGCCTATTTGACAAACTCTTATTTTTATTGACGAATGTAAGCAATGATTTTGTATTTACATAATAAATTTGATTTGATTTGATTTGATTTATTTTATTAAATTTAAACTACGCAACGTAGGGAATAACAAAGAATGGATTTATATATTTGTGCTCTTTCCAGAGAAAAAAAAATAGTCCCAACACCAAACTAAGAAGAAAAACAAATTTATTTCTTTGGATATTAAACTTGGAATAAAGTTTTTATTTACCATGACAATCTTCAAACGATATTTCTACTTTAAAACCTCTTTGATAACCTTTATGGTTATCTAAAATCATTTTAGCTATTAATATACTTACCAATGCTTCGTGTTCAGCAGTTGCTTCTACCTGAGGCCTTTGTAATCCTTGACTGCCTCTTGGTGGCGGTGGAGGTTGAGCTGTGGGTGCCCTATCGAGCAGCCCCCGTGAATGGTGCATGCTATAACTCTGATGGTGCCCGGCAGATTGATTCTGCGATCTACTGCTTGCTACTTCCCCATTCTGATGTTCTCTGTGCCCTTTGTAGTGTGGCTTGAAGCTCTAGCCTCTTGAAGCCGTGGGCTCGTTTTGTTGTCTTGCAGCATCTAAAACTACTTCGATTCTGTCCGCTCCCTCGTAGTTGACGCATCCTCTGCATACAGCTTCGGAAAAATCATGGACCATTGCCCATGGCATGCGAGGGAGGTCGCAGAGGTAGCATTGTTGCCTCTTGGCTTGCTGCATTTGCATTACTGACATCTTTATCATAAAGTTTATTTTTCTGATATTTTAAACCTAGTTTAGCAATATTTTTTGGTCATACTTTCGAAACGAATCCTAGTTCCTCCAGATTTTAGCGATCAATATGCTATGGACCACAATAAACGTATAAAAGAATATCAGCGAATGTCTTGAAATAAAAAGTCCTTTAAATTTATATTGTGTGTCAATTTTTTTTACAACAAATAAAGTTTTACAAAATTAGATTCTTATTTTCAAAATTTAATACAGACATGTCCTACTCCTGCGAATGTATGAACACCCACATTTTCCGTTGCCTTTTTGGAGTTCACTTTAAAAATAATCTTTGAATGTGTCACACCGTTCACACTAAGTTAAGCAACATCCAGAAATAAGTACAGTTCAGATCCACTCTCAAAACTGTCCTCTATAAAACCGTATGTCTGTTTCTAATAAGAACTGTAACTACAGCCCTTTAAACAACAAATCGCGCACGAAAATACAAAAAGTCACAAAATTTTTTCCGAAGGACCAAAAAGCCCAGTTTACACTGAGAAAACCGACAAGTGCTGTACTACGCGAAACCGACTTGACGGACCTTTACTAACGACTAAGTTGCTTTCCTTCGGAGTTGTGCAAGCAAAAATTCTATGTTGGTATTGCGGTGTTGTCACTTTTTAAGTGAAAGATTAAGTGCGTTCTTATTTATCCATACAAACGAACCTAAATAAAATTTTAGTAATAAATCTCCCAATGAAAGGTATTCATTTGGTTGGTATTAATTAATGAGACCTGCTTCACCTCTTTTTTGGGGGCACACGATAGAGATAGGTATTTGCCTGCAGACCTAAGGCAGATTATTGTGTTTGTGGTTGGTACAGAGACCCCCGGGTTTTTTTCCCGGATTGGCACACGATAGAGATAGAGTGTTCCTTCCAGACGAAGGCAGATTATTGTGTTTTTTGGTTGGTACAGAGACCCTAGTTTTTGTCCGGATTGGCACACGATAGATATAGGTATTGCCTCCAGACCTAATGCAGATTATTGTGTTTGTGGTTGGTACAGAGACCCCTAGTTTTTTTTCGGATTGGCACACGATAGAGATAGGTATTTCCCGCCAGACATAAGGCAGATTATTGTGTTTTTTGGTTGGTACAAAAGGGGCCCTAGTTTTTATCCCGGGGTGGCACCCCGATAGATATAGGTATTTGCCGCTAGACATAAGGCAGATTATTGTTTTGTGGTTGGTACACAGACCCCCAGTTTTCGTCCCGGGTTGGTTCAAAATAAGGATGGTATTTGCCTCCAGACCTAATGCAGATTTTTTGTGTATGTGGTTGGTACAGAACTGTTTTTATCCGGATTGGCACACGATAGAGATGGTATTTGCCGCCAGACATAAAGCAGATTATTTTGTTTGTGGTTGGTACAGAGACTAGTTTTTGTGGATTGGCACGGTAGAGATAGGTATTGCCTCCAGACATAAGGCAGATTATTGTGTTTTGTGGTTGGTACAAAGACCCTAAGTTTTTATCGGATTGGCACGATAGAGATAGGTTTTGCCGCCAGACATAAGGCAAATTATTGTGTTTGTGGTTTGGTCGAAAACCCCTAGTTTTGTCCCGGGTTGGCACACGATAGAGATAGGTATTTCCCTTCAGACATAAGGCAGATTATTGTGTTTTTTGGTTGGTACAGGATTTTTTTTTATCCCGATTGGCCACCCATAGAGATGGTTTTGCCGCCAGACATAAGGCAGATTTGTGTTTGTGGTTGGTACAGACCCTAGTTTTTATCAGATTGGTACACGATAGAGATAGGTATTTGCCTTCAGACATAAAGGCAGATTATTGTGTTTTTTGTGGTTGGTACGAGACCCCTGGTTTTGTCCGGTTGCTTTCGATAGGGATAGGTATTTGCCGCCAGACAAGGCAGATTATTGTTTTTGTGGTTGGTACAAGACCAAATTTTTGTCCGGATTGGCACACGAAAAAAATAGGTATTTGCCTCCGGGCATAAAAGGGAGATTATTGTGTTTGTGATTGGTACAGAGACCCTAGTTTTTTTCCCAAAATTTGGGACCCATTGAGATGGTTTTACCGCCAGACCCAAAAGGGAGTTTTGTATTTGTGGTTTTGGGGGGAACCCCTACTTTTTATCCAGGTTTGGCACAATTTGAATAGGTATTTACCTCCCGACATAAAGGGATATTATTGTGTTTGTGGTTGGTACAGAGACCCCCCAGTTTTCCGGATTGGACACGATAGAGATAGGTATTTGCCGCCAGACCCTAAGGCAGATTATTGTGTTTGTGGGTTTGGGACAGAGACCCCTAGTTTTTATCCAGATTGGCACACGATAGAAATAGGGATTTGCCTCAGACATAAGGCAGATTATTGTGTTTGTGGTTGGTACAGAGACCCCTAGTTTTTGTCCGGTTGGACACGATAGAGATAGGTATTTGCCTCAGACATAAGGCAGATTATTGGGTTTATGGTTGGTACAGAGACCTCCAGTTTTTGTCCGGATTAGCCAAAAAATTTTAAAAATTTTTACTGTTATTGTTTCCCAGTTTATAAACATAGGGGTTTTAACCCTATGCACTAAAGACAGCCTTCCGCTCGGTGCAAACAAGTGTGTGTGAAAGAAGAAAATAGCAGATAAACCTTTCTCTCTTGCCTCCCTGCCTGTAGCGTCGGTGGAAAGAGGTATGAACCCCCCTCTGCGTGCTGATTGGTGGGGGGATCATACCCCTTCCGCCGACCCCGTCAATCACGTGAAGCGGAAAAAAAGAAATGATGTACTGCTGTTCATTTTTCCCGCTTCTTTCGGAGCCGTCCGGTTTCTACCGGAGGCAGCGCCCTCTTGGCCTTTTTGTGCCTCCACTTGCCGCATTTGGGTGCCTCCGGGATTTGCTCTAATTCAAAAACTAATATTGAGGTGATTAAAAAAATATTTCATATTTTGAATAAAATATTAGAATGAAATTCCTTTAAAAAAAACATAAAAAGTAAAATAAAATAGTTTGTTTTTACTGGCGGCCGCCTTTGTTTTTATATGGACTATTTTTACAGACACGTGCGGGCAGCGTCATTATAAAAAGCGAAG
>JAHBCN010000271.1:0-87500 GCA_019359885.1 Listronotus oregonensis
TTTTAAAATTTTGTTATTAAAAATTATAACAGAAGAATAAGTTTGAATTATCACTTTTACTAGGCATTGATAGCCTTAATTTATTTGTCAAAAGTTAAAAAAACTACTAATAATTAAATATCAGCTTTAAAATTTATCGAAACTTTTTTTAAAAAATTTAAGAAATTAACTACTTTAAATTTACTAGAAATTAACGAAACAACTTAGTCTATAATGCGTAAGTCTATCGACGTTACAACAAATTTGAAATTGTTTTTTATCACTATAAAAGTTAGAAAATTAAAAGTCAAAGTTAGAAATTACTTACAGTTTTGGGGACACCCGCCATTATTTATTGCCGAACTATTTTATTATAAAAGCTCGGATCTCCAAAACATTCCATTCACAAATCGCTTTTATTATTCACTACTCCCAGTTAAAGCCTGTCCTGCTCCGACACGTAACTTTAATTTTAATCAACACTTACACACAGCATTACTTTGAAAATGATTTACTTGTACAGTAAGTCATTTTAAATTCAATACAGAGAATTATTTCAAGTAGCTTTTCTAAGCTGGAAATGTACACTTTTGTACGATACTTTACTTACTTAAGTATAGAAAAGATGTAATAGCCAATTTTCCTTGTGCAACACGGTAGAAAGTAGTACTATACTACTATCGAAACCTGACATTTCCATTAAATATTTAAAAAGAAACATTTTGGTGATTTACTCAAAATGCTATAGATTTTTTTTACGTTTTTAACGTAATAAAATTAAAGATCTTTTCAGCCATGGTTACATCAACCAAAACACATGGCTGTACAAAATTTTATCGAGCTTTTGGAACCCCTTCCTTTTTTGACCCCTTCCTTCCTTTCATTGACGCCTATCGTCTCTCGAAGGGCACGATTTTTGATTGGCTACGCTGTTACCGACACGTTTAGGCAGCGTGGTATTTATATGAACCGCGGCCTTCTATTCTTAAATTGCTAGAGGGGTTCCAAGAATTGAATGTCTGTCGCGATTATTTGGAATTTAATAAAGCGGTGTTCTCACGATTATTTGGGAAATTTACTGTTTAAATTTTGATTTTTATTATTTTATAAAGATTTAAAAGGAATGTTTGCGCACTCATGGCTATAGAAAAATAGCTTCCAGGTTGCAAGATGTGTTTCTGCAACAGTTGCTGTGACGTAAAATAATTTAATTTTTTTAATTTGGACGCAAAACATCCGTTTACGAATACAAGTAGCTAAATTCAACATTGATCTTGCAAATTTGTAGAGTTTTAAGTTGTCGGCGATGTTACTTAGTCTAAACATACCTCTAGGAAAATAATTGTTTAATAATACTATAGAGTTTAATCCTTTTTTTTAATATTAAACTATACCCTTAAGTCCTATGTATAATGTTGTCATAAGATAAGAAGATATTAAAAGGAAGATATTTAGTCGCAAAGTGCATCCTCTTTGATATTAATATTCTACCCAAAGCAAAGTCAGTGACATTTAATTTAAATTCCTAATGCACTTTCAAGAAAACCCTATTAATTTTATTTTCCAGTTAAAGCAAAATTTTGTTCCGACTTAGTTATTGTATCTTGAAACTTTGATGAATTTTTCCAGCATAATTGTTAGGACTTCGTATCGAGGACGTAATTTAAATTCTTTTCATTTTGCTTTCTTAAAATAAAATGTTTCGAATTAATTTAGTGCATTTATTAAAATGAAAATTGAATAGAAATAACTTTATTACTATTTACTATTACTATTACATTTTACTATTAAAAAAACAACGAATTTGTAACAGGTGTTTTGCACCACCAAATGACCATTGGTGCCTAAACCCATTTAAAGGACATGACACATAACATAAAATTTGAAAGATTTGTTTTTAATTATATTTTTTTTCATATTGTAACCTAAAGAAGAAAATAAATTTTTCGAAAGGGGTCTTAAACTAAGAAGGTTACTTTTTAATTACCAAAATCTCTAAAAGGAAACTTTTCTATATCCAAGAAATTTATTTATTTTTTTTAAATGGTCTGGAAGATTTTTAAATTAATATTTTATTATATATATATATATATATATATAAAATATATATATATATATATATATATTATATATATATATATATATATATATAATTATAATAAAATTATGTCTAATATAAGAAATAATATTTTATATATATTTTTTTAACATTTAACACTTACAGGGTGGTCCAGTATCGAATAAATAATATGGATTATGCCAACTAAAATGTTAATATCGTGATATACTTGTATATATTTTTAGAAATTATACATTTCTGACAGTTCATTAAGATAAATTTAAGTTAAATTATTTTGGTTTATTGTCCCAAATATGGTTTGTTCCCACAAGATATTTTGTGACATATAAAGAGGTACATAGTTTTAAAATCTGCACAATTTTCTGACAATTTTTTAACAGAGGTATTATAAAATTAAGCTACCCATAACTAATATAATTTTTATGTACCTCTAGGGTAAAGTATCTGAGAGGTTTCATTCAGCATGTCTCCTGGATATACCTATATTTTTGGGATAATACATTTTTTTTAAACGAAACGCACTAACTATTTGGCCAAGTTTTAACTCTATTCAATTTTACACTGAAAATGTAAAAAACATTATACGTTAATAAATGCTGGTTTTTAAGATAATTAAGTAACTAATAAAGTAACAAAATGATATGGCACACATAACATGGGATTCTGACTCTTGATTTTTTAAAAGTAAGGTATGTTGTTTTTTAAGTCAATACGAACATCTTTTAAAGAGAACATTCCTGGCAGGCCCACAGGGTGGCCCAAAAAATGACTCAGTAGTTAAAGCTTCCCTGTTCCTTAATAATAATTTAAACGCCTAAAAAGCCTAACTTATCATCTAGATCTAACAAAAAAATAATTTTTATTATACTTACCTGAAAATACTAAATTTTCAACTGTGTATAAAATACAGTAAATATGACATTTTCAGAACAGCGCACAGAATTTTCTTTCCGATCCCTCTTTCCGTGCGCTTATACAAAAATCCATCCCTGGAAACTGTTCATAAAAACGATTTATTTATTAATGACATATTTTATTTTCTATCAGTAAAATTTATGCCATTTTCAAAAATGAATTCAGATTTGGAAGAAAATCCGAATATTCCGATATTAATACAACAAGCGGCAGAAGTGAGTGCAGATTTATTACCTGTGAAATCCAGGTTGAGATATAAACATGAATATCACATTTTTACCGAATGGCTGACTCAGAAAAGAATCAAAATTGTGAGTGACGATGTTCTCTTAGTTTATTTTTCTGAAAAAGCCAAATCTATGAAGTCATCCATCTTATGGAGTCGACTCTCCATGTTAAAGAGTTGTTTGGCAATAAAAGAAAATACTCACAACCAATATCCAAAAACTATCACTTTTTTGAAACGACAAGCTGTAGGATATGTACCAAAAAAATCCAAGGTTCTTACATCAGAACAAGTAACCAAATTTTGGAGTAGAGATTATTTGTTGCATACCGAAACCAAAGATACGCTCAACATGTTGGGTGCCATAGTATCAGTGGTATTCCAAAACTTGTTGCAAAATATTTAAATTAAAATATCACGAAGAATATACCGGACATGGGCTAAGGCGTTCTTCGGCTACCATGTTGGCAGGAAGCGGCGGTGATTTGCTCACTTTTAAAAGACACGGAGGTTGGCTTTCTTCCAACGTAGCAGAAGGATATATAGAGGAGTCCATACAAAGAAAAATTAAAGTATCCCAAAATTTGTTTAGGCCTTGTAACTTGGAAACTACAAAATCTGTAACAGTCAATCAAAAGAACCAAAACATACACAAACACTCCGCTTCAATATTTTTAGTTTAATAAAAAGAAATACAAAAGGGATTGAGCTTCAACAATAATACGAATTGTACCATAAATATAACCATTAATCATAACGGTTCGTCCAAAATTAATTTTCTTAGATTTAATTAGCTTGTAATTTTTTTTGTTAATTTGTTTTACTGTTTTAAAAATAAATAATCGTAATTTTCTTAAATCAGTTTTTGCGATGTTTTTTATTTATGTTGTTTTCAGGTACCTAAGTATAATAAAAAATATCGTTCATTACACGTCCAGAAATGAATTTTTCCGTTCTTGCATAACGACTCATCTAAAAATATGGGTAAATTCAGGAAGCATGGCAAATGAAACCTTCTAGATATTTTACCCTGTAGATGTACACCAAAAGTATTTTAGTTATGGGTAGCTTAAAAACCTCGGTTAAAAAATTGCCAGAAAAATGTGCAGATTTTAAAACTATGTACCTTTTTATATGTCACAAAATATCTTGTGGGAACAAACAAAAAAAATCTTTAATTCTAAATATCCCTGTATATTTGGGACAATAAACCAAAATATTTTAACTTAAATTTACCCCAAAAGACTGTCAGAAATGTATAATTTCTAAAAATATATACAAGTATATTACGATATTAACATTTTAGTTGGCGTAATCCATTTATTCGATACTGGACCACCCTGCATGTGTTAAATGTAAAATCAAAATATTTTAACTCAAAAAAAAATATATAAAATATTATTTCGTTGGATTTAGACGAAATTTCACGCTTTTTATGCGTTTATATTGGAACTAATAAACAGTTAAGCTCCAATTTCTCAGTTATTTTTTTGGGACGCCCTGTAGGCCTGCGCAAAAATTCCTTTAAATCTTAAGAGATTTAATGAGGAATCAATAAACCTTAAATTTTTAACATAATCGTTCGAACTTAGAATTTCTGTAATGGTGTAATTTTCTAATGGTATTATAAATGTGAATTTGTAATTAAAGTGTTGGACAAGATATAAAAAATTTTTTTATATTTTTCTGTAGATATCTAATGTATAATACTGTAAATTTGGATTAAATTTGGCAAACTCCGCAAAGAATTTTTAATTATGAAAATACAGTATGTCCACGGAAAAGGTGTTGAAGAGGAGAACATTTTTTATTTTGGATTTTATCGAAAAAGCTACTCTTGATAAAAAATTTTGCTACTTTTAGAATAAGATTGGGATAGAAACATTTAACATATTTTATACGCGGTTTTTAGAAAATTGAAAAAACTTAAAATGGTACAATAGTAAAGTGCATTTATTTGAAAAGATATGGAAATAAGTTACAAGGAAAAGTTGTTCAAAATTTAAAGGTAGTGTCAAATACCAATTTTCGAAAAAATCGGCCTACTTTTATTTATTTGTTATTAAATTTATTGTAATATCAATTTAAATTTTTAATATCAATTTTATCAAATTTTTTGCTGTTAAGTAACAACTTAAAGCTGACGATACTGCGTCTAATGAATTATAAAAGCGTAGTGTCAATAAAGCTTGTCACTATCAATGCCTACTAGTACAATAATGAGTTGTTAATTTGGAATTAGTTAATTAATATTAAAATAATTTTCATCACAAATTAATAAAAGTAGGCCAATTTTTCTTTAATTAATATTAGGAACTATCTTTTACTTTTGAACAACTTTTCCTAGTAACTTATTTCCATATCTTCTAAATAAATGCACTTTACTCTTAAACCATTTAAAGTTTTTCGTTTTCTGAATACCGCGTATAAAATTTGTTAAATGTTTTTATTCCAATCTTACTCTAAGAAGTAGTAAACTTTTTTTTCAAGAGTGGCTTTTTTTGATAAAATTAAAAATAAAGACGTTTTAACACCTTTTCCGTGGACGTACTGGTATGTCCACGGAAAAGGTGTTGAATAGGAAAAACTTCTTTATTTTTAATTTTATCGAAAAAAGTTACTTGTGATAAAAATTTTTGCTACTTTTTAGAGTAAGATTGGAAAGAAACATTTAACGTATTTTATACGCGGCGTTCAGAAAATGTGAAAAAACTTAAAATGGTACAAGAGTAAAGTGCATTTATTTGCAAAGATACGAAAATAAGTTACTAGAAAAAGTTGTTCAAATGTAAAAGGTAGTCTCTAATACCAATTTTCGAAAAAATCGGCCCACTTTTATTTATTTGTGATTAAAATTTCATTATCAATTAACTAATTACAAATTTTTGTACTAGTAGGCGTTGATAGTGACAAGCTTTATTGACACTTCGCTTTTATAATTCATTAGCCGCAGTATCGTCAGCTTTAAATTGTTACTTAACAGCAAAAAATTTGATAAAATTGATAATAAAAATTTGAATTGATATTAAAATAAATTTAATCACAAATAAATAAAAGTTGCCCGATTTTTTTGAAAATTGTTATTAGAAACTACCTTTTAATTTTGACAACTTTTCCTAGTAACTTATTTCCATATCTTCTCAAATAAATGCACTTTACTCTTGAACCATTTTAAGTTTTTTCAATTTTCTGAACACCGCGTATAAAATATGTTAAATGTTTCTATTCCAATCTTACTGTAAGAAGTGGCAAATTTTTTTATCAAGAGTAGCTTTTTCGATAAAATCCAAAATAAAAAAGTTTTTCCTCTTCAACACCTTTTCCGTGGACATACTGTATAAAATATATGATTACATGATAATTATAAAACAATAAAAAAATTAACACCCTGTATTTTAGACAGGAGACAATTTTCGACATATGTTAATATAACCTTTTTTTAATAAAAACATTTTGAAAATAACTTCCTTAAATATTTTAGATAACTAAGGAAACACCCTGTTTAACTTGTATATTTCACCGAGTCTGCTTACTACAACGTAAAAATTATAACATGAAAGTGATACAAAAATATAATTTTTTGCCCGCGTTCACGATTTATTTAACATTAATAATTGGGTCATAAATGCCGCAGGCGGAGAGGTTTTTTAATTTATATTGACATTTACATCCGATTTTTTTCTATTGTGTGTTGATTTTTAATTTTGACACGTTGTACCTTCTGTTTGTTTTTATAGACGCCTCGTTTTGATTTGACTTTGGCCTCAACAGATTATGAACATAAAAGAAATTAAAATGAGACAAAGTTTAAATTTTACATGGATTATTTGTTATGTAGGTTTACCTAAATTTTTTTGATATTTTGGTGTGAAATATTTATCTTACATTTTTAAGGAATGTTCAATGGCTTTACCTATTAAAAGCCGACACTTGCGTATATAGTGAAATTTGATCAAAGCTAACCCATTTTCAAAAGTTGCGGTGATTATTCAAATTCATAACGGAACAGATTATGATACACCTTTTAATTTTAAATCAATTTGTTTATTACCAACTCTTACCACAATTATACAGAATAACAAAAATTAAAATTTCTGATATGATGTAATTGAAAATTATATCTTTAAAAATCATGGTATAGTTCTAACTTGCTTGGATAAACATAAACACGTGGCTTTAAAATAGATCTTTATCTTTCTGGAGCTTTTTTACATCAATATTTGGAATCATCTGCTACCCTGAAAAATGGTTAATATCTATAATCCTTAATGTTTTTTAATGTATCATTTTCTGGGGGTGAAAATTTGCAATTTAAGTAATGGTTTGTAAAAGCCTTACTCAATTGAATTTTTTTTGTCTCGTGCATTCTGTTCGTAAATTGTGTCGTTTTTAAATTAAAAAATTAAATACAGGTCTGCAATACAAAGTCAATAATACAAATAAGCGATATAATACAACACAATGAAAAAACCATTGTGGATAGCAGATTGTTACTCTAAGTAGCAGATGATTACAAATAGTGTTTAAAAAGCCCTGAAAACATAACCATCTATCCCAAGTCTTATGTGTCTATGTTTATTTAATTGGTTTTTTATCCAACCAAATTTTGTTCGCTTTGTAGTTTAACACTTGGACATAGTTAATAAAACTTTTTTCGTATTTTCATTCTATGAGTACGTCTGTAAAGTTTTTTGAAATAATAAAAAAATACTCTCTATATTTTAGAACGATTCAATGCCTGGCACTTGTTATTTACATTATAGCAGTGAATTTTAAGTGAATTATTAACCCATAGTTATGAAAGTTTATTAAACATTATCTGTCTATGTCCCACTATATTATTTAATATTTAAAAATATTTCTGCGACCTCTAGTACTATTGATTAATTTTTATAATCTATGGCGGCCATTTAAATGAAAGCCAACTTCATTTTATAAATTTAGTATAGGGTCGGTCGTTGATATAACTATTTCACACACTGCTGAAATAGCCATAACTCAAAAAATTTAAAAAGGTTTTTATTGCACCATTAGTTTTACAATACTACCAATTCTTATCTCAGAAAGTATCATGTGCATATTTTAAGTATTTCTTACCTGCAAAGGTAAAATAGTATACAATATGCAAAATATCGATTTTAAGAAAAATTGATTTTTTGATATTTTTGTATTCGCTTTTGTAATATTTAAGATATCAGTTTGATTTATGAAAGGAAACATATAAAAACATTAATAGAATTTACTTATGAAATTTAATTAGTGTTTTAACAGAAGCTTATCTTTAAATTATTTAAATTAGTGCTGTGAACTGTTTTGCGTTTGTAACAACTATTGAAGAAAACTGTTTTTTTTTTTAAATGCATGTTTATTATGTACTGATTAACCTTTAATAGAAACTAAACTAAATGCATACATGAAAACTAGATATTCATTCCTAATACTTTTAACATTGAGATCTAAATCTAAATTTGAAAATGAGGAGGGTCATAGATATCCCGGCACCTAGGCCTTAATAGGCCCGTTGTGCTGGGAGGGTGTGGGTGCTCGGGTATAAATGACACACCTCTACACAGAGGTGTGTCATTCATACCCATTGTAAAGAGGTGCTTCGTAATTGACAGTGTCCAGTAAGAACGCCCGTGATTAGGCAAAGGTTTGCCCTAGGCATGCCAAGTAATGTTTAGCTGTATCTCTGTCAGAATAGTTCAGTAACTCCTAAAAGTAACAGTTTACTGTGTCATCCCATCGTCTTGTAAACTGCTGTCTTTTGATTAGGTCCTTTATCGCAGGACCCGTACCTTACGATAGGTACGGGTCCAAAAGGTTTGGTCCCGGCAGCCTTCTCGGCCTACGAGTCAACAATGCGATTGCTTTTGGAATAAGCGTGTCTTTTGGTCCAGCAAAGGGTGATCACATTCCTGCTGGAAGCATCCGCAAGGGCAAGGTGACATTTTAGTACCAGACCCGTGTAGCGTGGTCTTCCCAGGGCTAGTAGTGTCTGTCTGCAATTCGTATGGATAAGCACGACTTTATCAGTGATGTTCCTACTGACTATTTCTTTTGCAGCTATGGTTATGCATGTGAGCTCAGTTTGGAGCACACTTGGCAATTCACACATAGGCCATTTAATGTTTAGGTTTAAAGATCTAGAATAGATACCATATCCTGTAACTTCTTTTGTTTTCGAACCGTCTGCGTAGATGTTGATTACACCTGCCACGTTTGTGTTCGATTCGAACAGTGAGATATTAAGATATATAATTTCTCGGGTATTGAATATCATCAATTTTAAAAGGTAAAATAGTACAGACCTAATTTATTCTATTACCATACAAGTTTAAAATATAGAAAATTATATAATATATATATTAATATTTGAAATTATAAGTAATGGTAAAATAAGGTATGATCTTATATTTGGAATTGCCAAGAAAAAAATTAATAATGTCTTCTTTTAAACTAAGGTAAAACGAAATATTCCATTATGTTTATTTTTACCACAGTTTTGGTGGCCTAAGTATTAGAAAAATAAAGTTTAAAAAACTATATAATATTTCTCCGCATCACAAAGTTTAATTTAAGTGCACTTGGTTTGACCTTTTAATAACTTAAAAATCAAAACAAAGATCAAATGTAAAAACTGCAGGAAAAAAGTAAACTAAGGTGCCTAAATAACAGTAGTCATCCATCTAAGTATTTTATAAAGTATGGTTTGTAAAGTTTGTTTTTCGAACAGTACCCAACAGTTAAGCCTAAGTGCTTACTCATAGTGGGTGTTCTAATAATAGTTGGTATATTCAATTACTCGATTTTAAACAATCTGGGAAATTGCCCAAAAAGTGAACATAGGATATGCTGTGACGAAATTTTAAATGGTCTTACAGTATTTTATATTTGCACCGCAAAAAATACATACATAAACAAAATTTTGTAAACTTGTATTTATTTAATTCTTATAGTGTAACAACTTTTTAATCCACATAGTGTAACAACTTGAAAAACAAAATGTTTTTATATTTTTAGAATATTTAATATGCTATTTGGTAGAGCTTCAAAAACTTTGAAAATTTACCTATTTTGTTCATTTTGATGGTTTTTAAATTAATACACAAAAAGTGTTAAAACTAATTTCAAACACCTTTTTTTCTATACTATGCTTTTTTGAGTTATCACGATTTTTCTGCGATTTCTTATTAAATGTTATGGTTTAACCCTAAAAACTATATATCTTCTAGGAATTTTAAATAAAGTAATATTTACGGAAATTGAAGTGACAAAATATTGACTTACAAATTTTTACCATGGTTTTTTAAGAGCTTTCACCTTCGGGCTTTGCTCGGCATCCTTTTATTAAAAACGATTCATTGAACCGCAAATGTCACATGCAAAGGCATTTTTCATTCGAATGCACATCCACACACGATTCGTGTCCATTGTGGGTGATTTTTAACTTTGACATGTTTCGTTTTGTGTATCTATTTTTCTGGACGATTGATGCTGGCTGAAGCACTTTGTGAGCCGATACGTGAAGCGACTACCAAATAAAGTGGAAAATAAAATTGTGGAAAACGTTTTATATTTAAACCATTGATAATATGAAGGATTTTTTTTTCATAAAAATAAGTTAAATAACACTTTTTCTGCAAAAAAGTATTAATTTCCACCATAATAATATTGTCATTTTTTATATTTACTTATTACTTACCAGTAGTCTAGTCAAGAAGTGAGTTTTCTGCGAAAGATAGTTAAAAGGGTACGAAAAATATGAGCGATGGCCCAATTGATGCGGATTTTAATTCTTAGAAATGTGTCATGTCGAAAATTGCTATTGTTATTAGCAAGAAACGAAAAAAATTTTAATATTTTAAATTTTTATGATAAAAAATATATATATATATATATATATATATATATATATATATATATATATATATATATATATATATATATATATATATATATATATATATATATATATATATATATATATATATATATATATATAAACGTGGAAGGGTAGTCTTGACTGACTAGTTGAATACAAAGATTCTAAATTCTTGGGGATTCGGTCTAGGGCTGAAGTAAAACTCTTTTTTACTAAACCCAAGCTTTCGGAAATTTATTTTTTTTCCCTTTTTTAAGGCTAAATATAAAGAAAAATTTTTTTACAATCAAAAAATTAATCTACAAAGGGAACTTATTGTTTTAAAACGATAAAAAAAATATATAGCAAAATATAAAAAATAAAACTTACGGCAAAGTGAGTTTTCTTAAGGCTAGAGTCTTTATAAGAAACATAATCAATTTATTGTTTTACATCTTAGTGCTCATAATTTTTGAATTTAAATTTTTTAACATTTATACATCCTGGTGTTTTCTAGAACATCTTGAAACATACTGTTAAGTTAATACATATCGAAATCAATAGCAGTAGTGGTATTATCAGGACAAAATTTTTGTAGGTTTTTTTTTCTTTTTTTTGTTATTTTGTCGAAAAAATTTATAAAGTGTGCATGTTGGAAATTTTACAGAAAATTATTTTAAAATTATTTAGGATTTTTTCTTTCTTTATATTTTATTATACAATAATTTAAAAAAGTAAGGATGGATAAAAAAAAAAAAATTCTTTTCTAAATTAATTATTGTTTTGTTTTAAGTTTTCTAATAGGCTAGAATAAATTATGCTTAGATCGTCAATATCTTTTCTTTTATTCATGCAACAACTATCCAGGAAAATCTCCACCATTTCTAAAAACTGTCTTTTGTTTTTGTTTTTTTCTGTATTAAGTACCTTTGCATTAGCAAAATCTATGTTATGATTGGTCATAAGGACATGTTCTGATAGGGTGCTTTTTTTATTGAGTCTGCAATCGCTCTTATGTCTGGTAATGCGTTGCTGTAAAACAGTGGAAGTTTGTCCTATATAGTTACGTAAACAACAATCGATTTATTTAAATCTCTATCTGTATCTTTTAGCCTGGAAAAAGTGTTTCCAATTTTTAAAATTTGTTTTCCACTTATTTTAAGGCCTGTATGTTTAGTTAAAATTTTTGCTAATTTGTGAAAAGTTTCACCGCAATATGGTAGTGAAAAATAATAAGAGGGTTGATTCTCAGTTGATAAGGCAGTAATATTTCGAGAAATGTTAGTTGGTTGGTTATTATTGGATAAAACAGATGAGCTTTTTGGAGAAATAGCCAAACTGTGTTCATTGTTCTGAAGATTGTTAACTTCTATTGTTCTATTGTTATTATTTAAATTATTAGTATTTATAGAATTATTTAAAAATTTATTAAGTAAGAATTTTGGATAGCCATTGATATCGTTTTAAAACAATAAGTTGCATTTGTAGATTAATTTTTTGATTGTAAAAAAATTTTTCTGTATATTGTAGCCTTGAAAAAGGAAAATAAATTTCCGAAAGCTCGGCGTTTAGTAAAAAAGAGTTTTACTTCAGCCCTAGACCGAATCCCCAAGAATTTAGATATATATATATATATATATATATATATATATATATATATATATATATATATATATATATATATATATATATATATATATATATATATATATATATATATATATATATATATATATATATAAAGGCGATATAAAGCAATATCCTGAAAAAACCATTAAGGCTTTCAGATTTTAACTTTTTCCCACAGTAATAAATGATAACAAATATTGTTATAAGAAAGCCTTAGAAACCACAAATATTAATCCCAATTGTGAAGCGTCTAAGTTAATTAATATTTATAGATTACATTTTTTTTTTTATTTTATAGTAAGTTTAGGACATATGTTAATAGGAACTTTTTTCGTATTTTCATTTAAGAAGTCCGTCTGTAAAATGTTTCGCAATATTAAAGAAACACCCTGTATAACAAAAGCATTTATTTTAATCAGCAAAAAAATATTTGTTTTATAAATTTCGTAAAAGAGGGTAGTTGTTAAGGGTAGTTACGGTTTAAAATACCATTAATCAAATCTTACAAATTAAAGCAATAAATATTTGTCATAGTTGCACATAATTCAGCTTATAAAACGCTTTAATCTAAGGTTTCTCATTTTTTTAATAAAGGGGGAGATTGTTTATCCCATAAAAAAAGCGCAAGTTCGCGTGGAATAGCGTGGATTTCGGAGATAATACCCTATTTTTAACTTCAGTGACTGGACTAAGCAATACCAAAATTAATAATTCTTAAACCTTTCTTTAATATTTAAATTTTTACAATACTAAATTTTAGTAAAGGCAGTTAAAACACCATCTGTTTATTTTTTCGCCGAAACTTGGAAATCCGCGCTAGTGACTCATATTGCCTAAAATTTAACAAAGGGTTAAAAGCCCCATTTTAAAGCTGTTTTAATTATCTCTACGTTGCCAAAGCCCAAAAGTTCTAAAACTAATTTGGCGGCCGATAACATTTTAGCTCGATATAAATTTTCAACTAAATAATTTGGAACGATAAAATTTAGGTCATACTTAGTTACACGCCTTAACTTCCTTGGTAAAGCATGCGATTAAGGTAATAAAAAACTGTTAGTTTAAACTTTTTTTATTATATTTTTTTGTTTTTAAAGGGTCTTTCAACAAGGGTGGCAATTATCAAAAGCAATAATCCATTATAGCAAATAATCGATGATTTTTAGTTATTCGATTTTCCAATTAACCGATTGGTTGACTTCTTAATTAATCAAATAATAGATTAATCGCTCATTCAAAATACAAAAATATTACACTGTTAACTCTAAGTTGAAGTTATTAAATTTTCGTATTAATAATATTTTTGTGTCTACCAAACACAGTGGTGCACCCTAAAAGAAGAAGGGAATCTAATCAAGAATTATTAAGTAATTACTAAATTACATAGCAAACAATGTTTGCTGGCAATGTACAGGGTTTTTCCGTATATTTTGGAGCACCATTATTTCAGGAGTAAGAAACTTTAAATTATAAAAGTTGAAGTATTTTTACTGCACCGTTAGAATTTATTATTAGGTTACAAAAAAGAGCATCGTGTTTAAAGATACCAAGTTTGGTTATTTAAATGAAAACAAAATTTTTGTTCCTTTATATTATAATATATATATATATATATATATATATATATATATATATATATATATATATATATATATATATATATATATATATATATATATATATATATATATATATATATATATATATATATATATATATATATATATATATATATATATATATATATATATATATATATATATATATATATATTAGAGTAAAGTATGTAGAAAATGTACACAACATAGGCAAAAGAAAAAACGCTTCAACAGCTAAAAAAATCTAAAAAATGTTCATGCTATTTTGTTTCTCGGCAAAAACTCCATTTCTATTTGAGCTATTTTATTCATCCGAAAACCATTTTATAGAAAACTTTATAGGCTAAAAACGTTATATAAATTTTAATCTTTTTAAACCTTTAGTTTTAAAGACTTTTCAGTTTAATACACTATTTGCTTTTTTTACTATTTTTATGGTTTAACTTTTTTTAAATATTCGAGCTAACCATCTTGTTTTAAGCATAACTCACTAAATATTTGTTCTAAAATCTAAATTTCAGTACTTATTTTGAAGATATTTAAAAAAAGTTTAATTAATTTTTTCAAAATTTTCTGTTTCTTTTTTATTTAATGTTGAAATCCTCAAATTAATTTAATCACCTTTAAAGAGCCCATAACTCGCTTTGTATTGCGTCTATAAGAATTAATAAAAAAATAAAGTTTTTTTTATAAGCATTATTGTAGATTCAAATGATTTTTTTCATAGAACGCACAGTTTTTAAGTTACTTACAAAAAAATGGTTAAAAACATGTTTTTTTGAAACATTTTTAATTGAGAAGTATTGGGTTATCAAAAAAACCTTATACTACATTTTTTGCTTAAAATTTGTTTATTAATTTAAGGTTTTAATTTAATGTTAATACTCACACCCCCGAGAAGGGATGCTATTTATATCCGGGCTGAAAGCGCATATCTGCCCTATATAACGTTTGTTATTTGTGTCATTTTACACTATGTTTTTCCAAAATTTTAAGTCAATCCGGGAGCGAAAAACGTTTAGAGACTGGACTAAATGATAAAAAAAATTATTGGGAAAGTGACATGTTTGTCAAAGCACATTTTTATCATTATTTTATTTACCAAAATTGATTATATTGTTATTGTATTAAAAACACAAAATTTTACAAATTAACAAATAAACGGAAACGCTTTCAAGATGCAAAGAAGATTTATTAAAAAAAAAAAACGTAAAATAAAAGAAAGTGATTTATTATGGTCGAATTAAAATAACTATACAGTGTGTGACATAAAGGTAAGGATTAAATTAAATGGTGGATTTCCTCTTAAATATTTTTTCCTACCAAGTTGCCTCTCGAGTACTGGTTTTTAAATAACAGGATGTTAAAAAATCGTTTAATGTTATAACTTTTGAACGCTAGAAGATAATAATAGTACGAAATTTACACTAAGTTTAATTTGGTAATGCTCTAGTTGCAGTGGAAAAATGCCTTTCTAACTTACTCAGTGGCGTGCGTACGGATATTAACTCAAGGTTTTATATGTGGTACGCCACTGTTTTTTTTTAATCATTTGCTTAAATTTATATATTTTTTTGAATAATATTTGCCTTCTCAGTTTTCTTTGTGTTACTCTTTATTTTTCCGTAATTGGGCATTTTCCAAATACTAGTGTATCCATTATATTTACAGGAAAATGTAAAAATATAAACAAAATGTAAAAAACACAAAAACTTGTTGCATGGACATTTTAAAAAGATTTAGGCCTAATTCCTTTAAATTATTAGTTATAAACCACTTAAAATTGGCAAATTTTGGAGATGCTTGGTATGTTATTAGTACGTTTATTATTGTTAATTAATTAGTAGTATTTTACTGTAAACGTCTAAGGATCTTTGTTAAATGCCCATGCGACAAGTTTTTAAAAATGAGTCAAAACATATCCGAATATCCAATAATTTGACACACATTTTTATAAAATATACGTCCCTGTGGAAAAGTAAATCTATTATTTGTAAAAATTTAAACACAAATTAAAAAAAAAGCTTTTCTACAAACCTGTTAAAAATGTGATTTTTAACACTATCTAGATGCCTTACAAATGTTACTTTAAAGCACTAGGGCCTTAAAGTAACATTTTAAAGCACTAATGTTAAAAGTGTAATGTCAAATTTTAAAAAGTCATGTCAATGTTTATTTATTTACTAATATTAATATTAATTGTATCCAGCGATGCTCTACTGGCCGCTTTATCTATCTCTTTAAATGGATCGATGCAACCAATACTTTCTCCTACATTGTCTTCCATTTCAAGTTGATTTTAAGTAAAAACTGAAACAATGTATCAAATTTGAAGTAAACATGCCGTAACCAACCAGCATCAACAACGGTTGTCAGAATTCAATAATTCTAAAAGATCTTTATTAAATCATTTGGTATTTTCTTAAAAATATACTTTAAGAAACAAAAGTATTTTATATAAAACATTACCAAGAAAACAAAATAGAAATAGTATTTCTAACCAGCAAACTGAAATAAAGGTAAATTCTGCAAAACCTACACAAACTACCTTAATAGTGTAAAGCAAGTTTACAGTTTAAGCACGAAAACAATTATATATTGCAGGAGAATTTCTCCTAAAGCTTATTTTAATTACAGAGTTGCTTTGGAAAATCTATTTTGATTTAATTAAACACGAAAAATAGATTATAATTTCTAATTAAAAAGGTTTTTTCTTTAACTTAAAGAAATTATTTAAGTTTATATTTTAAATTTCTTTTAATTGATCAGTTTTAAAGTAATAAAACATTAATTAATTACTAAGTGCCGCTATAAATTGGTTGTCATTAAAAGGCAATAACAAGTATTTATTTAACTGATAGGTTTGTTTATTTAATAAAAAGTTTTGAGCAAGTTCATTTTTATTTCATTTTAATGAATGAATGAGATTGCCTTAAATAGGAAAATTCTTTGAAATGTAAAAAATAATAATAAAACTAATTTAAAAGGATTGCTGTGTTTTATATTTTTTAAAAGTAAGTGTTAGGGATGGAGTAACCTTACATACAGTTGTAAAGATAAAAAGTCAAAGCGGTGGAATTTTCTGTTACATTCAATAACCTTATTAGTTGTTTAGTTTATGCCACCTCAAACTTAATCCGAGCTAGACGGTACAGGAGGGTTATCAACACTTTTTTTCTCTGTGAGTTTTTCTAGTCAATAGATATAATCTATAATCTGTTGGTATTTGACGTTAACAGGGCGCTAGTACAAGTACTTTAGGATATTAGATTATAGATTATACCCAAGATCTTGAACTATCTTTGGATTGACTTGACTGAATAAGCTTGGAATTAAACAAACTTAATTACTTGTATTATACAAAACTAACCATTATTTTAAATGCAACTTAAACTAAACACACGTGTATAGTTTAAAGACTTATACTAACACACTTTACTTTACTTATACCTAAAGTCTTGCACATCAATTTGACTTTGATCCTTTAACTGCTTCGAGACAGCCAAAGACAGGCCAGCACCGTTAGACACTGAAGTCAAAAACCAAAAAATGGTGATATCAGTCAGCAACTACATCTCCATATAATTAGAATGTTTAACCAAACTGTCCATACTTCTCAGATAAGCTTAAGAAAGCAATCGTAAGAAAAGAAAAGGAAAAAATAATAATAAAACCTGGATGTGCTGTAACAAAAAAAGACCTATTTTAACATATGCCCAAAATGGTTTTAGAGAATTTATTAAAGGTTTAGAGAAATATAACTTTATTAAATAATAAAACGTTTTATAAAATTTAAAAATTTAGCTAATTTATAAAGATATTTAATTACTACCTTCTATGGATGACTTATCTTGAACTAAAAGAACACAGATTAACTTTTTACTATTAGGTAACTAGTTTATTCTGTGTTTTTAAAATGACCAAGATCACAAGAGTTTTAAGCCTTATATAACCTTGGACACCGGATATGACTGAAATATTACGCAAGCCAACTTGTTGTCCAAACACATCAAAATAAACTATAGATATACAGAAAAATTCACTAAATTAAACATTATTTAAAATATACTTTCTAATATTTTAAAGTATATAGGTGCAATCACAAATTACTGAATATTTAAAAAACAAAATAAAAACAATAAATCATAATAACGCAAAATTAGACTGAAGTTTCCCCATTGAACCGTTTTTTGAAATATACGCAAGAAGGGAAAACATCATCTTTAAAAAAAAAATTATTTTAAATAAACTTATTTAAAATTACTTTGCATTTTTAAATATATTTGCAATCACAATTATGATATTTAAAAAATAAAAACAATAAATCATATAAACTTTTCAACAGTAACTATTTCCCCTTATTGAACTTTTGTCGAAAATTTTAAATTTTTTTACTTAATTATCAAAATTTTAAATAAAATTTACAATTATAAATGTTATTTATTCAGGAAAATAGTTTTAACCAATTTTAATTTTACTTATACAACGGTATGCAACCAACCATACTTGGTAGGGTAACCTATACTGGGCAATTTATTTGTCTGAATTGGAATTGTAAAGTTTTTACATAATGAAAATTATTTAAATAATTAGATATAATAAAATCTTAAGTGACCTTTAGCTTATGTCAAATTTAAAACAAATGAAAAAGATGGTGAAGCACTGACTGATTTTTGTCCCTTATATCGTAACCGACAAAAAGAAACCTTACCGAGTATTGTATCCATAGGTTACCGGTTCAAAAGATGAGACTTTTTTTAATTTTAAATAAAGACCACATCTGCAATCAGTTATTTACAAACTTAATAAATAACTTTACTGATAAAGCAACTTTAACTGCCGAGAAAGGGAGAAAAAGATATTACTGTTTAGTTTTCTGATTAAACTTTAAAGCTGTCAAACTTAAGAGAGTGGTGACCCCTGACATTTTAATGGTCAAAAATATTTTTTCAGAAAAAATTCGCGGAGTCTAAGAACTTAAATAACTGTGTAATATGGATGTAAAGTAGAAAACAGTACACTATCAAATGTGTTTAAAGTTGATAAAAAGCAAACGTTGTTTAGAAAGTTAGAATTTAAAAATATATATTTAGACACAAAGTTTGGAAAAGAAAAATTAAGATGTCATCAGTTATTAGACGATTCCAAGAAGGCCAATGACACCAAGCTAGGGGCACCTGACGTCTTTGAAGAACATCTAAGCATCAAAATAGCCGACTAAAACTTTTGGCTCTTAGAAATCGCTTTAATTTGATAGGAGCTATTTGAAATACAAAAGTAGTCCAGATTCGTATTGTGTTTGGCCATAAAAAAGTTTTTTTTTTCTTTATGTTTATTGGGTGTTTGCACCTGACCACCGCACCGACGCTATTGACTGCCATGGTGCACAAAGAGACTTTTGTGGAATCAGGAATGGCACCAGGTGATATTTAGTAATTATTATCCTTTTTGCTTATCATGATAATGGTAAAGTAATGGTAAGAAGACGACGTTGTGAAATACGTAATTCACAGTTTGATGTGAAGAGATATGTCCATCATACACTGTGAGTCTAGTGGTGTGGGGTGCCGTTGGATATTGTAGCAGGGACCTTAATTCTTTAGTAGAGGTAACAAAACGGGCCTTCGGTCCTTTCAGGAGATAGTGGAATCACATGTCCTTCTTGATCTTGTGATTCCATACAGAAATCCCATTTTTTAACAAGACGATAAGAGATAAGGTGAAATAAGATTTCCCAAAATAAAAATCGAGGGTTTTCAACACATTATAATACTTAATTGTGGTATTGATAATAATTCTTTCTGCTTAAGCAAACAAACCGAAGGTAATACAAACATAATTTTTGGTGAATGTATTAAATCTGATGGATCATAAAAGTCATGGGCGTACGTTAAGAAAACATTTTATACGATTTAAATTTAAAAAAGGGTATATTGATAAAATTATACCAAAATTAGTAAAAGAGCGACAAAAACAGTTATTTATTGTAAAGGATTGTGTTAAACATAGACGTACAAAGGGGCCAAGTTTACGTAAAAAATGGTAGGCTAAAATAACGCAATGCACAAACTGAATCAAATTTTGTAGCAATTTTTAAGGTATGTTATTTTTGCTAGATGGTATTTTTCACTTATGATCTTTTTGATATGTGATTTAGTCTTTTAGCCTTTATTAAAAATACTGACCTTCGTTAACTTATTATAATATTACTAACAATTTTCAGTAAATAATTTTTTTGGATAAACGTTAGAAATGGCAAAAAAATTTTTTTGATTTTAAATTTGAAAAAATTTTTTGGAAAACTAGTTTAATTTAAAATTTTGTACAAAACTTTGATGGAGCGATTAAATTTTAAAATTCCTTTTTTCCAGGTATATATCTTATCAAAGTAAATTGTGTAACAACCACCAATGAGATTGGCCATGGAGTTTTTTAATTTAATTGTATTTTTAGTAATAATTGTACTTTTAATTGAATAAATAATTTATTTTGATACAAGTATTACATTTCTGTAATCCCTTATCTGTGGTAAAAGTAAATCACTTTTAGTACAAGTGCTAAAAGTTATTACTTTTAACACCAGTGTCATAAAATGACATTTTAGACACTGACAGCATGCATTAAAAATCAAACATTTACTGACGTTTGTAGAAAAAATGTTTAAGTTAAAAAACAGCGTTCTAAACGTCAAAGCCTGCTTTGGACTTTCCCTTAAGTTCCCAAGCATCAATTTATTCATGCGAGTATTATAAGTAAAATTAATATATTTTTTGTTAATTAATAAACAAAATTAATTTAATAGCAATACAGTTCTAAATTAAAGCAAACACTGTGATAATTTATAAAGCAAAATAAGAATCCTTAACAGACAAAAGAAGTAAAGAGCGTGGAATAATGAGCTTCTTATTTCTTTAACGAAAAAGGACGGTAGGTAAACAATCAGCTATTGGATCAAAAGGCTTTTAACAAAAATTTGGCAAAAAAAGAGAAAAATTTTCTTTGATACTTGAGCAAAGAATGAAATTACGTGTAAGCCCGTGGGTTAAAAAAAGCCAAAGTCGACAGTTTGCAGAAATTGCGTTAGTAAATCTGGAAATAATATACAGGGTGTTAATTAAATATGAACAGTAAGTTTAACACACGATTTTCTATTAAATGTAAGGACAAGTTTAACAGACCATTTTCTGGATCATTTAAGGACAAAAAAAGTGATAAACATGGGTCAAATTCTTCTTTCTTAAGATACGGGGTGTTAAACATTAAAAAAAGTTTTTTTGTAAATCTCTTAAATATCCTTTACCCAATTTTGATGAAATTTGGCGGTGTTATTTATATAATTGATGGGCTATTTTAGCCCTAGTTTGATTAAATTTATTAAGTCCAGGGTCTTTGATAATATTCACGTGGCTTCTGGAGCCTTTATTTTTAAAGAGAGAAAAAAATGTTTTATACAAAAATTGTAGGTTTTTTCCATATTATCTTTTAAATTTCGGAAAAAATCGCAATAAAAAATAAAAATTTAGGCAACTTCAACCTTTAAAAGGAAACCTGTAATTATGAATTACAATACAAAATCTTTTTTTCTGATTTCAAATATATATACGTTGATATTTGGATGAACCATTTTTAAGATATTTTAGCTTAAAATATAAATAAATTGAAAAAAAAAACATATTAGTATCAAGAAAGCTATGGAAACAATAAAATTGTTATAATAAATTTGACGTATTGACATTGTTAAAAGTTGAAATTTATCATTTTAACTATTAAAAATAGTTTGTATTGTTTTTTGTCGATGGGCTATTCAGAAAAACCAAAAATTGCTATTATGCATCTTTTTTATGGTAACAATAATAATGTGACGACAGTGCAAAGGGAATATTATTTATTATATCCTTAACAACGGGTTCCATCTATAGATACCATTAAATACCATAGTAAGAAAGTTTATTGAACAAAACTTTAAAATAAAGAAGGCTGCAGCACGAAATGAAAACAAATTTTGATATCTTCTTTTCAGGATAATTATTATACCTACTTTTTCTATTGGACTAGCACTAACTACTTTTAAAATTTTAGAAAATCCTGAAATATCAATCTCGGATGCTGCATCTGTACTCAATAAAACAGATTATAAAATTTATTTTCTTAAATTTTAAAAATTTTATCCTTATAAATGTAGTCTGTTCAAAATTTTCCTCAACAAAACTGAGGACCGACCTATGTATGCTTGGAAATAGTAGAGTTAGCAGCAAAATCAAGTTTTTAAATAAAATTCTATTCCGACAAGTCTGTCTTCACTTAAGCAGGAATGGTTAATCACAAAAATAAATATTAATGGCAGAAAACCTCACCAAATTCAGCAACATAACAACTTCATTGTTTTTAGGCTTTCTTGATACTAATATGAAACTTTTTGTAATTTATTAATAATTTAACCAAAATATCCAAAAAAAAGGTTCATCCAAAATCATCAGTGTATATATATTTGAAATAAAAAAATCTTTTTGTAATAATATACAGGGGTTTCATTTAGAAAAGTTGAATTTCCTATATTTTGCCATTTTTTATACGATATTTTCCGATAATTTCAAAAAAATATAAAAAAAACCCCAACTTTTATAAAAACATTTTTTCTGTCTTTAAAAAAAAGGCCCCAAACCAGAAATAAATTTAAAAAGACCCGTGCCCACTGTTTTTTGTGTATTTTTATATTTTTTTGGGAAAAAAAAAAATAAAAATAAAATCCACTTAACTGCATATTTCTTGACCACATCAAAAATTTAAAAAAAAGTTTGTTTTAAGTAAAAAATGATTAACAATAAATAGTAAATAATAATATATGTTGAAAAGAAACCTTTTCCCATGTTTCTTGTAGGGTCTATTTTTAATATAAATTTAATCATATTAGAGCTAAATTAGCCCTTTAATGCTATAAATGCAATATTTTTATGAAACCCACCCCATCTTTCTTGAGTTTTCAGTCACAATTAAGATTCTCAGTGTTTTTTCTAATTAACAACTTTCCTACCCACAGAGATTTGGTAAAGTTTATTCTTTGCACGAATAATCCAGTTTATTATAAATTGAAACACCAAAAATATTTTCTAATTTATTGCCTTAAAAATCCCATCTTATTCTCTGTCGCGAAAAAAATCCACGAATACCTATTTTTTTTACTTATGAGCCAAAGAAATGAACATTTTTTAAATACTTTAAAAGTTTTGTGAACTACTTAAAAATAATATTGCTTCAACCACTACCAACTTTTTTTCTTGTATCTATTAAAATCGTACACGGGTCAAAGCCACAAATCTTAAGTAACTGACTAAAAGGTTTAGAGTTTAAGTTTAAGCATATATTGCATTCTCAACTGTTGGAAAATCAAAAGTTAGGTTTAAGAGGAATGGATAGTTGTTTGCAATAAAATGACAAGTTTAATTTAAATAGTTTAGATTTCTAGTCATGAAGGCTTTCATTAAACTTGTAATTTAGTTAAATTAAATTGGAAAATGTTGTATTGCTATAGTTAAACAAGTAATGGAGTATTTATACTATGCGCTAAGCTCGAAAGTATTTCTTCGTACGACACGTGGATGTAAAAAAAAATAAATTAGATAAAGAAGTTATTTTTTCCGTAAAATGTTAATTGTCACATAAAGTTTGGTTTTTACACTAGTTTTTTGTAAATCAAGTAATAAAAAATATAAACAATTTAAATAAGCTTACTTCTAAGGGGGTTCTCTGGAGTTCTTTGTGAGGACCAATAAAAAGATAGAACTCTTAGACACTTGCCTTGAAAAAATGGACACTTACTCCTTCCACGAAATTATCTGATTGGCTTATCTAAAACTATAAAAATCAGCGGCGTTTTAATTTGTAAGCTTAAATACACGAACTAGACTATTAAAAAAAATAAAAATTAGATATTTGAAATTTGCAATTTTGTATTTTTTGTTAACTTTTAAAGAAATATTTTAAATTTCGGTGTAATAATATACCATTTCGTGCATAGTCAATCTTATTAATTTAAAGTAAATTGGTCAAGCCGTTCTCGAGATATAGTAACGTTTGAAATTCATAATTTTGAGAAAAACGTCTTTAAAGTTTTAAGTACAGTTATAACTATAAAAATCCTACCATTAATCTGCGATAAAAAGACTAAAATAAATTTCACAACGTGAATAACTTCCCTTTTTTTTTTAAAATTTTCCTGTCGATAGGCATACTTTTAAAGGAGGCCGGTTTAACCAACAGCTTAATGGGCCCCATCTCGGGCTCCAAATACAAAAAAAAATATATTTTTTTGAAATCATCAAATTAGAGAACCTCCATACAGGGGTTAATTTACGCAAAGGCTGAGCAGGCTAAAGCTTAGGGCGGCAAAAATTATGGGCGGCAAATTTACGATTAATTTTTTTAAAAAAAATTATCGTAAATTAATAAAATAAATTAACGAATAGATTAAAAACATCCTCAAATTTATTTGTTTTAAATAATTTTTATTTAATATTTTCGGTATGTTTTACTTTTGTTAAATGTGTTTTAAAATTTATTAAATTTTTTTTAAAATTAATGTAGTTTAAAATTCTTTTAAGCAAATTTTTTTTTTATATCCAAAAAAAAAAATTTACATATTAGGGCGGAAAAAAAAATTAGCCAGGGGGGGAAAAAAATTTATCCCCCCCCCCTAAAATAATTAAAATTCTATATTGCTAAATATAAAAATATGTTAGGTAAGACATATTGAAAAACCATGTGGATAACAAATATAAAAATGATGTTTTATTCCTAAAAAGTTCTAAAAAAAAAAAAAAAAGATTTCTTACAAAATTATAATTTTCTTTCTCCGCGAGAGAAAAATATAAGAATCGCAATAAAATTGTTTATTAAGATTTTTAAAATACACGTTTTTCCCCATACAAAAAAAAGGTTTTGTTTGCCGGATCAGTCTGTTGGTAAGGAAGAATACCCCACAGTTAGATCTCCGAGTAAGTGTTTCTTCTGGGTGTGCACCATAGAAAAGTAAAACATTACTGACAAATTTTTCTCTTTAAATCTTCTATATTATGTTTAAACAGATGACCCCCGGATTAGTCCACAAATTTAACCATAAAACCCCTTCTTCTCCTCATCGCGGCGTATGTGCTTATGTTCGCAAAGATTTGGCTTGTGATATAGTATCATCGAATCGGGTAAGCTTAACACCGTTCAACTATATTAAAGTCTATCTGTTGTATTTACCGTTCTTCGTAACCCCCGTCCCGGGCTGAGCAGCCTTAACCTACGTACTCTGGTAACCTCACGTTATCCCACCAATCTTTTTATGAAACCCAACTTTTTTGGGTTTCCAGTCACAATTTAGATTTATAGTGTTTTTTTTTAACAACTTAGGACTTTAAAGAACAGTCATTTCTGCCCACGGGGATTTGGTCAAGTTGTGTAGTCATTCCGGCGAACCACTTAAATTACTAGTCATATACTGCAATACTGTTAATTATCTTTGCTCTGTTTGGGAACGCCATCTTCATCTCCTTAAAATTACTTATTTCCTCTTTTGCACAATAAATCCTGGTTAAAATATTATTAATTGAAACGCCAAAAATATTTTCCTATTTAATGCCTTAAAAACATAATGCTATCCCCTGTCTCCAAAAAAGTCAACGAATATCTATCTTTTACTTAGGAGTTGCCAAGTTCTGCAGAACAAAGGATTATTTAAACCTGAGAGCGGGACCTTTAAAATGAAACTTAAGCCCAACCATATTGTATCCATTACCAAAGCAGCTTCAAAAGAGCTCAAATTCCTAATTTGCCAAATGCCAAATCAAACCCTGCTTGGAATATTATTTCTATGTCTGGGGAATGCTTCCCCCTTTTTTGATTCCATTGAAAAAAAGACCTAGACCCACTTTTCTTTTTAAAGACGCACGGGATGACATTTACCTTTTATGTTTTTTAGTAGAGTAACAGGAAGTACTACTTTCATGCATCCTTGTATAGTCCAACTGAAGAGACAACGGACTTCTTACTTTGTTCGTTTCTTTATCTGTTATGGAACCTGCTGCCTGTAGAAGTCTTTTCTTCTCCTGTAAACCTTCCAATCTTTGAGTCTCGTGTTAATAAATTACCTTCTTAAAATTCTTTAGACCTTCGTGAACTGCCCAAGTAAGAAAATAAATCAAAACTTTACATAGTTTACCGACAAAACGTAGAATGATTGGGCATTTTACGAAATGACGTACATCAGCTTAGGACGACGGAATATATATGCAAATATCTTGTTATGAAAGATACTGCTTGCCCATACATGAAATATTTCTTAATGCTAGTAGCGCTTAAAAAAGGCGTACAAAAATTATTTCTAAGATTTATGTTTTTTTTAGTATCTTGGCCTCTACGGGATAGTTCGATTGCCTTTTTTTTTAATAGGGCACCCCCTTTATTTTAACATTTTTAAGAAGTTTTTTTTATAACCAACCCAATGTTTTTCTAAAAACCAACGATTTAAATAATAGTTTTAACTAAGAGTTAAAAAATAACGTTTAAATTTTGAGAAAAAAAATATACTTAATTAAACTAATTACTATTTTTATTTAATTTTCAGGTATGTTTCCATTATGGCCAAGTCGACAAACCGTAAGTAAAGTAAAATATAAGAAAAAAAGAAGGTGGTACTTATGTTAAATAGCCAACCTAATTATGGTATAACAAAAGATTTTATGTTGGTAAAAATGTAATTAAATATTTTAAAAAAAATCATTTTTTTTAAAAGAAATTCGGGCTTTTTAAAAAAAAAATAAAAAGTTGCAAAAAAGATTTCGGCGCCTTTTGCTTTTTTATAATGTCCGCTTCCGCAGGTGTCTGTAATAATGGACCATATAAAAAGCAAAGTCGACGACAATAAAAATTAAATCTTTTGCTACTTTTTATGTTTTTTTTTTTCATTTCGAAGGCACCGTCATTTTAAAAAAAATGATCCTATTAATAACCAAAATAATTATTAACGTTGGGATATCCCAGAGGTAAAAAAATTCTTTGTTAAAATTACCACATAAATAAAAGTTTTCTTGTATACCATGAAAGGTAATTAATTTACTCAAAATCTAAGTCGAAAGAATCACGCGCCTAATTTGCAAAAATAATTTCTTGCAGCGCCATTTTTCAAACTGCAGCAATGCTATTGGACGCACACAAAATGTGCATTTTTATTAATGTTTTTTTTTTTATCTTGGGACATTTTACAAAAGCTCAGGCCTAAGTACTAATGTACTGTGGGTATGAGATATTTGTTAAGTGCTATCGCTCTTGTAGTAGAATTGTGAGTGTTTCTTTAATTTTTAGAAATAACTTTTAAATCGCCCTGTATATGGATGTTTGACAAAAGTACAAGCTGAAAATACTAGCATAATTTAACATCTGCATAGACATTGTAAGATTGTGATTTTTGTTTTGAAATGGTCCATTTTTTAATTTTTGTTACATGGGTGTAAGAATAAAAAAAAAATAGATTTTTAGTTGTTTTATTAAATGGCAAAATATGTCTAGAGTATTCTCCCTAAAATCTTAGTCAATTTTAGAAAGTTTAGAAGATAAAGCCTTGGTAAGTTCCGCCTATTAGGCCCTGTTGGCCTGGTGCGTTGCGTCGCGGGTATATTGAGGCAGCTGCTTAGCTATTGTTCCTGTCTTTTTCACTCGCAGCAAGAATTCGTCACATGCAGGAGCAAAAGTTAGCCCTGGATATTGCAGTTCTTTGTTTTATGGAGTTGGAATATCGATTTCAATTTTTTGATGTTTCAACTAAAAACTTTAAGCGCGTTTTCCGCAAAACTTTAAATTTTACGTCAGTTGACATGATTTTTTTAAAAGTAATAAACCAAACTTCTTTAAATGTTGCACACTTCTTCAGGATAAAATTCACTGGTGGTTAAACAAATGATTTTTTATAACCACCTTATTCTGCAAGGTAATACATCGTGACTTTATTTAAAAATAGTCTCTTTTTGTTTTACAACTTGCTAAAAAATTCAAAATTGTCTTTACTTTTCGTCGTTCAATCTCAAGCTATATACAAGGTGATTCCTAAGTTAAGGCTTTTTTTTAACTATGCATAAAACTCGTTAAAATAAGCAACTTTTTTAAATACAATTTTTTTAAAAACCCAAAAACAAAGCTACATAAATCTATTATACCAAAAATAAAAATTAACGTTGGGACATCCCAGAGGTAATAAACATTCTTTGTTAAAATTACCACATAAATAAAAGTTTTCTTGTATACCATTAAAGGTAATTAATTTACTTAAAAAATAATTTCTTGCAGCGCCATTTTTCAAACTGCAGCAATGTTATTGGACGCGCGCAAAATGTGCATTTTTATTAATGTTTTTTTTTTATCTGGGAGATATTACGAAGGCTGAGGCCTAAGTACTAATGTACTGTGGGTATGACATATTTGTTAAGTGTTATCGTGCTTGTAGTAGAATTGTAAGTATTTCTTTAATTTTTAGAAATAACTTTCAAAAATTGCCCTGTATAAGGATGTTTGACAAAAGTACAAGCAAAATATTAGCATAATTTAACATTTACATAGACGGTGTTAGATTGTGATCTTTTTATTAAAATGGTATTTTTTTTATTTTTGTTTTTTAATTATGGGTGTAATAATTTCAAAAAATAGATTTTTTATTGTTTAATGAAATAGCAAAATATGTCTAGAATATTCTCCCTAAGTTCTAAGTCAATTGGAGTATGTTTAGAAGATAGAGCCTTGGGAAGTTCCGCCTATTAGGCCCTGTTGTCCTGGTGCGTTGCGTCGCAGGTATATTGAGGCAGCTGCTTAGCTATTGTTCCTGTCTTTTTCACTCGCAGCAAGAATTCGTCACATGCAGGAGCAAAAGTTAGCCCTGGATATTGCAGTTCTTTGTTTTATGGAGTTGGAATATCGATTTCAATTCTCCGTGATGTTTCAACTATAAGCTTTAACCGCGTTTTTCGCAAAACTTTAAATTTTGCGTCAGTTGACATGATTTTAAAAAATTATAAACCAAACTTCTTTAAATGTTGCACACTATTTCAGGATAATATTAACTGGTGCTTAAACAAAGGATTTTTTATCACACCTTATTTTGCAAGGTAATACATCGTGATAATTTATAACAAAAATAGTCTCTTTTTGTTCACAACTCTGTTAAAAATTCAAACTTGTCCTACTTTTTCTTCGTTTAATCACAAGCTATATACAGGGTGATTTCTAAGTAAAAGCTTTTTAACTATGTAGAAAACTCGTTAAAACAAGCAACTTTTTTAAATATATATTTTTTTTTACTCAAAAATAACAAAGCTACATAAATTTATTTGAAAGTGTGTCTAGTGCAGGCCTGGGCATAAAAAGATAGTTTATTTCTTATTAACGTTTGTTTTTTGTCTTGTTAATCACTTACTATGACTCAGTCGCATTGTTTTTACCGGACAAGGCAAGGGTAAATTTTAATTTTAAAGTATTGTTAAATTGCGAAAATGGCACAATCTACAAAAACAATGAATATGTGGATATGTTTCTCATTTAAGAAGAGTGTCGGTAATATGCGACCGTTGCTTTGAGATGGTACGCGCGACGGTTTCTCTTGCGGGCTCATTCTGCATCCAAGTACTCGGGTAATTGCAATTCAGGTCGGTTTAAGTAAAAAAAAAAGTGAACAACATTGTGAAAAAAATCACGTTCAACGTGTCCAAGCACAACAATCCGAAGACTTTTTGGGCGGTGACAACTTACCTAAGACAGGGCCGTATTCGACAAACTAAATAAATGTAAGTTCCTTAATCTTTAGTATTAAGAAAATATATTTTAATAAGTTATTTGTTTTAATTATTTTTATAAAAATTTAAAAAAAGCGTCAACTTATAAGAATCACTTTGTATAGTAAACGCCAAAAAATTGGTACGCGCGACGGTTTCTCTTGCGGGCTCATTCTGCATCCAAGTACTCGGGTAATTGCAATTCAGGTCGGTTTAAGTAAAAAAAAAATGAACAACATTGTGAAAAAAATCACGTTCAACGTGTCCAAGCACAACAATCCGAAGACTTTTTGGGCGGTGACAACTTACCTAAGACAGGGCCGTATTCGACAAACTAAATAAATGTAAGTTCCTTAATCTTTAGTATTAAAAAATATATTTTAATAAGTTATTTATTTTAATTATTTTTATAAAAAGTTTAAAAAAGCGTCAACTTATAGGAATCACTTTGTATAGTAAACGCCAAAAAATTGGACACATATAAAAACATTTTTTATTTTTTAAACTGTTAAAAAGGGTTTTTGGCAATCAGCTCTGCTTATCCAGTAATCAAGATATTAACATTTAGCTCGGGGGCCTGTTATGAAAATAATTACAAAAATTTGAAAATATCAAAAAGTAAGGTCAACTAACCTTACTTTTTATTACCGAAAAAAAATTATTTAAAAAGGCGTTTAGAATTTAATTTCAACCAAAACTTAACCAAAAACTAGGAAAATAAAAATTTGTTTTTGAAAATTTGTTTTTTTTAAATTACAAATCTTAATTTTTTGCTTTATAATGGGTTTGCTAACTATTAAGAGGGACCAACTGATTCGATAATTTATAATTTTTGTGGGTTTTTTCTAAATTAAAACAAGAAAATTAAAAAAATTGAGATTACTCAGCTACTCTAAGTGTGTAAACCGGTTTTTTTAGGAGCTATATCGTAAATTGAAAATCTCAAAATAATCGTGAAAACGCTGTTGTGGTTAGCTGGTTGGTTTTTATTTAAAATGTCAATAATTTATCCTTGGTAAATATATACAAATAATATACCAGAAAGTTAAAAGATATTAGTGTTTCAATTATTTCTACTTAAAACCCTTTTTTTTTAAAGTAGAAATAAAATCCGTTGTCTAAAAATAAACTAAATTTTAGCCATTTAAAGAAATACAGTTATAATTTAGGCAAAAAAGATAAAAGCTCTTAAAAGACAAAAGGAGTAAAAGACATCAAAGCTCCAATAATAAGCTTCTTATTTCCCTTACGAGAAAAGGCGGTAGGGAAACAATCCTTGATTAGATCAAAGATCCTTTTACCAATAATTTTACAAAGAAGACATTTCTTTTTTAGTTTAAAACAAAATGGTATTTGTTGATCGAAAATTGACATTTCATGAAATGTAGCAATTATGCACCTGTTTTTTATTCTTTGCTTTTTTCAATAATTTTACCTTAAAATTAATTTTTATGCTTTTACAAATTTATTGCTTTATCGGTAATATGAATAGGGTGACCTAACTGAAACCAAATTGTTAAAGGTACAAAAACCAGACCAAAAAACTTACATTAAAATTGCTGATTTAAAAAATCCATTATTTATCAAACTTAATCTAGAATGTGCATACATTCTTGGATTATGCTGTAGTGGGTGGCGCATTTTCGATGGATTTTTAGGGTAATGGAAAAATTACAAGAGATTGAGCAAATCTGTTGGCACGTTCTTAAGTTCAATTTTTAAAACAACTGCAAGGGTAAAAAAGGATCGCAGCTAACTTGATTCGTATCAAAGATACATGACATTTTTTAAATTTTGGCAATTTTAGTAAACTTCTGCATTTTCGTTGTTAGTCGAGATAGAAAAAAAAATGGTAAAAAGCGAATTGATGTAGAATTTTAAGTAGAATTCGTAGCGTTCTTAATTATTTTTTATCACTTACGATTTTAAAGATATAACACAAAGTTGCCTTTTTTAAACGAAACACTTTGTATAATATTTGAATATTCTTTACCCAATAAAATTACCTTTAAATTGATATCTAGTCTAGGACGAATGGAGCTGGTGAAAAACTATTTGACCTAATTTTTTTATAAGACCTTTTTTAAATGACAAAATTATGTTAGGGAGCCACCATAATTAAAAGGAATTTTTTTTTTAACCACAAATTTTTAATTATTTTTTTTAAAAACTAATTAAAAAATTCCTATATTTTTCGATAAAGTTAATATTTTTAAGATATGAATTTAAAAACTAAAATTTGGGTGCTATTGACTCGAAAAAAATAAAAAAAAAAATAAAAAAATAATATATATATATATATATATATATATATATATATATATATATATATATATATATATATATATAATTTATATATATATTATATATATATATATATTTATATATATATATATATATATATATATATATATATATATATATATATATATATATATATATATATATATATATATATATATATATATATATATATATATATATATATATATATATATATATATTTTATTATTTTATTCTTTATACAATATTTAAAATTTTTCCCAAATTTAGATTTATTTTTTATTGTTTATACAGTGCTTTCATTTAAAAAAGAACCCCAAAAAACTTAAAAAAAAAAACTCACCAAAAAAAAAAAAAACACTCGATTTAGATATACAGGGGAAAATTTTAAATTTTTATTTGATAAAATTTTATCGGTCCCTCCTAACCTCCAGTTAACCTCACTTTGAAATGTCAAATGGCAACCCCCATAGTGTGACACATCATTGTAAGCGGCATGAAATTTGTATCAACAGTACTAAAAACTTTAAATCGATGGACGTAGAAGCATTAAATAAAAATGTTTTAATTAGTTTATCGTGTTCAAATTTTATTTTATCAATTGCTCAAAATGTGCGCCGTTATTGGCGGAAAGCTTTTTTTAAATTCCTCTAGACTTTTTTACTGTGCATTCATTCCAATTATTATTTTTTTGTTACCTGCTACAGAAAACCTCAATACAAAGTTTTAAGACGGGGAACCAGTTAAATATTACTGTTGGTTTTTATTTTGACATCTTTTTAAAATTAAGTTTGTTTTAAAAAAAAGGTGTTTCTACAGAAGAAAGAAATGATTTTCCTATATGGAGCTGAAGATCGATGCGCCGTAGAACCGAAGTATTCAATAGACATCAAAATAAAAACGTGGGGCATAAATTTTAAAAGGAATTGGGGCGTAAGTTTAAAAATTTTGTAGCAAGAAAAGTACTAATGAAAGGGTTTTGGAAGCCCCGGTTGGGTACTAGGACAGTTCGCAATAGATCCGACGTTGTCTATTAAAAGTTTCTAAGCTGACCAATATTTCCGGGTTCCGTGCAAAAATTTTGAAAAGAATAATTTTTTTCCCAAAAAAATACAAATTCTTCATGAACTCAACGAAGACGATTATGATAGAAGAATAGAATTTTGCGAATCAATGTGCCAGCGAATTGACGAAGACTCTCATTTGATCAAAAATATCTGTTTTTCTGACGAATCAACTTTCTTCTTAAATGGAATTCTTAATAGACATAACTGCAGATATTGGGATAATGAAAATCCGCAAATATTTCAGGAAGGAATCTCAATTTCCAGAGAAGATCAACGTTTGGGCAAGTATTTATGGAAACGAAATTATCGGGCCATTCTTTTGTAAGAAAATTTAACTGGGCAACTGTATCTAACCTTTTGGAAAATGCGATATACCCTTCTATCGTCCAATCTTTGAAAACGGTGGATGAAAATGGTGCTATGGAACTCAGTGAAAATAATTTGCATTTCCAGCAGGGAGTCCTCACTATGCTTTAGCAGGAGTGGCTCAATGAAAGTTTCCAGGCACATGGATAGAACGAGGTGCCATCGAATGGGCACGGTCTCCAGCAACTCCTCTAGACTTTTTCCTCTGGGGTTATTTAAAAAGTAAAGTGTACAAAACGCCACCTGCAAATATTCAAGAACTTAAATGTAGAATTACACTAGAATGAGAGTATTAAACAAACTTTCGCCAACGTTCCGAAGAATTTCAAAACAGACTTTATTATTGTTCAAATAACGGCGCACATTTTGAGCATTTGATAAAATAAAATTTGAACACGATAAACTAATTAACACACATTTTTACTTCTAAGTCGCTTTACGTCCATCGATTTAAAGTTTCTTGATACTGTTGGATAGCAAATTTCATGCCGCTTACAATGATGTGTCACACTATGGGGGTTCCATTTGACAATCAAAGTGAGGTTACTGGGGGGTTAGGAGGTGACCGATAAAATTTTATCAAATACAAATTAAACTTTCCCCGTATATCTAAATCGACGTGTTTTTGTTTTTTGGTGATTTTTTTTTAAAAGATATTTAGGGTGGTTCGTTTGAAATGAAAGTTTTTAGGTTGTTTAAACCGCTCACAAGTATGGGTCCCTTACCTTAAAGTATTCCACGCGGCCGCGCCCCTTCTCTTGACTAAATGCGCATCGCCTTTCTTGTTCTAAATCCCATTTATCCAAATCCCAAAACTATTAACTTTTTTAAATTTTAAAAAAAAAGAAACAAATTAAATTACAATTTGTTTTAATAAGTTTTTATTCTGAAATCAATTTTACAATAGTTATTAAAGCTTTTGAGAGCGGTTAATAAAAAAAAAAAAAGATATAAATTAAAAAAATAAATCTCAATGGGAAAAATACCCAATTTAGATTTTTTGAACTTTTAAAAATCATGTTTAAAAATATTAAAATATCACCATCCCCCGGCAACATGCATTCATATCATCAGTAGGGCAAATTAAAAAATATCGTGTAAAAAAAATGAGGTGAAATAGTTTTTGTTACCTATGCGCCGATTCGTCCAAGACTAATCACACTCTTAACATTTATTTTTTTTTAAATTGGGTGTTTGTGACAAATTAAAAAAAAAATCTAACAACAAAGAAGAATAGGTAAAAGTAAGTAAGGATAATCGTTTAATTAATGTTTTTGCATCAGAAATTATTTAATTGCTCTTGGTTTATTTTTACTGTAACGAAAGCTCTCTAGTAATTTATATAAAGATAATGTGTAAATTATTTTAATAAAGTAGATTAAAGGTGATTATTAAATTGCATTAAATTAATTAAACATATTTATTAGTTTGGGCTTCTCCACTCAAATGCGAATTTTTAAAAAGTTTTGAAGCGCGTCATCAATTTCTAACTTTGCGAAAACCATTACCGCTGTTATTAATACATTTTTCGTCAATGTAACTAGCTCTTTAAATTAATCAACAAGGTGTATTTCTGTTCTTCTATTTTTGCTTTCGTCATTCTCAATAGAAAACGTCCAGAATATAGATGCTGTGAACCCTCTGTTTATTGTTGTTTTCGTCGCCTGTTTTAATAGTTCAGAAACCGGTCTGAGCCACTAAAAATTTTATATGGCTCTCGCTGGTATATTTACTTTCTATTGCCTTCTGTCCCCAAATGTCTAAAAATCCAGAGGAGTTTTATTTTGTTGTTTCACTCAATCATGATCTTCAATATAAAACAATGATAACTTAAGGCTTTTACTGTCTTAAGAAAATTAATATGTATTAGTTGTGATGTTTTCCTTCATATTTTTTTTAATACATTTGCGAAAAGCATAAATTTTGGTCGCTTTAAGCCTTACTCCAAATACACCAACACGATTCAGCATATGTCTTTGATCCATCGGTATACCAAACCAAGCCCAATAAAATAAAAGTAATAAACATGTTAGCTTTGTCCATGAAATCGCAGCCGACTTTATATGGTTTATTAAAGTTATATGTTTCAATCTTGTAAGCTGTCCTTATTTTTACGAGCTGTTCGTCAATGGTTATCGTTGCTTTTGTGTGACCACATTTCTCAGGATGTTGTTTTCACGTTCTGGTGTTTTTCATATTAAAGGCGCTGCTGATGGTCTTAGTTTTAAAAAATATATCCAAGGGTGTAAATCACAGGAAAGCTCTAATAGGCATAGAAGATATGTTTTGTAGAGTGCTGGTTATTCTGTTTTTATTTTTAGGAAGTTGAAAGGCATACAGTTCCATAAAATGAACTACATTTTTTCCCTACTTACTATAAATAAAAATTATTTAATTTTGTTTCTACAGCTAAATATTTAATTTTTAGCGAGTAATTAAAATTTAAGATTAAAGAAAGCAAAAACAACTGAATCAAAATAGATCAAGGCCAAAAACTCAGTAACCATAGTTACGAATGCAATTGACAAATGAGAAGACCGTTTCTTGATTTGTTTTTGCTTACATTATACTCAAATTAAAAGGGCTCGATTAGAAGCGAATACTTTGCTTTAAATAAGAGAAAGTAAAAATGTGGAAACAAAAATGACTTTACGATATTTAAAGTAAATTTAGGCAAAAATAAATAAATTTGGTAACTATCCTAAACGACAATAGTAAATAGTGACTTTTTTCAAAAAAAAAACTGTTTTGTTGTTTTTTGTTCTAAATTGGAAAAAGTGAGTTTCCATAATTATTTATTTTTTTTGAATACAAATCGGATTTAAAAAATCTTCATATATAAATTGTTTCAAAAAATGCAGCGGGCTTATTCGAGAAACAATGTTTTTATTAAAATAATCTTAAAAGTGCAGTAAGAGTTGACTATAACTTTAGATAGATTGTCTCTATATTTCAAAGAACTTTTATTTAAAGGGTTTTATTCCTAAATGCGCCGATTTCCGGTTACTTACTTGTCACAGGTTTCGAACATTTTCCACTTGAATGGTGCTAAAGTACAAATTTCTTCCTTTGTTAGAAATCTTAACTATTTAAATTAGTTTGTCGCTTTATTCTCAACAATCATCCTTCCTTTCAAAGTAATTTTCAGACAGTTTAAAACTAATTACCGGTCTCGCTTAAAAGTTTCCAGCTTCAAATGTCCCTTTCTTGAGATTTGTGGCTTTGACCAGCGTCGGTTTATTAAATTGGGCGTGAAACTTTTTTTCTTAAGGTGATTATTAGTCTTTTTTAAGAAAATGATAACTTTGTATTAAAATTCCACTATATTTGAACATGAGAAAAATTTATTTTTATGACTAGTTTCCTACAGGTAGTTTTCAAGACAAACGAAAATTTCAGAATTTCTTCAAAACTTATATAATTTATGGTTTTATCAGTTTTTGGGAAAGGTAAATACAAAACATTTTTATATGGGGATGGTCAATTTGAACCTATTACCAGACTGAAATTTAATATGTATACCTAGTTTTTAAAATTTAAATTTAGTATCTTGGAAAACAAAAAGAAACCCAAAAAGAAATAAATATTTCTCATTAAGTTTAATTAAAATTTTAACAAAGTGTATTTCTCCGTTAAAATTTATAATGGAATTCCAGAAAGATCGGCAAAGTCAGTTCAATTAATTATTAGTCATTGGTAAAATAATAAGATTTACTTTGTCTTTATTAAGTTTAATAACTCTTATTTAGTCATTAAAAGTATGTGAGTAGGTATACACAATTTCGTAAAATGGACAAAAACAAAATTATGTTATTGTTATGATTAGAGAGACAGTTATAATAATAACTATTTTTTTTTTCTTTACAATATTTTTGAGCATTTAATGCCTAAATAGTGCATAAAATTCTCTTATTAAAAGATTATGGTGTGGATAATTAAAAACACAAAAAACATACCTGAAATCTAGGTCCCGGGCTATAGCAAACTGAGCCTGCTGAGCCCTATTAACCCATATAAACTTTCAGATCGCCTAAAAAAAAAAAAAAAAAAAAAGAAAAACCCCCGAAAAAAAAAAACAAAAAAAAAACATTTCATTAGTTATTAAAAGTAAGTATGTAAGTGACGCGGAATCGAGTTAGTTCTGGCTGGGGTAGGAGAAAGACCCCTCCAGCCGTTCTCTAGTCGGGTGCAACCTATAGTAAGAGCCACAAGGATGCGTTTTGCTTTAAATAATAATATTTTTAAGTAAAGTAATGTAATAATTAATTGGCTTTATAACTTTTAAGCTTTCTTGTAGATCTTAGTAACTCTTTGGCAATTAACGTTTTTATTTAAGTAAACCTATTAATAATTAAATAAATACTTAACAAATATCTTTCATGGTTCGAGACCTAATTTTTTTAGTAACTTATAATTGGTTTTATCTATTTGCTGAAACACTAATTTTTTGTAGAATATTTTAAAATGCATATCCGTTGAAAATAGAGCCGAATTAAAATCAATAAAGTCATTTATTTTATCTACAATCACCCAATCTTACAGATCGTGTTCGGCCGATCGAGGTGAAACCAGTGGATCTTTCAATAAATTATTTAATATGGTACTTAGTAAACGCACAATGCACAGCGCAAGTTAAAAACTACAAAAAACCCAGGTTCGAAGTCCTGCAGAATCCTAACGGTGGGAGTGCCGTTGTATATGCTTACATTTAATAATAGAGAAGAGAGTGCCTCATCATTTAGACCTGGTTCGGGGTTTCTACGACCTCGGCGTCCAGAGAAATTTATAAAAATATACAGGGACTGCACGAAGTTGGCCGTCTGGATGTGGGCTCCACTTTGGGTTACTCTTTAAATAGAGCTTCATACGTTCGCAAGACCTATGGGGTGTTACAAATTAATGTAAGGGAATCATTCAATATTGCTTTAGACAATTTAACATAATATAGTAATTAGTAAATGCACAACGCATGGTGCAAGCCAAAAACTGCAAAAAAATCCATAGATTCGCCAACGGACTATTACGCCACCAGGTTCGGAGTGATGCAGAAGCCTAACTGTAGGAGTGCCGTTAGATTTGCTTGCATTAAATAAAAAAAGAAAGGGTGCCCTACCGTCTGCGCTAGGTCCGAAGTTTCTACGACCTCAACGTCCAAAAATATTAATAAAAATATACAGAGACTGCACGAAGTTGTCATGGATGTGGGCGTCACTTTTGGTTACTTTTTAAATAGAGCTCCAAAGGTTCGCCGGGCCTATGAAGGGTTAAAAATGAATGTAAGGGAATCATACAATATTGCTTTAGAAAATCAAATATAGCAAGCTAAAAAATAAAATTCCAAAGGTCCCAATGACTAACGCCACCATTTTGGGGTGTGCAGAACTAACTCTGAAGCCGTAGATTTGCTTACATTAAATGAAAGATATCTGGACTAGGTCCGAGGTTTTTACATCCTCGGGGTTCAGAGAATTTAATTAAAATGATTAAAATATTCAGGAACTGCGACTGGATGTGACCGCCACTTTGGTGTATTTTTAAATAGAGTTCCAAAGGTTCGTCAGGTGTATGGAGGGTTAAAAATAAACATAAAGGGATCATACAATATTGCTTTAGACAAGCGATTAGTTTGCTCTGACGGCAAACCGCCCAATATCAATTTCTTTCACTTTAAGTTCAAAGGCGGGACCCAACTCGGTTATAGCAAATTAAAAAAGTCCTGAGAAGATATCGAGAGTATCTGACGCCTAGAAAGATTGCCCTGCTATGTGTCATAAGTATATACAATTATGTAAGAATATCAACAACAGAATGATTTTATTGTTATGATTACAGGGACAGTTATGACATTAAATAACTTTTATTGTGACAATTACCTAAAAATATATATAGAATTCAACGCACTTATAAAAAGCCAAATAGCATTTCCTTTAAAGCATTTTAATTACATTTTTGTTTCTTTTTTACTATTTTAATTAATTTGATAACTTAATTTTAACCATTGGCCTTTTTTTTGTTGTAATCTTTTTAAGAACGAATTTCTTACCGGCTTATTTTAAAAGTTCGCGTTTTATAGGTTACTATTACTTTAAAATAGCCTTTAAAAGTTTAAAATAATATAAATTTTTTATAATGTTGCTATTAGGTATAAGTGATTTTGTTATTAAAATTTAAAGCAATAATAATTACTGTTACACTTAATTGTTAGTTTTTTAAGAGATACTATATTTCCACTTGTATTACAAACTACAGCTATAAATGCAAAATGTGCTAACATTTCGATTCAACATGTACTACCTGCAGCAATGCCTCTATACAATTTATATATATTTTCTATTAAACATATTGCTTAATGCCGCAATTGTGTGTGATTTTTGATAAATAATTCGTATTAATATGTTATGTTTGTTATTGTGACAGATTCATTTCAAATACGTTCCAGGTCCCAGAGTCTTTGATTGACCCTACTCACTGGTAGGTCGTTTTTTATCTTGAGACAGTCCACAGGGTTCTTACCTAAGTACCAACGTACCGTAAATGTACCCAAAAATGCTTTTAAAAAATCTTTAAAAGATAAAAGGTATTAACCTCGTGGTGACAAATTTGTTACCATGATACAAAAATAATTAAAGTGTATAGAAACTAAACAATAATAAGTATTCAAATTATTTTAGTATAAATTTTAAAGTTAAAGATATTTTAAAATGTTTCTGTAATAAATGTTAACTATTTCAATTAGTTTGTCACTTTATTCTTAATAAAATATCACTCGTTTTAAAGTTTTTGTCAATATCTGAACAGTTTTAAACTATTTACCGGTTTAACTTTAAAGATTGTGCCTTAAATAACCCATTTAAAATTTGTGTCTTTAACAAGTGTCGCTACCCTGAATTCTTTTTGACACAGCCTTTCTAAATAGATGTTAAATAAGATATTTTTTAGGTCATGGGCCACCGTTATTCTTATAAATTAAGTTTTATTTTTGATTTTCTGTCATTTTACAAAATAATACTTACAGGCTCATCCAGCCTCTTGTGATGTAGATATCTCTTTTGCAGGAAAGTTTTACATTTTAATTTAAAATGATTGTTATTGTGTTATAAAATTTCGTAAAGAAAATATTTAGCATAAGCGTTATTTAGGTATAAAGAGTTATTTTTTGACAATAAAAAATTATATTATATATAAATTTTATTCCTTATCTTATACTTTACCTCAAAAGGAAGCAGTTAAAAAAAAAACATAACATGCATTTTTATACATCTCGTTACAGTATATCAAAAAAGCACTTTCCTATTTATTATCTTCTTTATTCCTGGTATATTAAATTCCAAATATTTAAATACGGTAATATAAACGACGTCTTGCTTAACCTAAGAAAATAACATTTCGTTAGTACTATTTCAAGAATAAATAAAGTATTGTTTTTTATCTTAAAAAGCAGAAAAATTATAATTTTCAAGGTCCACTTATAAACACCCCGTATACGCCCCTGCTTTTAACGTTTTAAATTAATCGTAAAACAAAATGGTTAAAACAAATTGGTAAAACGTCCTAATAATAGCAGTCTTTAAGGCTTTGGAAAGATAAATTGCATCGAGCACTAAAAAACACCCTTCCAGTAAAAAACCATCAGTTTGTAGCAATTAAATTGACATTAAGGGATAAAAAATCTTTTCCTTTTAGATTAAGCTATACTTTAGCGCCTCATGGGAAATTGTGCAATTTCCTGTAAGTTTTCGAAGGTATAGAGAAACCAGTGTTACTTGAAATAACAAAGAGTTTCGACAACAAAAACTTAAATGATTTTTTACGGAAGTTAGTTCTACCAGGAAAGCTTTACACTATCCGCTACTGTATGAAAATAATAACAAATCATGTTTCTATTTTTTAATAAATATTTACCACATAACTTTCTATTATTTATATTTTACAACTACGTCTCCTGTTTTTCTACAGTATTTGGTTTTTTAAGGTTGCGAAGCAGCTCTATTGCAATTTACCTATTTACGTTATCACTGAAACTTTAAATTTAAGTTATTTTAAAATCGGGCCGGGCCAACTTTATAATTTTTTGGTTGTGGTGTACAGGGTGTCCCATACTTAACACTTTTATATGGTAAGTGCTATCAAAAAAGTAATATATCCGTCATGTTCTCTTTTTGGGTCAGACTTAAAATGATATATTAAATTTGAAAATCATTCCCCAGAAATTGACTAAAGGTGATGCTAAAGGAAAACTCTAGTTTTGCGAAGAAATATTGGCTTTACTGGACAGAAATAAACTAAACTCAACCAATAAATGGTTTTAGAATTGACATTAACTTTAAATGGTTAGGTAAACCAAGAGAATTGTAGGTATGTGGCAGACGAGGATCCACACTGGATGAGGTAAGGAGACACGTAGTATTTGCAAAAAGTTTATGTTTTGTTTCCTGATGAGATATACCGATGATCGGTTCCGGCCCTGTGAATTTTGTTTCCGCCTCCCTTTTGGCAAGGAGGTCTGCGGATTCATTACCCTCTAGGCCGGTGGTCCAGGTATCCACAGTAGTGTAACCTTATTGTTTTGACCCAGTTTGGTCAGCGCATCCTTGCAATTCCAGACGGTTTTCTAATTGCCCCGACTGGATTCAAGAGCCTTAAGAGCTGCTCAATATTTTAACTGTCTTACGTGTGCAGTGCCGATTAACCAGCACACATCTCAATAGCAAATACCTCCGCTTGAAATATGGTTGCGAGAGTGCCCAGGCTAAAGGAAAACTCTGCCCTTGGCCTCTGTCCATATATTCCAGCTCCAACACCGTCCTTGGTTTTGGAACCATCGGTGTACCAACAGTTGTCAGCCCGGAGCAGGTAGGTCGTTTTTCGACTCCAGTCCTCTCTTTGTGGGTAGTCTACACTGTAGGGCCGGTTGTAATTGGCTGCTGTAGGCATTATGTCTGAGGGCATTCCTAGTCTGTCACAGGTCAGGACATTCCTGAGGAGACTAGTGCTCTCCATATGACACTCCTGCGGTTTGTTACTGACCGCTTGATAGAGTCTGTAGGTTGCCCACCTTGCCTCTCTCTCCAAGTAAATATGCAAAGGAGGCAGTCCTAGGAGGGCTTTCATGGCCGCCGTTGGTGTCAAGCGCAGCGCGCCCGTAATCATTAGGCAGGCCTGTCTCTATAGGCTAGATAGCTTTGCTTGGGTCAGCCGCTGCTGCCCCTTGCGCCACCATGCCACAGCGCCATACGTGATCATGGGTCTTATGACTGTCACGTATAGCCAGTACATTGTTTTGGCAGCCCAGGATTTACCACAGATCCTGAGGCATGTCCAAAAAGATAGGGTCGCCTTACGGGTGACTTTTTCTAGATGCGAATTCCAGCTAAGAGTGCTATCTAGGATCAACCCCAGATATTTTGCTTCTTTCGCAAATGGTATTGTTTTACCTTGCAGAGTTGATGGTCTCAAGTTAACCAGGTTTCTCTTTCGGGTGAAGGGGACAATAACCATTTTTTGAGGATTTATTGTCATTTTTTCCCTTTGACACCAGCTTTGTGCGGTGTTTAGTACTTCTTGAAGGATGTTCACAAATCATCTCTTCAGCGTTTCCTTTAATTAGGATGACTAGATCATCTGCATATGCCTGCAGATCGATCTCTCAGAGAGAGTATGGCCAACAGGTCATCCACCAGGACCGACCACAGCAGGGGGGGTGGAAACCCAAAGAATTTTAGGGACGCAGTATTTTCAGGCAGATGCATTCGTAGTAGGGGGGTTCATAAAATGTTTAATCAACTTTTTTTTTCAAATATAATTTGTAAATATGAGTATTGCCGATGGGTTGCCTCAAATATTAGGGTCAAGGCTCCGATTAATAAAACAAAATAGATACTCCCTGTATAATGTTAATTCTTATTTTTTTTATTGCACATGACAGTACTTGCATTGCACTATTTTTTTCTCTTTTCATTTTATAAATAAACGTATATTTAATTTCTTTAATTTTAACTTTTAAAAATTATTCAAATAAATTAAATTTACAAAAAATAAAAAATTAAAAATGGTTTATTAGTGCTGTCATGTAAAATAAAAAAGAATTGACATTCTACAGGGCGTATTATAATACAGGGAACATTAAAACTATCTACTTTTGTAAAATTATTCATAGCCATAATTTTTAGGCAGTCCATGGTCAATACTTTAATTTGCATATTATATTTGATAAAAAAACATTTTTCATTCAGTTGAAAAATGGATGAAGGTCGTCTTCAATTCGAATCTTAGACAATTAGTGTTACTTAAGAAAGCAAACTGGAAATTGTAATTTTTTTCTCCAACAAATTAATACACTTAAACCCAATTTACTGCAAACTCGTATCGCGACCAGCTAACTTTAATTACGTTTCTTTGTTAACAGCAACTTTAATAAAGTTCTGTGTAAAGTAATTTTTCATTTCGTATTTATTCAGGAGTAATAAACATTGTAGTACAACAAAAGTTCTCTTTAAGTTTCGTTTCTGAATTAGGCAAATTTACGGCTGTTTTGCAAAAAAGAGACCGTTCTATCTAAGAATATTCTGAAAATATTTTATCAAAATGCCTTTGTTTATGCCATTGCTTTTCTTGCTTCAGCTGTTCTAGAGTTTGGGAACTTTTAAAATAGTCACAATTTAGTTTTAAAGATAATATTCTCTATTTTATTGGGCGTTTACAGTTTTTTATGATTTAAGTTAATGGTCTTGAAGTCTCACCTACAAAAAATTCATTATATTGGGTGACAACTTAATGCCGAGGTTATTTCAGGTAGCACTAAACTTAACGGTGCTGTGAGAGATTTTGTGCCTCTGAAGGTTGATAGGAGTTCCAATTTTCCCAATTATTTCTCTGCAGAACTGAGAAGTTGTATCATTGACAAGAAAAAGGCTCATAAAGAGTACTGTCAATCTGGATCTCAGACTCATTATGCACGGTTCTCTAATCTTAGATCTAAAAATGTAAAACTTTAATACAGAGGGATTATGCGCTCTTTATAGAAAGAGTTGAGCGTGGTATTTCTGAGCATCCTGGACATTTTTGGTCGTTTAGAATTCTCAGAGGGGTCACATGAACTACCCAGCTGCATGTACTATAACAACAAAGTGGCAGAACTGTGGGCAGGACATTGCTGACCTTTTCTGTGAGTATTTCTCAACGGTCTATAGCAGCAGTGATGCAACTGTGCCTGATTATGGGGTTAATAATTGTTTTGATTTTGATATTGGTTCTCTTAGTTTATCTAATGTTTTTGATAAAATTCGCATTTACCTTTAAAATTGTCATCAGGACCTTGATAACATACCTGAGTATTTGTTAAGTAACCTTAGGTTTAGCATTTCAAGACCACTATGGCTATTATTTAATAAGTCACTATTAGAAGGTGAGCTTCCAGGAATCTGGAAGGAGAGCTTTATAATTCCTATTTTTAAATCAGGGGAGAGGGAATATGTAAATAATTATAGGAGCATTTCCAAGCAATCTGCAATTCCCAAACTACTTGACAGCCTTGTATATGATCAACTAAGCTGGAAATGTAAACAATTCATCGACACTCGTCAGCATAGTTTTGTTGGCGGCAGGTCTACTATTTCTAACTTGGTATCGTATGAGACAGCCCTTCTGAATGCACTGGAGAGAGGACACCAGGTGGATGCGGTCTATACGGACTTCTCTAAGGCATTTGACAGGGTGAATCATAACTTGCTTGTAGCCAAGCTTAGGGCGATATGATTTAGTGATAAAACAGTGGAATGGTTCCAAAGTATGTTAATTGGAAGAACTCAGAAGGTTAGGATAGGAAATTTTGAATCAGGTAGCATTATCGTAACCTCTGGAGTGCCTCAGGGTGGCCACTGTGCCCCTATGTTGTTTAACTTGTTTCTTTATGATATGAAATTGGGGACTGTGATTATTTGCTTTATGCTGACGATTTGAAACTGTTTCGAATTGTTGATGACTACCGAGACTCTAGAATACTTCAAGAGTCTCTAAATTCTTTTGCTGGATGGTCTGAGCTTAATGGATTATCCCTAAACGCTGCTAAGTGCTCTTCTATAAGCTTTTTCAAACACAACAAAAAGTATGAGGCGACGGCTTATAAAATTAGGGATCAAGAGCTAAGTGCTGTGGATTCAGTTCGGGACTTGGGGATTTATTTCGACTCTGAAATCTCTTTTAGGGAACATTTGAGGTACATAACAGGTAAAGCTTATCGAATGTTGGGCTTCATCTTCAGAGTTGGTGGTGATCTGTCTGTGAGCACACTTCGTTTGCTGTATGTCTCTTTTGTGAGATCCCATTTGGAATATGCTTCGGTTGTTTGGTCACCATTTTACAACATCTATAAGGACCAACTTGAGAGAGTTCAACGGAAGTTTATAAAATACTGTGCCTATAAACTTCATAGGATAGATAGAATTGAAGATGTCCAACTGTACCTTAATCTTCCATCACTTGAGGACAGAAGAAGATTTTCTGACTTGTACTTCATTTATAAATTAATTAACTGTCATATCGACTGTCCCCAACTTCTTAGTCAAATCTCTCTTAAGGTACCACACCGAACTCATAGAAAGAATGAAGTTTTCTCTATGCCTGTCCATAGAACTAATTATGGGAGTCATTCTCCTCTCAACCGTGGCCTTGCGCTACTGAATGCTCACCCTGAGATTGATCCTTCGGAGGCTCATTTGTTAGATACCGTAACAGTATTTTACATTCCAGGTGGTGATGTTATTTTGCTGGGACATAGACTTAGTTAATTTAATATTGCTAAATAGTTATAACTGTTATCTTATTTTAAGAATGTAAATTTATAAATGGGGCATCCCGTATATTATTTGAAATAAATAAATAAATAAATAAATAAGTTAAATAACATTTTATTTGTGTTTTTTTTTTACTTTTAAATCTTTAAAAATTTACTTTTGATATCATCTCTTAAGCATTTTTTTATTTATACGATACTATGTTTATTCCTATCTGTTTTGAAGGGATGCCGAATGCACAGCTAAATTTTTTCCCCATATACAGTGTGTCTACTTAAGTTGGCAACATATGGAAAACTTTTTTATTATTCATTTTACAAAAAAAAAGTTATTCTTTACAAAAAGTTCTGCATACTTCAAAATCTAAAATGCAATCAACAGATATAAAATTTTATCAATCTCTTACGGGGGGTATGCCAAAAAATATGAATTTTCTTAATAGTGAAGTACCTTTATATTTCACAATTTCAAAAATTGTTATAATAAAAAGTTGTTCGAAATTAAAAACTATGTTTAAATACGCAATAACATTCTTCAAATTAAAAAAAATATTTTTTACAAATTTTGCTTTTATTTCTTTTGAATTTTATCATACTTTCTACCAAATTTTGCTAAATACAACTGATGTTTTGAATGTCACTGTAAAAAATTTCTTGTCAATAGTCAGATATTGATTTTTTTTAATCCTATACGAGGTAAGTCAAAAAATATGAATTTTAGACAAGAGTAAAGTACGTTTATGTTTAACAATATCGAAAATTGTTATTATGAAAAGTTATTCGGAATTAAAAATCACGTTTAAATATGCAGTTGCATTAATTTATAAAAAAATAAAAATATTTCTTGAAACATCTCTACTTAAACTACAAAAATTTAAATGTTATTATTGTACATATAATCCAGAATGCCCTGACAAGAAATGTTTTACAGTGACATTTAAAACATCAGTTGTATTAAGCGAAATTTGGTAGAAAGTATTATAAAATTCAGTAGAAATAACAGCAAAATTTGTAAAAAATATTTATTTTTTTTAAATTAGAAGGATAAAATTTATATTTAAACATAGTTTTTAATTTCGAACAACTTTTTATCATAACAATTTTTGAAATTCTAAAATATAAAGGTACTTTACTCTTGAGCAAAATTCATATTTTTTGGCATACCTGGTATAGGATTGATAAAATTTCATATCTGTTGATTGCATTTTAGATTTTAAAACATGCAGAACTTTTTATGAAGATTAACTTTTTTTCGTAAAATTAATAATAAAGAAGTTTCCCATATGTTGCCAACTTAAGTAGACACACTTTATAATATCTATTACAAAATGGATTATAGGTTTTGTCAAAGACAATTATAATTACATTATAGACGCACAAAACAATTAGTCCATTGAAAACTACGGTAAAAGGTCGGGAAACGCTGGACTTGACGAGACCACTTGTCCCTCATGTATTTTGGGGCACTGATTACGAAAATGGGGGTTAGCATTTTCTGCAATGGTCGAAACACCCCTAAAATTGCAAAAAACGCCCCTACATAGGGGTGGGTTTTGGAAAAAAATTGACGTTTCGCAAACTAAGCCATCTTATATGTTTTTGGGTCGCTGATTTCGGAAATCGGGGTATCGAGACTGGAAAATTTGTGTTTTACTTCCCACATACGAGAAACCCACCCCTTTCAAGGGGTGGGTTTTGAAGAAAATTGAGGTTTTGCAATATAAGTCATCTTATATAGTTTTTGGGTCGCTGGTTTTGAAGATCGGGGTATCGAGACTGGAAAATTTGTGTTACACCCCCCACATGCAAGAAACACCCCTCCCAAGGGGTGGGTTTTGGAAAAAATTGACGTTTCGCAAACCAAGTCATCTTATATAGTTTTTGGGTCGCTGATTTCGAAGATCGGGGTGTCGAGACTGGCAAATTTGTGCTACATTCCAAATTAATTTTAATTTTTGAATAAAAACTATCAAGATCTTTTTGATACTCATATTTTTCTTTTAGTCTTTATTTAAAGCGATCTGTCGAAAACAAGAATTACTCGAAAACAAAATCAATATTCCTATGAATTAAAACTACTGTTTAGTTTAAATATGTCGCGTTTAATTCATAAGAATATTGATTTTGTTTTCGGGTTTTTCTTGTTTTCAGAAGATCTTTTTAAATAAAGACTAAAAGAAAAATACGAGTATTAGAAAGATCTTGATATTTTTTATTCAAAAATTAAAATTAATTTGAAATGTACTGGTCGGGATGTTTCTCGCATGTGTGAGGTGTAACACCAATTTTCCAGTCTCGATTCCCCGATTTTGAAAGCAGCGACCCAAAAAACAAATAAGATGGCTTAGTTTGCGAAACGTCAATTTTTTCCAAAACCCACCCCTATTTAGGGGCGTTTTTTGCAATTTTAGGGGTGTTCCGACCATTGCTGAAAGTTCTAACCCCCATTTTTGTAATCAGCGTCCTAAAATACATGAGGGACAAGTGGTCTCGTCAAGTCCAGCGTTTCCCGACCTTTTACCGTAGTTTTCAATGGACTAAATGCCTAATTTTTGGTATTACGTTGGTTTGCTGTTACCATTGTTTTGGCATTGACAACAGTGTTCTTTTGTACAGGATTGGCAAGGCAAGCGCTTGGGAGCCAATTTTAATGTAACAGAGTAGGATACATATGGTACGACCCCAGATTAAAAAGAGAACGACAACTTTTTCCCCTATTCCACTTCCAATACAACGTCGGTCGACGGCGTCTACGATTAGTTAGGATATTGTTGACAGTGTTGCATTTCGTAAAATATTTATTAGCAATTTAAGAAATGTTTTTAAAATCATACATTTTATGAAACTTTTTATTTAATAAAAGTTATGTGCTTAGCAGAAAAAAGGAGTTTGTAAAAAAATATTACTATTTTAGAATGGTTTAAGACACTTTATTATTTTAATAATATGTATTTATTATTTTATCTAGCAAGACAACACAAATATTTTTATTTTTACTGGTTGACAAGATTGCCTGTCGCGTTCACTTGCATTGCTTTTATTGCCTGCTATATAAAAAAAATTGTATCGTGTGAACAAAAAATTAATATAATTTTATGGTATTTCAAGCTGAAAGTGCCGATAAAGTTGTTGGGAATGTCCATCCATCCATCCATCCTGCCAAACAATTTTAAATATTTTAAATCGTTTTAAAAATCCGGGTACATTAACCAATGTGGTAAATGCTATCAAAAACCATGAAGTCATTCCTATTTCTGAGAAAAGAGTCGAAAGGGACGAAAATGTATGTGCTTTTCTGGAAGCGAATGAGCCATACCCCATGTCCAAATTTGGGTAATTACTATTGTTTTAAATACAACAGTGATTAACATAACTGCATAAAAACGAAAATGTCGTAAAAAAGCTCCAAAAAATGCGATTGACAACCACTACTTTAACGTCTGGGGTCCGGTTGATACTGACACTGACTAATGTGTGTATGTGGCGTGTGTTGCAGTGTTGCCAAATGAGATAAAGTAGAAATCGTAAAATTTAATGACAAACATCGTGAGAAATCGTCAATCGGAAAAGGCATGAAAAACCTACGAACGAGACACGCCTGCGTGAAAATGCAAACAAATACATTGTAAACCACCTTAACTGCAATCAACGGGGAATCCCATGTCGTTTTGGCTCGATAAGCGCTTGTAGGCAATGGGAATTCCCTGGTTGTTTCTTTCGATATGCTAATGTTATCATTCACTATGGGAACAAAGTAAATTATTTTATTTATAAATGGATAGTATATTGTTGGTTTGATTTAATTTAAATGCAATATTTTATTTTATAATGATTTATTTAAAAATCGTAAGAATTGCTATCGTAATCGTAAGATCGTGAAATCGAAACCAAAATCATGTAGCCTTACGAATAATCGTGAGATCTGGCATCACTGGTGTGTTGTCACAGTCGGGCCGACGTATTTCCCTCTTCTTCTTGGGTCGGTAGAAAGGGAATCGGCAGCTTCACGTTTTTTTATCGCTCTGACAATCTCTGCACCTAATAAATTGGTTTGGCAGACGTGTATAGTAGCGAGTAAACGTAAGCGAGCGTCCACAATTATTACCGAAAATTAGGCATTGTTTGTGCGTTTACAGTAAAAACTACAATTGTCTTTGGTTTTGCATTAACTGAAAAGTAATATTTTGGCCAAAAAAAATTTCGTAGTTCTGTTATGATGTACATGATCTCATTCATTATAATAACAAAATAATTATCTCTTTAAAACTAGTTAACTTACTTTGAAAAACGAGAAAAAATTATACCAAGTGACAAAGAATGGTAAGAACCTGGTATTTATAATGGTATTTTAATAATATTTGCATATTGCAAGCGTATTTATATTTATTCTGACAAAAAATAATTACATTTTTGGTCTTTTCTACGGCTTATCTGCAGAAAATTTTTTTAGAGTTAATTAAAAATATATAAAATTTATTTAAACAAATATTTGTTTCGTATTTATACCTCCTTACATCTTAGGAATTATACTCAAATATATATTTTGTGTTTTATGTGTTAAAACCATCTATTTAGAGGGGATCGTTATCTATTCAAAATTAATAAAATATATTCCAATTAGCATTTTTATTTTTATTAAATCAGAGATTTTTATTTATAAGAAACGCATATTCATTTTGTACCTATGATCTCTAACCCTATTTTGCGAACCCTTTTATTGTGCGACATGCGCTAATATTTTGCTCAAAGTTTTCTACAATTATTTTAATCAAACACATTTGATTTACTTTAAATGCAAAAAAGAAACATTTAAATTTATTAAAACAAAAACAGTAGGGAAAATAAGAGAGTTTACCTGCCCTCGTCCCCCGAGAGAGCTTATTATCTCAAAATCTCTGACGTCATACATATTTAGGAAACATGTGCTACGTAATATGTCAAACGTGTCACCTGTCATATATTTAAAACCATGTGTTCTAGAAATTTGGTGTTCTGCGCAGAATAGTTGGACTAAGACCTAAAATCGATGTGCGCATATGTGCTTCATTTGACTTGGGTGGTTCGAAGGTTATTGACTAAAATCGAAATTAAACTCTGATGATAAGTTACAGTGTGGTTTAATTTTTCTTAATTTAAAGTAACGTCATATCTATTTAATGGTGAAAACCACATACCGCTATTTTAAGCCATAAGGGCGCCAGAGCTGTTTAAAGTCTTGTCGAGAGACATTAATTAGTGATGAGAATGGTAAGCCATACGTTAATCGACCTTTGTGGCCTTAATATTGTCTGTCATTTCGTTTGCATCCACTCAAGTGTCTGGCTTTAGAATTTTATTTGGTTAGGTGAATACTTACTCATCCGATATATTTTCAAGCATATCATCTTTGACAGCGTTTACCTAAAAAAAAATTCACTTTTACCCCTTCCCTTAGAGGGTTGTAAATAATGACATTACATAAACACATTGCCATAGAGATTTCTCTAGGGCAATGTGTTCCATATCACCGATGACAGCCCAATCTCGGCTCTGTCTCTCCTACTATGGTATTGATCATCCGATTGGGTTGACCACCTAATCATTTATTAAATATTGTCTGTTATACATTTAAGCTTTAAATAAAGAAAATATATTAAATATAAATAAATGTTAACATTTCTTTGTTATACCATTGCAAATTTTATAGTTTACACAGAACGGCCTGTCACAAACAAACAGTATCTTCCCAGTATCTAAATGCAGTATGACAGTGATCACCGCTGTTACAATGACTTGCTCTAGCTGATCCAAATCTGTCTTGATAACTTGGTTGCTTTATACGCTATGGCCAATTATGTTAGTTTTGAAGAAAGCCTAGGTTTATGTGTGCAAAATAAAATCTTAACTTCAAAACAAAATAAAATTTTTTAGAATTGTCGTTCTAATTGACAATATTAATATTGTATTGCTTTAAGTTGCATTAGCTATTGTGGTACGTAGGTATCAAAGTTAGATTTTTCTTAAAAAAATTAAGTAAAAGAATATTTAAACAGAATAAATATTTTATTAACCTAATGCTTTATTAACACAAATTAAAAAAATATATATTTTATAGATTCTTGATAGCTTAAGAAATATTTTGATAACAAAACATTATTTATTAAAAATGCAAAATGCAATTTAACAATACCTACCATATTTTTTTGGGATTTATCAATCAGTAATGTATTAATACATTCTTGTGTATTAACTAACAACTTAAGTTTAATTCCTAAGCGACATTTGACCGTTGAATCCCTAAAATCCATTCAATTATTTACCAAACATCAGAACGATGAAGAAGTTTAAGCACACAAGTTTAACAGGATTAAACTTTAACTTAAACGGGTAAAATGGAGATTAATTTAAGTAGTTAGGCCTAAACGTTTCCAAGAAAATTAAAACAAAATTATTGGCTCTTTAAAGTCGTTGCAATATTTTTTAAATTTTAGTATCCACTCATGGCATTTTTTTAAAGTAAAAGCTATAATATGAAAAGGATAAATTTTTTGGTCTGCCTAAAAGGTAGGTATTTTTTGTCCGCCTTAAAAGAAAATATTCTAGGAACCCAATAACTATAATTCAAAAAAAATTATAAAATAAAATAAAAAGGATCTATTTTATGTTGATATGATATACAGTGTCAACATGAAAGTTCGTAGCATAGAAAACATTTTTTTAAATTAAAAAAAAAAAATTAAACATTTAAAATATAAAAAATTGGGCTGTTGTTTTTTCTTATAAAAACCCGTTAAACTGTTTAGACTTTGTAACATTAGTGATTAATAAATATGTTCTATAGTTTTGTGGCGGATCCATGTTTTAGTATGTTTTATTTGGGTTACTCGCCTTTCTACTTTTTGGAAAATGGGACCCTCTTGGTCCGGATCCCGGGGTATGAGGACTGACCTCAAAAACTTTTTAAAATGCCATGAACTTAAAAATTAACAGGAAAAAAGACTAATAAAATTCACAAAAAACAATTTTATTTTTTAAATAAACGAGTAAAACTGATGCCTATTAGCTCATAAAAAAATCCAAAGTATTTTCATACTCCGGATTGATTCTGATTGACATATAAAAAGGGACCACTTTACTCTAGGTTCCACGTAAAATAATGGTACACTTATAGAGTGCACAGACTCGATTGACCCCTACGAATTTGCAGATCACCTAGAAAAGGAACTCCAAAAAACTCTTTAAGGCCCTTACAGACCTCCTTCTTTTTAAGCAGTTTTAATCATGGCGATCAAAAAGCGTCAATTAACATTGCCAGTTTGTGGGCGAAAACCGAACATAACACCGTCGGAGAAAATTTCTGGCCGCGCTTGAAATCTTAATCGCCGATTCGTCCATCTTCATTTAAAAACGAAGTGTGTGGTGCGGAACATTTTTAATCGTCATTTTTGTAAGAAATAAACACTCATAATTTACGTTTCTCGGTGAACGTCTGCAGAATGATAGTCTGTGGGGCACTTTAGGAATCAAAATAATTTATTGATGCCTCGATGCCAATTCGGTTACCGTTTTTAAGATAAAGAACTGGTATTATAAATATATCTTGTAATTATGAGCAAAATTATAGTTTTAAAAAAATTAGAAAAAGTTTTTAAAAAAATTTATTGGCAAGATTTAAATATTTTTATTTAAGTTACTATTTAATTTTTATTTTATTTTATTTTGTGTTTTGAAACAAGTTAGCGACTTGTCACTGAAATGTTGAAACAGTTTTTATAATATTTAAAGACATTTTTAAGTGTCGCCCTTATGTAATTTGCGAGTATGTAAGGATAAATAACTTTTTTGTATTATATTAAATAGCATAAATTTATAACATGGAACCTAGACCGAAGTGGTCTTTTTCGGCATCTCTGGTAAGTAACCCAAAAATTTTTTGTAATAAATAAATCCTCCACAGCTATATAGAATATATTTTCAGCTAAAAAGCATATATAAGCCTGTTTTTATTATTAATATACCCCTTGCATGAAATTTATTTTGATCTTAAAACATGTCAAATCTTTTTGTTTGGCGTAATTACAATTTAAAGTTCGCATATGACCCTTTAAATTTGCCGTCAGACTAAAAAGCGGTGTGACAACACAAGGGTTGCCGAGTTCCAATATTAGTTTTTTTGCTATGGTAATTTATTTCATTTATAACAAAAAGAGAAATTTTACCACGTTTCTTCATTCCGATTTAGGATAAATCGGTTTATGGTGAATGAAATATGCAACAAAATAAATGTAAAGTGTAATTACACCGCTAAAATCCATCACAATTTGCACAAAAAATACTACATTTTACAGAAAACAGGATAGTTACTAACTTTTTAAACCAATGCTATACGTTTTTTCGTAATGTGTCTTTGTTAAACGAAGATAAACGAATTTTGGTATTTTAGTTTTTTAATAAACAAATGAAAATTACACCTATTCACTGATTAAAAATCAAAAGTGTCTCAATATCCAGATTAGCTTTGCTTGGTATTTTATTCATGTGTAAAAAGGTATAAACCTAATATATCGATTTTTGGTGAATTAAGTATCTTTGTGTAATCTACTAGCTTTTGCCTTTATGCTGTTACTCCAATTGCATGATTATTTCAACAAACAATATTTTTATCTTTTAAAATAATCAGGTAATTAAAGTATCAGTATAAAAGTAAAACCTAACAGATTCAAATTATACAAAGATCCAAAATTCTCCAAAAATTGACATACTAGATTTTATCATTTTACATATTGGAAATAAATCACAGGCGCCTCTGTCTATTAAGCATTGTGAATAAGTATGATTAGCCCCTTGTGATGTAGATACACTTTTCGCTGAAAAGGTATATTTCAATATAAATTCTTGTAATTCTGTTAAAGCATTTCGTATGAAAAATATTTAGCAGAAGCGGTATTTAGGTGTAAAGGGTTACTTTTATTAAATAAAAAAGAAATGAGCAAGGAGTCTTTTGTATGAAAATATAAATTTATTTTTTTAATTCTATTTGTTCTAACCAACTTTTGAATTTTACCTTGTAACCACTGCACTTCTTTACCTGTTAAATAAATCTCTAATGGTACTCAGAAAACACAAGAAGGAAATTCATATAAATTTCTGTATATCTTTACCTTATTTGTCAGCGGAAACGTTCCTACCGTTCTTTGTTATGTTATTTAATATTCAGTATTTATTTAAGAGTAAGAAACATTTTAGTTCTGCTGCCACTTTACTTTAGCTATGTACTTATATAAATTAGATGATTTGTCTACTTAAAAAAAGTTTTTTTTTTGAGAATATTAAAAAATAAATAAATTTTTCTAATTAAACGGTCTTAATTTTATGTTAACTCTCAAAAACGTATTTAGTAAAATTATTTCTCCTGTAAAATTTTTACCTAATTAGAATTTAACAGAGCTAGATGCGGGTAGTGACAATTGAAATTTCTGCCATGTCTAAAATATTAAACATTTTCCAATATTTTACTTTAGGTCTTTCACTAAACCTTTACCAAAGATCTAAAATTCGCCAAAAATTGACATACTAGATTTTATCATTTTATAGGAATATTTACTCCGCTTTCATTTAAGATTTAATATTGGAAATAAATTACAGGCGCCTCTGTCGATCAGGCGTTGTGAATAAGTATGATTAGCCCCTAGTGATGTAGATACACTTTTCGCTGGAAAGGTATATTTGAATATAAATTCTTGTAATTCTGTTATAGCATTTCGTATGAAAAATATTTAGCAGAAGCGGTATTTAGGTGTAAAGGGTTACTTTTATTAAATAAAAAAGAAATGAGCAAGGAGTCTTTTGTATGAAAATATAAATTTATTTTTTTAATTTTATTTGTTCTAACCAACTTTTGAATTTCACCTAGTAACCACTGCACTGCTTTACCTGTTAAATAAATTTCTATTGGTACTCAGAAAACACAAGAAGGAAATTCATATAAATTTCTGTATATCTTTACCTTATTTGTCAGCGGAAACGTTCCTACCGTTCTTTGTTATGTTATTTAATATTCAGTATTTATTTAAGAGTAAGAAACATTTTAGTTCTGCTGCCACTTTACTTTAGATATGTACTTATATAAATTAGATGATTTGTCTACTTAAAAAAAGTTTTTTTTTGAGAATATTAAAAAATAAATAATTTTTTCTAACGTTTAAGTCTTCATTTTATGTTAGCTCTCAAAAACGTATTTAGTAAAATTATTTCTCCTGTAAAATTTTTACCTAATTAGCATTTAACAGAGCTAGATGCGGGTAGTGACAATTGAAATTTCTGCCATGTCTAAAATATTAAACATTTTGCAATATTTTACTTTAGGTCTTCCACTAAACCTTTACCAAAGATCTAAAATTCGCCAAAAATTGACATACTAGATTTTATCATTTTATAGGAATATTTACTCCGCTTTCATTTAAGATTTAATATTGGAAATAAATTACAGGCGCCTCTGTCGATCAGGCGTTGTGAATAAGTATGATTTGCCCCTAGTGATGTAGATACACTTTTCGATGGAAAGTTATATTTAAATATAAATTGTTGTGATTCTGTTATAGCATTTCGTATGAAAAATATTTAGCAGAAGCGGTATTTAGGTGTAAAGGGTTACTTTTATTAAATAAAAAAGAAATGAGCAAGGAGTCTTTTGTATGAAAATATATATTTATTTTTTTAATTTTATTTGTTCTAACCAACTTTTAAATTTTACCTAGAAACCACTGCACTGCTTTATCTATTAAATAAATTTCTAATGGTACTCAGAAAATACAAGAAGGAAATTCATATAAATTTCTGAATATCTTTACCTTATTTGTCAGCGGAAACGTTCCTACCGTTCTTTGTTTTGTTATTTAATATTCAGTATTTATTTAAGAGTAAGAAACATTTTAGTTCTGCTGCCACTTTACTTTAGCTATGTACTACTATAAATTAGATAATTTGTCTACTTAAAAAAGTTTTTTTTTTTGAGAAGAAACAATTAGAAAAATAAATAAATTTTTCTAATTAAACGGTCTTAATTTTATGTTAACTCTCAAAAACGTATTTAGTAAAATTATTTCTCTTGTGAAATTTTTACCTAATTAGCATTTAACAGAGCTAGATGCGGGTAGTGACAATTGAAATTTCTGCCATGTCTAAAATATTAAACATTCTGCAATATTTTACTTTAGGGCTTTCACTAAACCTTTTCGTAATTCGTATTTTTTATAAATATATATTTGTTTGGGCTTTTGTTGATTTTAATTTATTTTAATGAGCATACTTAAGGAGACAAAGAAGTTTTTTAATTAAATTTTAAACGTAAAGGCACATAATTACTCTGATTGGAAAAAAAAGATAGACACCTATTTATAAACAATATTTATATTTTCTTAATTTCATGCTTATGCTCAGACAATAAGTTAAAAATTTAAATTATGTTTTGGAAATTCTCAATTTCCTATACTATCACTGACGCGTCTAGGTATTGATCTGATGCGGTTGTCAATATCCTGCTTTCACTCTACCTTAAACTACTCAGTAGCATAGTGGACAGAGACTTTGCTCGCCACGACCTCCTATTCTAAAACCTCCAGGTTCTTTTCTTTAGGGCGTGTTGAAACATAACATTTATAAAAATAGTTATTTCTGCAACCAGTTGGGAAAAGTACTATTTTCGTAACGAACAAAAGAATGTGAGTTATGAAAAATAGTGTTTTCCACTCAATATTTTTTTCTTATTTTAAATATAATATGATTGTTTTTGATTTTTTTTTAAATTGGACACTTTTGAAAACTCACTAATGTTTTTAAATGTCTTACTTACAGTAGCGAAAAATTTTACTTTTTGTAACTAGTTATGAAAACTAAGATATTTACTACGTAAATAAGTTTTGAAAAGTGTCACTTTAAATGTCAAAATTAGAAAAAGTTATTTTAATCTTACAATAACTTGATCTAAAAATTTATGAGGCCTCTGCAAAAATAAAACATATACACATCATAAATGCCTTAAAATTTGTTCAAAAAAATGTCACGAGTGCATTGAAAACAGCGGAGGGGCTTTCGAACATTTGCGTTGATTCCCGTTATTTTATCCCTTATTCTAAATATTTTATAATAGTTTAAAGATTTTATAGTTTTTTAATTAACTTTGCTGTACCAACTATTTTTTAAAATTTATTTTTCTACTACTGTATAAATAAGAAAACTTTTGTGGTCCTAGCAACGCGAATGATAACGAAAGAGAACCTTCGTGTTACCTGGTTTTCTAGCTACGAAAGTAATATTTTCAGCGCCTGGACAAAAAAGTAAGAGTAAAAAAGAAAATATGCTTGTGGGAAATATTAGGATTTATTTATAAAAGTAACTAATTTATGACAAAATATTTTAAAAAACTGGGTTAGGTATTAACATTGAAAGTAATTGTGCAATTTGAGCAATTAGCAAAAGAAATTGGAGGAATAATACTTGAATTAACAGTTTTTAAATTTGTTGTTGGGGTATCGTTATCACCTTTAACTACGTTAATATTCATATTTTTCACTGCTACTTCATTAGAGGAAATATTGGTAGGAATTTCGTGTAAAATCTTCTTTGAAATTTCCACCTTATTACTATAGGATTCAGCAATATATCCCTCCGCAACAGAAGAAGACTTCCAACCTCCATGCCTTTTTAAGTCCAAAATATCGACATCCGAAGCATTGGCAAGGAACGTAGTTGACGTACTTCTAAAAGAATGGCCAGTGTATCTACTGATGTCTACAAGCTTCAAAAACTTCGCAATTTCTTTAGGTACATTTGAAATAGTGTGCTTTCCAATTACTTGATTAACACATTTACCTCTTTCATAACGATACAATAAACGCTCATCTAGAGCATTCCTTGGTCTCATCGCCTTCATCGTTGGTTACTACAAAGTTTCTTTTAACTTTATTTTTAGACTCCACTATTTTTACTATAGCCACGTCATTTCTTATTTCTACATCACTTAGCTTCATTCTGTATATTTCGTCTGTCCGGCATGCCCCAGCCACTCCCATAATGGCTATTACTTTCATTGCTAAGTAACTTTGATCAGGCGCGTTAAGTAAAAACTTTATGATTTCTTCTTTTTTAAAAAATTTTGACTTTTTTGCCTCATAACCATCGTTTTTCCTTTTAATAAAAGCAACTAGTTTCTTGAACTCCGAAATATCTTGATTTTTGTTTACGAAAATTGTTAACTTGAGCATGGAATATACAGACCAGAGGGTTGGAGGTGATAAAGACTCGGATTTTTCTTGAAAATACGCCAGCATCACATTCTCGTCAATCCGCCCCAGATTTTTTGTAGCAAGCCATTCAGAAAACGATTTATATGTTTGATGGTACCTCTCTTAAGATTTGGTTAAAATGGAATGGATTTATACTAAATAAACAATAATTCAAAATCTGACAAGTGCTGATGACAGACAATGTCAACAATAAATGTGTTGGTATGGATTAATTTTTAATAGGTAAAATTTCAAAATCTCTGATATTTCTATTAAAACATGATGTTAATAATTATTAAATTATGCGATACATAGAACAGTAGCAGAAAAATATAATACATTACACGATGCGAAAGGTATTTCAAGTGTTCGGAGGTTAAATAGCCTCGGCTTCGCCTCGGCCATTTAAAAACCACCTCACACCAAAAAGTAAACTTTCGCATCTTGTAATGTAAATAACTATTGTATGTTAAGATATACTGTGTAATGTATTTTCAGCCACAATGCCAACATATTTTTGTTTCTAGGTTATTAGCTTTTGTTTCATAGCCTATTGTGGTTTATAGTAATAAAATTTAAATAAATAAATTCAATAAAAAACTTATATTATTCAATCTGTGTAATATTTTTAAAAAGATAATTTAATATGTCATTTTTGTAGATAAAAATATAAAGACTGTTCCATTTAAATAAAACTGAGGTTGACTATAATAATTTTGTATCTGAGCTAGTATACTTATTCTGAAAAAGGCAGATTATTTAGCAATCATTATAAAGAAACTTTGGTAAAAAGTATTTTTCCGTATTAGTCCAGTAACTGAAGACCTGAAAGTACTCAAAGCTGTAAATAAATCTGTACAGTTTTTATTTGAGGTGCAAATCTTAGACCTTCGCCGATGCTTTCTAGCGAGAAAAAGTTTATAACGGTTCCGACGTGGGAACCCGCTGAAACTGCCCCCTCAAAGCCCCAAAAATTAGTTTTCCGCGAATATCTGCCAAAATGTGCAAATAAGACAATTTTTGTCCAGACAACAAATGAAGATCACCTCGAAATCTACAAAAACGGCCGTCGAAAAAACCATAACATTCCACACTTTATAGGTGTTGTAGTTTCTTACCGAATTTCTGGTCCACGGGTTTGGAAATGCATTGTTGTCCGTCTATTGGACTTTATTAAGAAGAAAAAAGTACATTTAGAAACAAGACACTCTAAGCTTTCAAATGACGTGAATTGAAAAGAATTTCAATAGATGATGAGTTTTTAATTCGCGTTTATTCTACAGAATTTTTAGAACTCCGGAAACGGCAAAAAATGCAGATGACCAAAACAATTTTTTAATAAAACGCAAGAAAGATGGTAAAGGAAATTTTCTGGGATCATTGAACACTTGCTAAGGTCTCATTACAAAAAGAGCACATAAAACCTATATTATATTTTTAATGAAACTTATTCTAAACTTTTCTCAGACACTGCTACACTGAATTTAAATATTTAAATAATTAAAAACATCTACTACGTGCAAACTTCAATTAATTTTACGTGTATCTTTACCTTATTTGTCAGCAGTAACTTCCATAACATTCTTTGTTAGGTAATTTATTATTGCGAATTTATTCAGGAGTAAGATACCAAGAAGTTGCATAGTCATTATGGTTTGGTTTAGTTTCTAGTACTATTTACAAATGAAACTCAGATGCAGGAACTTTAAAGGAAGTTTTCGGCAGCAAAAGCTTTAGTATAGCAGTAATTGTTAACAATAGATTGTTAAAATTTTCCTCCAAAGTGTATCATTATTTTCTCCAAAAAGAGGCATCTCCTGTGAAGTTCTTGTCCAATAACATACTAGAGAGCTTAGTGTAGGTACCTAAATTTTTAATATATTTGATAAAAATAAAAATATTTTAATAAGTTTCTCGTAAATTTAAATTAAAACTGTCATTTTTTAAATATATTTTTTTTAATTTAGAAATGTGGGAAAGCTTGGGTTAAATTTTATTTAATTTCCAACGGTTGAAATACAATTATTTATAGTTTAGGAATATTTTAAATTAATTTAGGTTAAACGCACTTAATCGTTTTTAATTGAAAAAGTTTCAAAAATATTTTACGGGGTTATTCGGAACTTCCGTAAAAACTGGATTGTTAACGCTCTACTAAAAATGTGGGGGCTGTACTTTGACAAAGGACTAAAGCGTTAATTGATTTATTTATTTTAATTAGAGTATCAATGGATCAATTAACTTTACAAACAAAATTATAGAATTTTGTTTATATTAAATCAAAATATATATCTAATGAAATTATTCCTGCTATGCTATTGCTGCTTACAGGTCTAACATATTAAAAATTTTGCATATTTTTTCTCTTCATTTAACCTAAATCTTACAATGTTTTTTTAAGAGCTGCCCTGAATGTACCTATTTAATTAACTGAAAACATGTACTCGGAAAACGCTACATGTCAAATTCAATTAAATTTCTGGGTGTCTTAAGCCTGTTTGTCAGCAGTAACTTCCAGAATGTCATTTACTATTCAGTATTTATTCCAGGGTAAAAAACCTTGCAGTTCCAAAGTTTTTTGGATTTGACTACTTTTAAAGTGGTTATATTAAAAATATACAGGGTGGGTAAACGAAACGAGCAGTTACTTTTCTACTCCTGCTAGTACACAAGATTTTACTCGAATCTTTCTCGCACATTTCGGTGCATTTCAGGAGTAACTAGATTACGTTCCAAAATGGTGCGCTTGCGCATCTCTTTCAAAGACTCTGGTTAAGTGACATATTCTTTACTTTTTTATGTCACCCCCCATAAAATCCAGTAGTGAAAGATCTGGTGATCGAGAACGAAATTTAATAGCACCTCTTTGTTTAATCCGGCGATAAGGGTATTGGGCGTCTAAATAATCCCAAACAGGGGTCCCCACCCTAAAGTGTAGCGTAAATGCACTCTTAATACGCGGAGCTAGCTATTATTTCCGGAACTATTTAAGGGATTATTTTGTCTATTTAGAAAACTTAACATTTTTACCCTTATAAAACTGGTGCAAGAAATAAATAAAGATGATCTTTTTCTTCCCTGGGAGCCGTCTAGATTTACTACCGGAGGCAGGGCAGCCTCTTGGGCTTTCTGTGCTGTTAATGAGCAAAAGAGCATAAAATAATGCAAAATTTTGATTATCAGTTTTTCCAGTGAATGGACTTTTATCTAAAGGGCACTGTAAAGCGACATAATTTTTGTATTGGTCTGATGAAAATCCTAGGATATACCACTAGCAATACATCCACAGAAATTAAAAGTTTGGGCTGGTATGTTCGGAAACCATAAACGACTGGAAATCCCAATGAAGAAACGTATCTACTATTATTAGAGGATGCTATCGATCTAGCAGTAACCAATATTATTAAAAATAATCCATAATACGTAGATGATCAGATACTATTTTAACATGATTATAATTTATTTAGGTTCTTCCAAATTCGGTGTATCGATGCGATGTTGTTTCCGATTGCAACCCTACAGGAGATAACGTTTTTCGAAAACTATTTTTAACTTAAATGACATAAATTATACACCATTTTAAAGGTGAGGAAATAATCTACACCTTTGCTCTAACAGATTTTTGAAATATGAGTCTAGTTAAGAAAAAATAGTATCTAAACATAACCGATTTTAGGGTGACTTTCACTCAAGAAAATATTAAAAACTAAATCCAAATTTAAAAAACTATTACAGCAGAAGCTTAGATTTAAGTGTTGGCTTTCATATATATTTTGATAAATATCGATAACTTATACCGTTTTTAAAAAAACATTATGCCCCGAACCCCAAATTGGATCCAATTTTCGCGGCGCGAATGGACTCTTAAAAGTGAGATCTACTATTAGATGTCCTAAAACATCTACCTCTGTAGCTTCGTGACTTACCGGCTTCTGAATGTTTCATTTTTAATTAGCTACCGTTCCTGTCTCTCAAAATTTCGTCACTAATTAAAGAACATACTTTAGGTAAGCATTTTTACCTTTATCTCGTTCAATAAACGGTTATACTCTGCGTGTAGCATTTCGGTTACTTTCAAAAAACAATTCTGTAATATCCATTTTTCCTTTATTAAATAAATAAATTCCCCGTAATAGAAATATTTTTATTAAAAAAAAAACAGAATACTAGTACCGCATTGCCTAAAATATCCATTATTCGACATTAAGATAAAAAGAACGTGTATTTTTAATAAAAATAATTTAGTTTAAAGATCAGCTACCAATAATTTGGGCTTTAATAAATTAATAATTAGAAAATAACTTATGGCAAGTTTATAAAAACCCTTATGCTAAAAAAGATAATTTATTAGATAAAAAAATCCACAATTATTTTTGCATAGGCAACCTCTATATCAAAACCACAGTAACAGATAATAAGCAAAATAGGTAAGTTTATGAAGAAAAAAAACTTTTAAAACGGGTGCTACTTGGCCTCCTTTCCTTCTTAGATTTTAGGTTAAAACGCACCTTGCCAAGGCATTAGTAAGGATATGTAGAAATGTTTTTATTTAAATAAAAGGTACACAGGTCTGATCGTTGTTACATAGAAATCCTTTTAGGCGCCAAAAACGATACTCTGCATTTCAAAAACCTTTCAATGAAAACGGCTTAAGGTGGTATGTACATAAAAAGAATATAAGACTTTCAAACAAGGTACAGGGTTTTCCCTTATAATTGCGCACCCCTTTAAAATCTTTATTTTTATAGATAGAAAAAATAATTTATATGAAAGTTGCAGGATTTTTCATGAATATCTTTATGGTGTAAGATAAAAAACAAATGATGATCGGAAAATTAACAAATCACTATCAACTTCGTTATTTTAAATGGAACACCTTATATGATTAAAAATTCAAATTCTGCTAATCTTCCTCTTTTCAAATATATATAACTTATCTGGATAAACGAGTTGCAAGTTATTTGAATTTAAAATCTGTTCTTATAAGCCATAGTTAGCCATGAATACAACCCAAAGTTTGGAAAGTTAAGTCGCGTTATCCATGGTTCGTATTGGAAACAAAAAAAAAACAAACGCGACTTAACTTTGCCAAACTTTGGGTTGTATCCATGGCTAACTATGGCTTATAAGAACAGATTTTAAATTCAAATAACTTGCAACTCGTTTATCCGAACATAGGTAAGTTTATATATATATATATATATATATATATATATATATATATATATATATATATATATATATATATATATATATATAGTTATATATATATATATATATATATATATATATATATATATATATATATATATATATATATATATATATATATATATATATATATATATATATATATATATATATATATATATATATATATATTTGAAAAGAGGAAGATTAGCAGAATTTGAATTTTTAATCATATACAGGGTGTTCCATTTAAAATAACGAAGTTGATAGTGATTTGTTAATTTTCCGATCATCATTTGTTTTTCTATCTTACACCATAAAAATATTCATGAAAAATCCTGCAACTTTCATATAAATTATTTTTTTCTATCTATAAAAATAAAGATTTTAAAGGGGTGCGCAATTATACGGGAAAACCCTGTACCTTGTTTGAAAGCTCTTTACATTCTTTTATGTACATACCCACCTTAAGCCGTTTTCATTGAAAGGTTTTTGAAATGCAGAGTATCGTTTTTTGGCGCCTAAAAGGATTTCTAAGTAACAACGATCAGACCTGTGTACCTTTTATTCAAATAAAAAACATTTCTACGCTGTGGTGTGATCCCTTACTGCAATGCCTTGGCAAGAGTGCGTTTTAACCCTAAAATCTAAGAAGGAAAGGAGGGCCAAGTAGCACCCCGTTTTAAAAGTTTTTTTTCTTCGTAAACTTACCTATATTTGCTTATTATTTGTTACTGTGGTTTTTGATATAGAGGTTGCCTATGCAAAAATAATTGTGGATTTTTTTTTATCTAATAAATTATCTTTTTTAGCATAAGGGTTTTTATAAACTTGCCATAAGTTATTTTCTAATTATTAATTTACTAAAGCCCAAATTATTGGTAGCTGATCTTTAAACTAAATTATTTTTATTGAAAATACCCGTTTTTTTAATTTAATGTCCTAATCCTTACATGAAAATATTAGCATACCATTTAAAAGGGACATGATTTACATAAAACAAATGTTTGTATCTGACTGAAATAACTATACATCCTTATTTGCGGATGAGTAAACTTAGAATACATTTTCTTAACAATAAAATCGTAGCTACAAAAATACTGTCCATATCAGGCCTATTAAAACGTAACATTTATACTTTAATAAATTAAATAATATGCAACAAAAAAAAGAAATAGTGCTGCCCCCAATGTATTAAATACCAATTTATCCGCAGCCCAAATATTAAAAAACTTTAGAGTTAAATTCTTGCTGTAGGTATCAGAATAAATTAATTTTTTACTAATATTTTATACATTTTTTTACTTTAAATATATTAAAAATAATTAAATTAAGTATCTAAGTTAAAAATTTGGTATTTGTTTCCTGTAATTTATTTATTTGATTAATTTTGTCAATAAAACATCATAATAATATGACTACGCTACTAACAACTAACGAAAAAAATCTTTGATAGTCGATTTGGCGCCCCTTAGGTAGCTGCGCCCTCTCACCGCCGCCTAAATACGGCCCTGCTTGCATTTTAACATAGACTATGATTATTTTTATGGTGCTTCCTTATCCAAATAAGAGATATTTTTAGGTTAAAACTATATAAAACCCTAGAATTAATTGAAATTTTTACTTTAAAATACCTTTATTTACCTGCTTTTAAAAGCTGCTAATTAAAAGGAAACTATTTGACTCATATAAGCTTAACATCGTTATAATACAAAAAAATATACCCCTTTAAATACAAAAGAAGCTTTAAGTCTTTTTATAAACTACCGTCGTTTTTTAAAAAATTAAATTTTAAACCCTTTTTGAATTTAATATCCTTTTCCGCTGGCAGAGTTCTAGTTAACTGGTTTCAGTTTCGCTTAAAATCACCATCGATGTCTAACTAATCTACTTAAGCTCCGTTTTACCTACTTAAGTTAAACTTTAATCCAATTATATTTTTTTAATCAAACAGTTTAAACTCATTTTTGTCCGATAATGATATTTGGTGTGGAATCTTAATGGTTTATTGTTGCCAATATGAAAAACTTAATTTGTCATTTATAGTAATAATAAATGAGAAGTAGTCTTTAACGGCATAAATAGTCCTGGGTGTGACTTTGGAACAATTGTAATACATACATAATTAAAATATTAAATTATAAATAAATTCGTTGACAGTTGTTATTTTTTTGTTATTTGACCATAGATTGTGGCATATGGAATAAAAAATATTGTTGTTACTAAATTTTTTTTTTTTTTTTAATTTGCTTTAAATAATCTATTTTTAATATTTATGACATTGGCATTAAAATTGTTACGGAAAATGCCAAAGCTCTATTAATTAATTTTTTTTTCTGGGGTTTACGTATAAACACCACAAAAACACATAATATCAATTATGTCTTTTTGTCACGTTAATGAATAAACTAAAGCAAATTTGCTAAAAAAAGTAGTTAAAAAATTTATTTTTCTAACAGAGAATTATTTATGTACATTAGCCTGTTTTTATATGTAATAAATGTAATTATAAACATAATAAAAAAGGTTATAATTAAATTATATTAAAAAGGACATAAAAATTAGATAGAAAAAAAACCTATGTTTTGTCAAAATATTCTTAACTTTAAGAAAACATGTTCAATCTCATGTTTTTGTGTTAAAGGAAACACATTGCATAACCAAGATGTTAAATCTTTTTGGTTAATACAATGTCAGGTAAACTAATTTACAAGATTTGCTGTTTATGTGAATAAAACTAAAAATATTATACCAAAATCGTGCAAAGATAAATGTTTTTAAATGAAGGCTCCCCAAATTTCCCCAAAAAATTTTGTTAAAATATATATATATATATATATATATATATATATATATATATATATATATATATATATATATATATATATATATATATATATATATATATATATATATATATATAAAAAATATATATAAATATATATATATATATATATATATATATATATATATATATATATATATATATATATATAAAAAATATATATAAAATTTTAATTATAATAAATTTTTTAAAAAGGTTTTTTCTTTAAATTTTGAAATTTTTTGGGGAAAAAAGTTTTTCCCCCAAAAAATTTTTTGGTTTTTGCTGTCTAATTTTGGTTTTCAAGGGGTTTTTTTCAGGGTCCTTTTTGGTTTTCCTTACAAGGGGAACCCGGGGGTTATTTTTTTAAATTTCCTCCATTTTTTTGTTTCAATTTTTTTTTTGGGGAAAAATTTCTAGGGAAAATTTTTTTTTAGCCTACTTTTTGAAAATTTTTAATGGTTTACGGAAAATTGCCTTTTTAAAATTTAGGGGAAAAACCTTTTTTAAAGTTTTTTTCCGTTTCTATGGTTTCAAGGGGGTTTTTTGAAAGTTGCTTAAATTTATGCTTTAAATTAAAAAATTCTTTGTTTTTTTCCCAAAATTTTTTAATCGTTTTTTAATTCCCCTTGGGGTTTAAGGGGTTTTTTTTTCCTTTGGGGTTTCTTAAAATATTAATTTTTTGGGGTTTTTTACTTAAAAACCTAGGGGAAACGTTCCTTTTTTGAGGGGGGGGATTTTTCATTTAAATCCGCTTTTTTGGAAATCCCTTTAAAAATTTTGGGTTTTTTATAAAAAATTAAAATTTTAGGTTCGTTTAAAAAAAATTGGGTTATTTAAAAAAATTTTCCCCTTTTTTCCCCTTGTCGGGGGTTTATGGGGGCAAATTAACATAACCCCCTTTTTTAAATTTTGGGCCGCAAAAACCTTTTTATTTTTTTGGGGGTTTAAAATTTTTTTCCAATTTTAAATTTAAAAATAAATGGGGGGTTTTTCCCAAAAAAACCCCGGAAAAACCCTGGGGGTAATTTAAATATTAAAAATAATTTAAAATAAAAATATATAATATTAATATTTTATATAATATTTTTTTAATAATATAAAATTTTATTTAAAAATATTTCCCCTTTTTCAATAAATTTTCAATTAAGAAAATTTTTTGGGGAATTTTAAAGGGCACAACGGGGAGAAATTTGTTTTTATTAAAATTTAGGGGTTAAAATTTTTCAAAATTTGTAAAGGGAAAAAAGTCAAAAACCTTGCCCCAAAATTCAAAAGTTAAATAATAAAATTATTTTTTTCCTTAAAACCTGGGCCCTTTGATTTGAAAATTTGGGGAAAATTGGTCTGAAGGTAACGGAGGTCAAACCTTGAATTTAATTCCCGGTTTTCCAAAAACCCAGCGGGGAAACCCAAAATTTTGGGTTGGGGGTCTTTTTAAAAACTTTTTTTGAAAAATTTTAAAACTTAAAAGGTTTTAAATTTTTTTTGGGACCAAAAAAAACATTTTTTGGGTTTTGAGGTAAAAAAATAATTTTTTTTTGTTAGGGGGTTTTTAAATTGTGTTATTAATTGGTTTAGGTTAGCGTGGTAAATTTTAATTTGTTTAAATTTTTTGGAATTTTAAACAAAAGGAAAACCCCGTTTTAAAAACCGGGTTTTGGGACAGGGGAAAATTTTAAATTTAAAATTGGAAAAAAAAAACTAAAAACTAGGTGGAAAAGAAAAAGGGAAAAAAAAAATTTTTTTTCCCTTTTTTGGGGGTTTTTTTTTTTAGGAAAAACCCCTTTTTTTTTTCAAAAAAAATTTTGTTTTCTTTTAAAAGGAAGGGCAAAAGGGCCAAAAATTGGGGGGGGTTTTTTAACGAATTTTAGGAAATTTAAGGTTGTTTAGGTTTTTAAAATTTTGAATTTGGTTTTAGGATTTTTTGGGGTTTTTGGGGTTTAAAAAGGAAAACTTTTAAAAAAAAAAATTGAAATTTTGTTGGGGTTTTATGACCTTTTGTTTTTAAAATTAAAAAAATGAAAAAGGGGAAAAAAATCCCCCTTTAAAAAGCTTTATTCCCAAAAGGGCAAAATTAAATTTCCTTTAAAACAAAAAGGGTCCCGTTGGGCAGGTAAAATTTTAAAAAGGGAAAAATTTCCCATCCAAAGGGAAAAATTTTTAATTTAAAAAATTTTAAAGGACAAATGAAAAAAAAAAAAAAACCAAACCAAAAACGTTTTTTAAATTTTTTAACCCCGGGATAAATCCCAAAGTCAGGGGGGTTTTTGAAAACGGGTTGGGGTGAAACCAGGCCCCGGTTTTAAAAAAAACAAAAAAAGTTCTCCGAGAAATCCCGGGTTTTTTTAATTTTTAAAGGTTTAAATTTAAAAAGGGAAAATTAAAACCCACGAAAAACCCCAAAAAATAAAACGAAAATATAAAAAAATAAAGGCCCCAACAATTTAAAAGTTAAAACCTTTTAAACCCGGGGAAAAAATTTTAAAAAAGAAAAAAAATTTTGGGGTTCCCCCCGGGGGAAAAAAAATTTTCCCCGTACAATTTTTTCCCCGAAAACCAAATTTGAAAAAAAACCAAAAAGAAGGGGAAAACAATTTATCCTTTTTTTAAAAATACGGCCTTAAATTAAAATGTGCGAAATGAAATTTGTTTAAAAGTGCAAAAAAAGGGGAGTAAACTTTTCCGAAGGGAAAAAAACGGTTTTCCGAAATTAAAACAAAAATTGGGGAAGGGGTTTTTTATTATAAAAGGGGGGGAAATTTTTATTTTTTTTCCGGGCCAAAAAAAAAGGGTTTAAAATTTTTGAATTAATAAATTTTATTAAAAGTTATTTAAAACGGGTTTGCTTAAATAAAAAACAACCCCTTCCCCCCTTTGCAAAAATTTTAAATTTGAATTAAAAAAAAATTTTTTAAAATCCAACCAGAAAACTAAAAACAAAAAGGGGAAAAAATAAAAGAAATGGGGATAATAAGGAAGGGAACCAAAATTTACGAAAAAAATTTCCCCCAAAAATTTTGAAAAGGGAAAAAATTTTAAAAGGGATTTAAAATAAATTATTAAAACCGAAACAAAATTTTTTCCATAAAGTTAGCAGGGTCTACAAAAAAAAATTAACCCCACCGGAGGAAAGCCCCCTTTTTACGGGGCCCCGGTTAACGGGCCCCAAAAAGGGGCCCCTTTCCCCCATTGTAAAAGGGGGAAAAATTAAAAGGATTTTTTAATTTGGGTTGCCCCACAAACAAAAAATTTTAAGGGAAAGAAATTGCAATTACCTTTTAAATTAAAAATAATAAATCAAACAAAATTTCAAAAAAAAAACAAACAAACAAAATAATCACAATTTAAAATAAAAAATAATAATATAATAATAATAATTATAAAAAAATTTTATTTAATATATATATATATATATATATATATATATATATATATATATATATATATATATATATATATATATATTTTATTTTTTTATATATATATATATATATATATATATATATATATATATATATATATATATATTTTATTTTAAAAAAAAGGTAAAAAATTATTGTGCAACCTTACCTTATTTATGGCCAGAAACCCTAAAGTTTTATAAAAAAAATGTTGTTTTCTGTTAATTCGAGGGTCAGCAGTCTTGCAAATATTTAGTTTTAGCTTTATTCTATTTATAAATTAAACAAAACTGCTAAAAGAAATTAAAATGAAACAGTTTACAAAAAATTTTCCGTTTTTTTAAACCCCCGGCAAAAAAAACCACGCTTTATCAAAAAAAAAATACGGCCCAAAAAACATCATTGTTAAAAAACTCATTAAACCCCTTTACAAAACTACACCCTCTTGGTATAATCTGGGGGGAAAAAGTTCTTGCAATACTGTGACCTTATTTAAATGCTTTCCCCAATTTTTTAGTGCTTTATGGCAATTTTCCCAAAAGAATTTTTTAAAAAAAATTTATCCCTGTAAACATAAATTAAAATTTTTATTTAAAAAAATATTCTTACCGGTCCAAAAGACAACCTTTACCAAAATTTTTAGGACTCTGCTCCATTCGGGCACGTATATCTTCAGGAACAGGTTCTGTAAGCACGGTAGGCCTTCCAGTGGACTTTACCTTACAAATGCAATTCTTTTTTTTAACGCGATTGATTAGCATATATGTCTGTGATGGACAAATGTTTCGTACTCAACAAGATTGTCAGTAAAACCTTTCTCTAGACTGGTTAATGCAACTTTTGAGAGAATATGACCAAGTTCCATTCTCATTACGAGTTGCATTTCTAAAATGTGCCATTATTATAAAGGCATCTTGTTTCGCAGTCCACATTTTAAACGTTTTCTAAAAGATGAAAAACAGTTTTATTTACGTAACCTTAATAACAAAATACCTGAAACTTACCTTTAAAACTCGAAATATGCAAAGTAGTTTTGAAAAGAACTGTTTTAAGCTTTTAAGGTTTGTTTTCAAAAATCATTTGATTAAAAACATCCAAAACTTAAAAAAAAAATATCCAAAAACCAAATACCGCCAATAATAACCAAGTCTATCAGTAATGTCAGTCAAGTCAACTGTCAAACAGAGCTGTGTTGCCAACACTAATTTTGCCTCATATAAGGTGTGTTATTTTGACCATTAGCCTGCGTTGATTTTGATTTTTTTTTGATTTTAACATTTTAGTAAGTTTTGATTTAAACATTTTTCGCTTTGTTCGGAGTTTAGAAACTGGTAAATGGTCACAGAAAAAAAATGTAGGCAAAAAATTTATGAAATTTTGTCCAACTTGGCAACATTGTTAATAGAGAAAAAACCAAGCAGTGGAGCCACTTTTACAAACCAAAATTGCGTGGTCACGTGGTTTAAAAACATTAATGAAGGTACTGTACACTATGGCGTTCAGTAATTTGTTAAATTTCTTTTCGAAAAATTAGGACAAAAATATGGTATTTAAAAATGACATGTTTTACAGTAAAACTTCTAACCAACTTTTGATATTTTAATTTGTAAAATATATCTGGTTATTTTCCATCGGCCTACGGTCCATGAAAGCAAGGCAAGTGTTGCTTCCGTTAGATTTATTAGGCGAACTAAAATTTTAGCATTGGAAATTTTTTAAAATTGTCATATTATTTAATTTATTTCGTAATGACAAGCCTTTATAAAATATTAAGCCTTTACAAGTAAGCAGCATATCAAGTTAAATACTGCTTAAGTAATAAAAAAACACAAGGTGGGGTTAAAATATATGTTATGTCCAAAGCTAACTTGCAACGAGTTAGCAAGAAATAATTAAAAATTGAATTACGTGATACATAGGTGAGTGTTTATAAATTGCTTGCTTTTTTTTAAGTTGACCGCACGTAGCTGGTATTTCCATAAATCAATGATAAGTTTTTCTTTAAATTACACGGATTTAATTGGAATAAAATTTAACCAAAGGAGATAAAAAGCAGCTTAAAGTGATTAGTTAGGCATTGATGGGGATTTGTAAGGCTCTAAACTAACAGCATATCGAGGAAAAAGAGGATTTAACTTTAAAAAGATATAAAAAGAAACGTGGAAATAGGTAAAAGTAAACTTTTGTAATGGGATTAGTTTAAAGTGACTTTCTTAAAGTAAAATTATGTTATATATTTTACCAAAAATAAGTTTGATTTACTTCTGGAATAGGATTAGTTGGCCTGCGTTGCTAACAGACTAAGGTTTTTGTTTTGTTTAATATTAGCCCAATCAAATAGTACATTATAATAACCACAAAATTTCTGAACTTTTCTCAGTTTTTTCGATATATCTCGGAAACTAATAGTCCTATCGATTTTTCTATTTAATACTTTTTTAAAGAGCATTCAATTTTATACAATTTTCACTAACTAAATAAAGTCTCGTTTATCTCTAACAGCAAGCGAGCTACAGCCCGTCAAAAATTGTCTATTTTTGCCAACATTGCAAAAAATCGCCAAATCCTCCTATTAACTCCTTTATACTTCTTTATAACTCGTCCAAAGTATTATAAGAATCATAAAATTGATCAGCGTTAAAATGGTTAACTTAAAAAAGCCAATAAAGTTAGTGAAGGTAATTCTGTAAAAATTTCATACGAAATGCTATTTACCATGTTTGATGGAAGTGTTTTAAATATAGTGTTTCAAATATATTGGTTTGTCAAGTTTACATTGTTGAATAGGTTTGTTTGAGAGCCTACTGCACATATCATATCCATAAGAAATTAAAAGTTGACAAGTCAAAGGCGAAGAAAATAAAAAATCTTTGAAAACAACAAAAAAACAATCCAAAGTGAATTTTAATCTAGACTTCGTCTAATAATTGACAAACCTAAGCCTAGGTTTGACTCCACAAATGATGCAAATACTGCTAGGTGTTTTTCCATAACACACAAATAAGTGCAGAAATCACAGGAGTAAATTGTGAGTTAATTGAAAATATTTGTTTAATTTTAAAAATCATAGAATCTGGCTATGAAATTAATGCAAATAAATTTAAATTTTCATTAGATCAGACAAGAACATTATATCTATCATTGTATAATTGGTACTATATGCCCAGCACAGTTAATAAAGTATTAGTTCACGGGGGTGATATAATCAATTTTTTTGACTTACCAGTTGGTCAGCTTTCGGAGGATGCTTTGGAAGCAAGACATAAAGAATGTCGAAAAATTGGGATTAAATAATGCCCGTAAGTGCTCTAGAATATCTGCAAATACTGATTTAATTAGAACGCTTTTGTTAATATCCGATCCCCATTTAGCTAGCCTCAGAAAATTTAAATCTAGAGAAAATTCTACCAAATTCGATTTTTAGTTAGAAAAGTATGTGTTTATTAAAAAGCCGGTGGATTTCCCTATTTTTTTAGATTTTTAGTAACTTAAATTTAATTAAAGAATCAAGTTGTTCTGGTTTGGAATAGTTAGCATAAAATTTTATTGATTTATTTTTGATTATTTATTTTGTTTTGCAAGCTATTGCTAATTTTAAGAATTGGTTTTAATGTTTAGTAGTTTTATATTAAAATGTTTTTACTTATAGTAATATTTTATTTTTCAATTTTAAAAAATGAAGTATGCTCTGTTCTATTTCGGCCACACTGTATACATGAAATTATCACGTCAAAAACCTCAACCAAAATAAAAAATCGACGGATTCAAACGTTTTTTCAAAAAAACACCCGAATTTTGAATGAATTTATAGGTTATTTTAGGGACACACTGTATACCCCAATCGTGGCACCACAACTTTAAAAATCCCTTAGAAAGTATAAGCGACGGGGTGTGGATAACAATTTATTTTTGTTTTTAAATTGCATTGATGTAATCAGAGTTATGATTTTTGTCCCGTCATACCATAAGATCATAACACTGTGCGTCAACCCTCCCTCTTATCTACACCCCTCCTTCATTCACTACACCGCTTTAAAAGCCGAAGCTAGCGCTTTTTTAAGTAAACCATTTTTAAGCCATAATCAATTTTATGATTCTTATAATACTTTGGACAAGTTATAAAGAAACATGAAGGAGTTAATAGGAGGATTTGGTGATTTTTTGCAATGTTGGCAAAAATAGACAATTTAGACAAGACTTTAGTTATGGAAGATTGTAGGAAATTTATAGCTCTTTAAAAAAGTACGAAATAAAAAAATCAATAGGGCTATTAGTTTCCGAGATATATCGAAAAAACTAAAAAAAGTCCAAAAAATTCGTTGTTTTTGAGCTGTTAAAAGTTCTCCTATCAAAAAATTTGATGGGAAACTACATATTACTGTTATAAGCACCCTAATAGACCAATTAAAACAATAAAACTAAATAGCCTATTTCATGCTTACTTAGGCCCCATTTTGAATGACAATTTGATTGGGCTATATGTACGTAAATCATATATTACTATTTACTTAGAGCATATTAATCTTTCTGCTTCTTTTCTCGTCATTCCGTAAGATAATATAAATTTTAGTAAATAACTAAGTACAAGAAAACGTTACTGAGTAAATATACAAAAGAACTACATTTTTTAACATTCACTTAATCATTGGTCTCTAAAAAAAATAATTGGACTTATCTAATTATTCCTGGGATGTTGAAAAGTAAAACTTTATTTAATATTGGCCCTATTTATTTAGACTGTTGTTTACTGTACTTTTGCAAACAACTTTTTTCGTAAAAAACGCAAAAAAATCACTATTCTATTTATTTTAATTCAATCACCATTTCACAAAAAATGTCATTATCATACAGAGTGTAACATAAATATGGAACGCTCGAAATACCTCCCACACCGTTTATCCAATTTTTATGAAACTATATACTCATAGGTTCGAAATTACGCCGGATCGAATAGTGAGCTCCGCGTCGTTGCAAAGTATTACCGTTTTTCTGAAATCGAATGGAACTTCGTTTTTTTAAACGGAACACCCCGTATTTAATTCGGTTTTTGAGTTTCGCTTAAAATTGTGTATATTTTTTGTATAAAGTATTTTTTTAACGATAACAATTTTTGAAAGAATTAAGATTAAAGTAATACTTAATGTGTTTTACCCACAAATACCTGCACATGTAAGCTTACCTGAAATATCTGACATTGTCAATATTTTTACACAAATTATTTACACAAAATGGATCATTAAACTGAAACCCAAAGAATCGAAATTTTAATGATACTGGGTTATGGGAACAGAATGAGAACACAACAAGAAGTTTGTAATAACTTTAATGACAAATATCACATAAATTCGTTAACAAGATCTACTGTAAGCAAAGTTTTTAAAAAATTCCGTGAATCTGGACACGTAAAAGAAGCTGCACACTCTGGCCAACCTAAAAGTTCAACAGATGGTGATAAGGCCCTGAACGTTTTGTTGAGTTTAGAGAAAAATTCCCACCTTTCTACCAGAATACTGGGAGAATAAAATCACATTTCCCATATGTCAGTAAACCGCCTGCTAAAAACCGAAAAGTTTTATCCCTACAAAATAAGACTGGTACAAGAGCTCTCAGAAGACGACTATGGCAGACGCTTGCAATTTTGTGAAATTATGATCCCCAGATAGTCTTCTCTGACGAATCAACCTTTTTTTTTAACGGAACTGTTAATAGACATAATTTTCGTTATTGGGCCAGGGAAAACCCTCACTGGAAACGCGAAAATCACACCCAGTTCCCTCGAAAAGTAAATGTTTGGGCTGGTATAATAGGTCAAAGAATAATTGGTCCATTCTTCATGAAAGAAACGTTAAATGGGGAAAGATGCTTGCAGCTTTTAAGAAATGAAATTGTCCTGGCTCTTCTGCAACTATTTTCAAATAATCGTAAGTTGTGTTAATTAATTTTTTTACTACTACACTCGCCTACGGCTCGTCCGACAAACTTTCCCAGTAGTAAAAAAAAGTAATACTTTACTTTTTTTTGATTATTTTAAAATGATATTTTAGCATTAATCAAGCACCAAGTGACGAAATATGGTTTCAGCAGGATGGAACCCCACCTCGCTATGCCCGTAATGTACGGCAGTATGTAAATAATGTTTTTTTTGGAAGATGGATTGGACGTAGGGGCACAATCGAGTGGCCAGCTCGGTCTCCGGATTTGTCGCCCCTTAATTATTTTTTGTGGGGTAACCTAAAAAATGTTGTTTTTAACACCAAGCCCACTGACCTTGATGATTTAAAGTTAAGGATAGCAGCAGAATGTAGAAGAATTAAGGAAACTGACAGCCTTCTAAATGTTTTACATGCTTTTACGCGGAACTTAGCTTATTGCCAGGAAGTAAATGGGCAACATTTTGAGCATCTGATTTAATTTTGTTTTGTTTATTGTTGTTAAGTTATTGCCTCCTGTATTGTTTATTCTTGTATCTGTAGGTAAAATACATTAAGTATTACTTTAATCTTAATTCTTTTAGAAACTGTTATCGTTAGAAAAAAATACTTTATACAAAAAGAATATACAATTTTAAGCAGAACTCAAAAACTGAATCAAATACAGGATGTTCCGTTTAAAAAAACGAAATTCTATTCGATTTCAGAAAAACGGTAAACTTGGCAATGACGCGGAGCTTACCATTCGATCCGGCCTATGAGTAAAAAGTTTCATAAAAATTGGATAAACGGTGTGGGAGGTATTTCGAGCGTTCCATATTTATGTTACACTCTGTATATGTATTAAAACCATTAAAATTATTTTACGATAAAGATTATATAAACTTCCTAAAAACTAATTTTATTTTTCTTTTGAGTTTAAATAACGCCAGAAAATCATGGCTAAATGCACGTTGGACTTTACACATTAATATTGCAATCCAAAATAGCGTGCATTATCCAATCTACCAGAAAATAGTAGCATTTAGTAGCACTAAACTCCATTTATTAAACATACCTACGTCCCAACAAGGATTTCATACCATTAGGAAAATTGCAGTAAACAATAAATATGTATTTAATTTATTAAATCAATTAAGACTAAAAGCAATAAATGGGGTTTTTATAATAATAAAGTACAGAAAAAATTAAAATATGTATTTAGGAAAAACTGATAGAAAACTCTTAAGGTTTTTTATTAACTACTGAACGGTGCTGCTTGGCTAATTTAAGCGAGGTTGATCGCATAAGCATATTTCACTACAGCCTATTAGCCTATTGGTTTCTCCTTTCTTGTTATACAGAGTATTACAAAAAGCACGGTCAAATTTCAGGGGATAATTCCTTATTAAAAATTATTTTAAAAAAGTTTTTATAAATATTGGTCCAATAACGCATAGTTTCTAAGGCACATGGTGTTAAACTTTCTTAAAAAAATGCAATTATCTTAAATACCTTGCAGTCAATTTTCTTGAAATTTCTTAGTGTACGTGGTGATAAGTACGTATCATGTACTTATCACCAATTTTGTAATAAAAAAGGGCAAGATAGTGTAAATAAATTTAATCTAATTATCATATTTAAGAATCGATATCTGAAAAATAAAACGTTTTCATAAAAAAACTTTATTATTTTTTTTAAATCGTCAAACAGTCCACCAAGGCTAAGGCTCCAATATTAACATACCGTAAATGTCTTAAGTGTGGTAAACGGAAGTTTATCTACACAAGACTTAAATATTTGGAGAAGGTAAAACTTCTGCGGGTAGCAGATTCCAGTCTTGACACTCTGTGTGTGACGAAACGAAGAAAGTGGAAAGTTCGAGGCCTCTTAAGTTAAACTGTAAAAGGATGCATAAAAGTGGCACTACGTGTTGCTCTGTTGGGAGCTGTCAAAGGAAAAATACTTGTCAACTTCTTGAAGCAGAAGCCGTGAAAATACCTATAAAAATGCAATATATCCCCTTTAGTCTATCGGTGGGTAAAAAAGGAAAGCTTTTATGTGAGCGTAGGATCATTGATAAGTCGAACAGATCTTTTTTAAATAAAATCAAAGATGATAAAAGTTGTAGAAAACACCATTTCTTAGACATAGGAACAATATTCTAAAGATGGTCTGATTTGGAATACATACAGAGTATACAGATAAGCACAGAGGAATAGTTTCTACATCGAAAGAGAAATTCAAGCTTTTTTAAAGCAGCTGAGGCTATAGATAAAATGTGTTTGTGCCAGTTAAGGTTATTTTCAAAAGTAACGCCAAAATGATTAAATAACTTTTTCTTTGCGACACCGAACATGACTGTGTCTTGAAGCATAAGAGTGGGCAAGGTTTTTAAAGCCCCAATTTAAGATTAGTTTGAGGTTTTTGTGAAAGTAATATTTGCATTGACCTGCGCGTGTTTTCCAAATCAGGGGTATTCCGGGTATATTACCCTTAGATTTGCAAGACAAAACCATACAATTTTCGGGCATTTTGTTACGATATTGTAAGTAATAAACTATTAACACAAAATTATAGTCACAATTTAATAAACACTTATCACTAAAATAAGGTTTTTACCAATCCAAACAACTTCTGCAATCACAAAATAAAATTTCACAAGGCCAAACAATTACAATTAATACGGCGCAAATGACAACGAAACATGTAATTCGCTTGGAAGGGTTAATGAGACGACAACGGCACAGCACGGGTATGGATTCATAAACTCCGCACCGTCGCATACGAAAACGGGTTTTTGACTCTCTCAAAAGTATAATGTGTTGCGTACCTACATACTGATTTATAAGGGTGTAGGTAGGCAACACTTTACAACATTTCGTGGAATTTTGTTACTGCGCAGAATCGTAGGAGCCCACTCATGATAGTTATTTTCATAGTAAGCCGGACATTTTTTGATCGAATAGGCCCTAACATTGGGCTTCCATTAACCTTCAAACATTCTTGCCTAAATGTCGTAGATTTCTGGCTAGGTATTTATGCAGAAGGCGGTTTTTACTTTGTATATTTTCCAACAGTATGTGTCTTTTGTATATCAGCGCATTGCAGCATTGTTTTCTTTTCCTTGCCTGCATGTTGTGGGATTGTTGTATATACTTACTTTTTGCAAGTGTTTTTTTAGATCATAATGTCAGAAGTCTTACTACATCTAAGTGCGCCCCAGGAGGAGGAACTTAGCTGTAAGTTTTTTAAATCTAATTCCATTTTAAATGGTTAAATCATTAAATAAAAAACAATCATATATTTTAGATCAAATTGATAAGGAACTTTAATTACACAGGTCAAATTGGATTAAACTTTAACTAAAGTAGATAAAACGAAGCTTAAATTGATTAGCTAGGCATCCTACGGTGATTTGCAGCGAGGCTGGAAACTAAAACTGTGTCGACGAAGAAAGAGATTTAACTTAAAAAAGCTTTAAAATACATTTCCGGTAAAAAGGCACGTCGACATCGGTAAAGATGAACTTTTGTAATAGAGTTAGTTTAAAGTGACTTTTTATCCGAGAAACCAGATTATCTTTTTTAGTAGAAGTAAAGTTGATTTACCTTTAACAAAATGTTAGTCGGAATTCATTATTAAGGGATTGAGTTCTAACTGTAAGAGTCTGCTGTGTTACACAAAAATTTATAATCAAATATATTGCATCCGAAATTTAAGCCTATACATTGGAATTACGAATAAGTCTACGGTGTTTATTTAATTAAAAGCATTTTGGGGCAATAACTCGCAAAATAAAATACATACGATTCTCATGAAATTAATATTTTATATTTGCTTATTAGCTATTTAAAACACCCTTAATCCCTGATGGCTGTTGTGTAAAAAAAAAACTAAAGAAATACACAAGCTTTATTACTCCGTAAACATGAATATATTTTTTGTGGAGTTACGAGGAGGCTTCAAATATAAATCAGAATTTAAATGTAACTTTTAATTTACCTTTTAAGTTTTTGACGATAAATAAAAAATATATTTTGGCTATCCATTTTTTTTATTATTCTTTTAATTATATTTTAGGAATTTACAAAAAAAAACAAACACATTTTACAAAGTTACACGCTGTTGAAGTAGGGGGGAAAAAAGAACGTGTTCATCTTGTCACGATTCTCTCGTTTCTGGTCATCTGAAAAATAAAAAATATGGTAGATTATTTCTCAAAAAAAAGGTAGATTTTTTTCAGTTATTTTTTAACTTCTTCGAATTTTAAAGAAAAAGTAAAGATTGAAAATTTTGATTTTTTGTGGGTTTCTGCCATAGAGAAATATTTTAAAAAAAGTTCATGTCAGCTTTTAAGAAAATTGGTCAATTGGAACTTTTTTAACAAGATTTTGTGACAAACGTTTCGAAAAAAGAAGTTTCGAGAAAAACGCGTTTAAAGTTTTAAGTTAAGTTTTAGGTGTAACAGATAGAACATTACATATAACTTACATTTCTGTAATCGGCGATTTCGGCTATATCTGGCCCTTTTTCTATCTTAAATTGAATAATAATTAACTAAACATTTTTTTCCGAAGAACGAGCACTTTTTTCTTCTTTTGGAACACTTGAAGGTCGAAACTCAGAATTTTAGGTTCTAGCTTTATTGCGCCAAACAACAACTTATGCTATAGGTAACTTTAAAAATCAAAAAATAATTTAAATTTAAAAATATTTTTTAAAGAAAATATTCTTAAATATCTAAACTACCAAAATTAAAAAAAAAACAGTATTTTCATCTTGTTTGACTAGATGTTTTGTCGTCGTTTGCATGAACATTTATTACCTCAATAATAATAAAATAACACAATACAATTAGAAAATTCTTTATTAGAATATTGTTGATCGAGCCATGAGATATTTGAAATTGTTAATGAAAGATATTTCTTGGATTTTTTAAAAATTTCATACCAGTACCTTTTAACCAACCAAAATTATTTTTTTTTAAAAGGCCACCATGGCAAAGCATGTATTCTATTTTTTCACTAATTGTAGCAAAAAAAGATCATACCTAGTATAAAATAATAGGCTATGCCAAATATTGAAAGAGTATTTTTGCGCCACTACATCAAAAAAATCTGGTTGCTGGCGCTAAATATGGACGCCGCGCCCGTACGAAGTGTACGTAAGGTACCCATAAAAAATATAATTACTAAAACTACTTGTGAACATCAGCAACCACATTAACACTATTCTATCCTTAGTTTTTTTCGTTCCTGTTTACATGACTTTTAAAGGATCAAGCCCGTAGCACCAGAATGTGTGTAAGTACATTTTAGCTTCTACAAAGAGGCATTACCTTTCAAAAATGCAATTACTTTTACCGGAATCTTTGGAGTTAATAAAATTTTAAACTTAAAAAATCCTTTCTACTCAACGAAACGCAGGTTTGACTTTTTAAAAAAGCAAGTCGAAAGAATGAGAGGCAATAATGGTACATTTTTTTCTTTCAAAAATCGGTCAAGAGATCAACCTCGCTGTCTCTAAAGACGGCCACTATTAGTTTACGGAATCACAATACTTGCTTTTTTTGAATAATTGCTAAACGGGAATAAAAAAAATAGTAACAAGCGCATTACTTAAAGCACGGGGCCCGCAATGCGCTACTATTAGTGGTAATTATAGGCCGTATGGGAATTTTATTAGGATTTTGCCACATAATTTGTTTAGTCAAAACAAATATACTTAGTTACAAAGAAAGGCAAACACCTATTTATATACAATATATTTTCTTAATTTTATTATTACGTGAATTGCTGACAATAGTTTATAAATTAATAATATACTGTACCGCCAAATTGGATGATGGGTAATAGAACTAGATTTAATGTGCTAAAATTATTCTTATTTCTTATACACTTATTCCCTGGTCTGGAAATGAATCCGTTGATCGCTGTCTTCCTAGAATATCTCATTTGACCATACTTCTAACTCATGTCTAAGTCTGCCAGAGTGTGAGGGAGGTGCTAAAGGTTTAACAATATGCGACCTAGAATGTTTTACACCCCTTTGATCGAAGAGATTAGGCGGTCCTGGGTACCATGACAGGTGGTTAGTGGTGTGTTGATTTTATGGTTGGAAGTTTACGCTTAGTTTGATCACATGTGCGTCACTACTCTTTGAATGTACCAAACAGCGCTTATCTTACCTCTAATAAAGGCTAAAGAAGTCCTGCTACCATATCCCTAGTGGATTGAATATGTTTCTCCATAAGAAACTGTAAATTACGTCTTTTGCCACGTTGCTCAAGGGCAAATTGTATCTTATAATGTTAAAACAATAAAAAAAAAATATTGAAACTTTCTAAAAACCGGCGAAGAAAAAATTTTTTACTGTGTCAAAAGTAAATACTCTTGCAAAATATTTTTAAAATAGGTGTTAACCTTTTTTGTTACTTAGTGTCAGTTTAGTGAAAATAATTGACATAAATATATTTTTATCCTTATTTTTTTATACTCTCAAATTATTATTTTAAATAATTATTTTTTTATTATTATTAAATTTTAAATATCCTTTTAACTCTAAACACTTTTTTATAATATTTTTATTTCTTTTTATATAAAAATATATTTATGATTTATAGCAAAATAAAGTGACCAATATAATAAAGGAAATACCTATATTTCCTGGTAAATATAATACAAGATTTCAAAACAATCTTTCTTTATTCGGGATGGACCTTGCATTCCAGCTGGATATTGTTAAATTGGATAGGGTACGTGATATTTCACAACTTTATCGTCTCAGCGAGCCAGCGGTAAAACCCAATTTCAAAATAAATTAACTTTGCAGTAGCAAAACCGGCGATATAAAGTAAGCAGAAAGTAAATATTAAAAGCATGATATTACAGGGTTATTATAAAAAAATCTGACAGCATTTTGAAGGTTTAAATCACACCACTACCTAAAAAATGTAGTCGTGAGATCTAGAGTGCAAATTAAAAATACCGTGTGACTCAGTGGCTAACTAATAGCTGATTACACCGACACTCAAAAAAGCAATAAATTATAGATATGGTCTGTTTTTGACCTATAACCTTAAGTTTCTTATGTATTTAATACGTAATCCAAATCCGAGTGAATTTGGCATACACCTCAAAATTTTTAGTAGATTGAGAAAAACTGCTAAAAATGGCTCAAAGTTTCGAGAAATTGCAGTTATGACGTAAAAGAAAATTTAATTAAACAGTTTTTTATTTAACTAAAAAGTCTTTTGGCTGTATATCCTGCGAATTTTGAGTAAATTGCAAAAAAAACTCTAAAAATGGCTAAAAATTGCAGTTTGTCCCGCGATAAAAGACGCAAAATTAAAAGAGGGGATGAAAATGGTAGACCACAAATTCGAAGTTTATTTGAAGACGAAAATTTTATAGAAAAAAAGGACAGTGAGAAAGAAGCTTGGCAAAGTTTAAAAATATTTCCGAACTTTTTGGGAAATAAGAAGAGTAAAAAGAATTTGGTTGAAGAGTTGCAAGAAAATTTCAAAAATTTGGGTTGCTTGATGAATTTTAAGTTACACTTTCTACACTACACTTTCACCTCGAAAACTTTCCTCAAAACCTTGAAGAACAAGGAGAACGATTCCATTAAGGTATGATGGAAGGTGGAATGTCAACATGATGGCAGATTTTTGAAGAAAGTAAAGAAAGAAATAACGACAGAAAATAGAAAATGAAAGAGAAACCCGCGGCACAAGACATTTAAGAAAACAAAAATCGCTACAAGCGAAGAACGTTTAAATTCAATAAGGGTCGTTCCTTACCTTATCTTCACATTGTTTTTGTATCTCTTTTATTATTGACCAAAAATTAAAAAAAAACACACATGCTTTTGGTAAGCACAATTTATCACAAAAAGAAACCATTACGCAGAATCTATGAATATTTTAATTTAATTTGGAACGAATCATGTTCAGCTCATTGCTAAATGAAGGAACAATACAAATTTTCGCTATTTTCTTTTACATCAATGATATGTTTTACGATTTTTAATAAATATATAAATCATTAAGATAAATAGATTTTGAATCTGGATTCGTCGCATAAAAATATATCAAAAACATACCTAATTAGGTGTAATAAAATTAAATTAAAATTTTTAGCCATTTTTAGCAATTTTTGGCAATGTTCTCAAAATTTGAAGGGTATACAGTCCAACCGCACTTTGGATTTAGATTTATCCTATTGAAATACATAAGGAACATATTATTTAATATTGTTTAAAAAATTTGAAGGGTCTACGGGCCAAACGGACTTTGGATATAGATTTAGCGTATCAAAATATATAAGATATATATTTATGCTGGTTTAATAAAATGTTTCTTCATTTGCTCCAAATTTGGCGGGTGTACAGCCAAACGGACTTTAGATTTGAATTTAGGGTATCAAAATACATAAGAAACATACTTAATCGAGTTCAATAAAACAAAATCGTTTAAATAATTGCATTTTTTGCAGTTTTTCGCAATTTACTCAAGATTTTCAGGGTGTTTGGCCAAATGGACTTTGGATTTGGATATAGCGGATCACAATACATATAGATATGTGAGTCTGGTTAAATCTACAGACCACTTTATTTTTTGTGTGCCGGTGTTACTTTCTTTTTTATCAAGATATTATCCTTAATCTAGGAGGATATATTAAGCGGTTAGTTGCCCTCTTCCAGGGCGTAATAATGTATTTTTACGACTTTCGGTTTAACCGAAAGTACCTAAAATTTATTATTTTTAAATACCACCCTGTATGTGTTTTAAACCTACCAGGTTGGCTTTATTTTTTTTAAATCGTAGGTCACAATGTGATATTTGCTTTTAAGATGCGTCAAAAATATGCTGGTGATTAAATATATCAAAAATGGCTATTACTGTTTCGTAGAATGGACAAATAAAAGTATGCTGTTTTTATACTGTTTTGCAACTTTACATCCTGTTACTTATAAATAAGGGAACATAACAAAAGTAATTTTAAATGGTTGACTAGCAATTCGGCACAAAAAGACATATATCAACATTCTAGGTAGACCTTACAAGGAAGCCGCAAAAAATGTACAAAATAAACCATTAAAGAAGTAGTTAGGCATAAGGCAATTACTAAGGATTAACCAAGATTGGTTCTCAGGAAAGAAATTTAAAAAACGACTTCACAAAATTGCATTCTATTTAAAACAAAACCGATTTAGGTAAGTGTAAAAATCTTTTCTTGTATTCAAAAATCGAAGAAAAAGAATGCACCGCTAACGACAAAATCAAACTGGTACAATACTGGGTTATTTAGTTATATTTATTGTTAGAAAAATTAGGAAAATATATTTTAAAATTACGTTTACATAACATAAATTATAAACATTTTTTTTATATGAAACCTTTTAGCTATATAAATTCTTTATAAAACATTTATGTCAGATCGTTAAAGTGTTGTCAAGTTTTTATTTAATAAAAACGTGCTGTTACGCTTTCACGTTTACCTTCTGCTTGTTTCCCATTCTTAGCTTTTCTTCTGTCAATTTATTTCAAAATTTAGGTTTATTGCTGGAGTAAAAGAATGACAAAGTCATTGTAAAATATTACGTGTCCGACTTAATTAACCAATAAAACAAGCTAGTTTGTACCAAACAATGTTTTGGGGCGTGATAATTTCTTTTATTTAAAACATTGATGTGCTGCAAATTATTAGGTCAACAGGTTAATAGTGTATCATCAAAATAACAACTATTTATGTTTTTAAATAAATTTTAATTAAAACCTGTTTAAAATTCCCCAATAAATTTAAAATTTTATATTTCGTATTATTAAAATACATTTAAAGTGATTTAATATTAACCTTTCCTACATAACCATTACTTTTTATTTCTACGAGGACATGTTAATATTATTTTTAATTTTTATTTTAGTTATAACGTTTAGATAGAGAAACGTGCCATTTTGAATTTTAAATTATTGTTAACAACGTATTAGTACCATCACGGTTAATATGCGAATAACAACTAATATTATTTGGTCGTACCATGCAAACCCACAATTTAAGGTGTTGTTTAAACCAACAAAACAATGCACACTGTTTGCTTGCAGTATATTATTATTACAATCATCATTGTAAGTGATTAAATTTATGAAAAAACGTCGTATATACAATGTGTGTTACAAATCATAACAGGTTTAAATTTACTACAGTATGACTTTCGATTTATTTTAGTAGTTTGTCACAATCTTTTAACTTATGATTTAATTTTAGTATTTCAAAAAAATACTGTTCGCCTGCAGTATATCAATAATGCAATCTT
>JAHBCN010000271.1:92500-95000 GCA_019359885.1 Listronotus oregonensis
AAAAAAAAAAAAAATTTTTTTTTTTAAATTTTTGGGTTCCCCAAAAAAAAAAGAAATTTAAAAAAAAACCCCAAAAAAGGGGTTTAAAGGCCCCTTTTTTTTGGGGGGGTTTTTTTTTTTTTAAAACCATTTTTAAAATTTTTTTTTTTTTCCCCCCCCCCCTTTTTTTTTTTAAAATTTGGGGGCCCAAAAACCCCCCCAAGGGTTCCGGTTTTTAAAAAAAAAAGGGGTTTTTTTTTTTTATTTTAAAAACCCCCCCAATTTTTTAAAAAAAAAAATTTTTAAAAAAAATTTAAAAAAAAGGCCCCCCCCCAAAATTTTCCTTAAGGGGAAAAAAATTTTTTTAAAAAAGTTTGGGGGGAAAAATTTTTTTTAAAAAAATTTTTGGGGGGTTTTTGGTTTTTTTTTTTTTTTTTTTTTAATTTGGGGGTTTTTTTTTTTTCCCCCCCCCCAAAAAATCCCCCCTTGGGGTTTAAAAAAAGGGGGGGTTTTTTTTTTTTTTAAAAAAAAAAAAAAGGGGGGGTTTTTTAAAAAAAAAATTTTTTAAAAAAAAGGAAAAAAAAAAAAAAATTTTTTTTAAAAAAATTGGGGGGTTTTTTTTAAAAAAAAAAACCCCCCAAAAAGAAAACCCCCCCAAAAAAATTTCCCCCCCCAAAATAAAATTTTTTAAAAAAAAAAAAAACCCCCCCCCATTCCCGGGTTTTTTTTAAAAAAAAACCCCTTTAATTTTTTTTTTTTTAAAAAAAAAAATTTTTTTTTTTTTTTTTTATTTTTTTTTTTTAAAAAAAAAAACCCCCCCCTTTTTTAAAAAAAAAAATTTTTTTTGGGGGTTTTTCCAAAAAAAATTAAAAAAAACCCTTTTAAAAAAAAAAATTTTTTTTTTTGGTTTTTTTTTTCCCCTTTTTTAAAATTTTTTTTAAAATTTTTTAAAAAAAAAACCCTTTTTTTTTTTAAAAAAAAAAAAAAAAAAAAATTTTTTTTTGGAAAAAAAAAAATTTAAAAAAAATTTTTTTTTTAAAATTTTTAAAAAAAAAATTTTTTTTTTTAAAAATTTTTGCAAATTTTAAAAAAAAGAAAAAATTTTTTTTTTTTAAAAACCCTTTTTTTTTTTAAAAAAAAAAAAAAAAAAAAAATTTTTTTTTTAAAAAATTTTTTTTTTTAAAAAAAAAAAAGAAATTTTTAAAAAAAAAAAAATTTTTTTTAAAAACCCCGGTTGAAACGGGGTTTTTAAAAAAAAAAAAAAAAATTTTTTTTTAAAAAAGGGTTTTTAAATTTTTATTTTTTAAAAAAAAAACCCCTTTTTAAAAAAAAAAGGAAAAATTTTTAAAATTTTAAAAAAAAATTTTTTAAAAAACCAAAAATTTAAAAAAAATTTTTTCCCCCAAAAAAAAAAAAAAATTTTTAAACCCTTTTTTTTTTTTTAAAAAATTTTTTAAAAATTTTTCCCCCCTTTTTAAAAATTTTTTTTAAAAAAGGGCCCTTTTTTTTTTTAAAAAAAGGGTTAAAAAATTTTTTTTTGGAAAAAAAATTTTTGGAAAAAAAAAAAAATTTTTTTTTAAAAAAGGGTTTTTTTTAAAAAAAATTTTTTTTTTAAAAAAAAAAACCAAAATTTTTTAAAAATTTTTTTAAAATTTTTTTTTAAAAAAACCTTTTATTCCCAAAATTTTTTTTTTTAAAAAATTTTTTTTAAAAAAATTTTTTCCCCTTTTTTAAAATTTTTAAAAAAAATTTTTGGGGGAAAATTTTTTAAATTTTTTAAAAAAAAAAAAATTTTTTAAATTTTTAAAAAAAAAGGGTTTTTTCCCCTTTTTGGAAAAACCCCCCAAAAAATTTTTTTTTAAAACCCTTTTGTTTTAAAAAAAAAAAAATTTTTTTAATTTAAAAAACCCAAAAAAAAAAATTTTTTAAAAAAAAAAAAAATTTTAAAAAAAAAAAACCAAAGGGGAAAATTTTTTTAAAAAAATTTTTTTAAAAAAAAAAAAATTTTTTTAAAAAAATTTTTAAAAAAATTTTTTTTTTTAATTTTAAAAAAAAATTTTTTTTTAAAAAAAAATTTTTTTTTTTTAAAAAAATTTTTTTCCCCCCTTTTTTGGGGGGAAAAAGGGGGGAAAAAAAAAAAAATTTCCCCCTTTTTTTTAAAAAATTTTTTAAAAAAAAAAAAAACCAAAAAAATTTTTTAAAAAAAGGGGAAAAAAAAAAATTTTTTTTTAAAGGGTTTTTTAAAATTTTTTTTTTAAAATTTTAAATTTTAAACCGGTTTTTAAAAAACCCCCTTTTTAAAAATAAATTTTTTAAAAAAAGGGTTTTTTTGGGGGGGCCCCTTTTGTTTTTTTTTTTTTTAACCAAAAAATTTTTTTTTTTTTTTTCTTTTTTTTTTTTAAAAAGGTTTAAAATTTTAATTTTAAAAATTTTCAAAAAATTTTTTTTAAGGTTTTAAAAAATTTTAAAAAAAAAAAATTTTTTTTTTTTTTTTCCCCCCTTTTTTTTTTTTTAAAAAAAA